>CM022297.1:483207361-483510763 GCA_011799875.1 Thinopyrum elongatum
GGTTTGAAAATTCCCATTTTTCTTTTTAGTTTTTTATGTGTTGATCTTTTTTATAGTATATTATAGTTTACTATTATTAAATTTTTATTATTTTCAAATGGAAATAATGACATTTTTTTAAATATGTACTTTGAGACTTTAAATTTACTTTTTTTCCTTTTTAGTTTAACACTTGAAATATATAGTTTTGATCCTTCAAATATGTGGTTTGATACTTCCAATTTTTTTTTTCGTTTTTTATGTGGTGATCTTTTTTATAGCATTGGGCCAAGCCCAAGTATTTGGAGGCCGTGGGGGTCAAAACCAGGGCAACGACACCCTCACCCCACTCCCTCTCTCTCGTTCCCCTTCCTCTCCCTCTCTCTTCGCTCGTCGTCGCCGCTCTCCGGACCTCTCTCGCCGCTCTCTCCCTCTCTCGCCGGTGGTTAGGTAATGTTCCGCTCTCTCGCCGCTCTCTCCCTCTCTCGCCACTCATTGCCCTCCAATTTGATTGGAGTTCATTTTGTTTTGATGAGCTAGGGTTTCTTCGACGGAGGCGGCGGAAGAGACAACGGCGGCGGAAGTGACGGCGGCGGCGGAAGTGACGGCGGCGGCGGAAGCGATGGACTGCTAGGGTTTATCGCCTCCATCTTCGTCCCTCAGTGAGTTCATAGCCTCCATCTTCGCCTCCTGTAGTGTTCCTAATTAATGTTGTGTTCCTAATACTGAATTGTAGTGTTAAATTGTTAAATTGTAGTGTTCCTAATGCTACATTGTAGGGTCTTTGGTATGTGTAGTATATACAATTTCTTTGTTTGTTTATCACTTTCATGTGGCAGTGGCAGTGGCAGTGTTCCTAATGCTAAATTGTTTATCACTTTCATGTGGCAGTGGCATTTTGTATCTGCATTTTGCATAAAGGAACATATGACAGTGGCAATGGCAGTGGCATTTTGTATCTACATTTTGCATCAATGACAGTGGCCTAATGCTAAATATGTATCTTGTTCATTATCGAGGCCTTTTAGTTGTATGGTAACATGAATGAACATATGACAGTGGCAATGGCATTTTGCATCAATGAACATATGACAGTGACAGTGGCAGTGGCATTTTGTATCTGCATTTTGCATCAATGACAGTGGCCTAATGCTAAATATGTATCTTGTTCATTATCGAGGCATTTTAGTTGTATGGTAACATGAATGAACATATGACAGTGGCAGTGGCATTTTGTATCTGCATTTTGCATCAATGATCATCATGTGGATGTTTAGATCAGGGTTCCATTGTTTACTCCCATAAAAGAACATAATTTCGTTTGTTTACTTGACAAGTTGACATGCCTCTGTATAGATCAGTTAGGTTGTAGAATTTGTGTAAGTGTATTAGATCACTTGCCATACTTTGATTGGCATTATTATCAACTTGCTTGTTATTATTGTTATGATTGGCATTAGATCACTTGCCATACTTTGATTGGCATTATTATCAACTTACTTGTTATTCTTGGTTGATCAGCAAGGCAATATTATCAACTTACAAATCACTTTCCAACTTGAAACACATAGCAAAGATGGGCATAGATGCAACTTACTTGTAGTGATTGGCATTACATCACTTACCAGGTGTGTTTGGTTCTTGTCATAATAACCTATACTTGTCATTATTTTGAAGTTCCAGCCATGACTAGCCGGAACAGCCACTACCAGTCCTCGTGCAACTTTGCGGCCTATGATGAAGTGGACAAAGGCGAAACGAGCACCAACCAGGTAAGATTACAAAAACATCCATGAGCATTGTAAACACATGCATATATACATATATCATCTAACCATTCTTTATTGATGATTTCAAATATTTGACTTGCCAGGCGTATGTACGAGACCCATCTCCAGAACCGGCCCAGCAGCAGCTACCGGTACGTGACGTGGACATGCTCAGCCGTGAGCTTGTCGCGTCAAAGGAGAGTACAATGAAGGCACTTAACGAGTGGAATAGCTCCCTGAAGAAAGAGAAGGACGATATGATCGACGAGATCTCCGATCTCTGCGATAAGAAATTGAAGCTCATCGACCAGAAGCAGCTACTGGTCACCGAGATCGAGTCTATGAAGACGGAGATACGGCTCCTGAAGGCCGAAAGGGAGGAGCTGAAGACCTGCAAAGTCTATTTCAGAAAGGAGGGAGAGAGCAACAGGAACAAGTTGCGTGAGATGAGGATCATTCTTCATCGTAGCTAGTTAGCGCGCGGATAACAAGTTGTGTGAGATCGATGACGATACTTTTGCTTGTAGAGCTAGCCACCGGATAACTTTTGCTTGTAGGTAGTAGCAAGCTAGTTACTGAAAACTATAGTAATAGCTGGGTATATTTTGCGGATTTGAGACTTACCACTAGAAGTTTAAATGGTTG
Organism: Thinopyrum elongatum; assembly: GCA_011799875.1. NCBI lineage: Eukaryota > Viridiplantae > Streptophyta > Magnoliopsida > Poales > Poaceae > Thinopyrum > Thinopyrum elongatum. Next base: position 483,209,755 of record CM022297.1, read on the forward strand.
CACGTATACTGATCACTGGGTATATTTTTTTTATTGCTGAAAAATACAAATTGCTGGCGTTGGCTCACAATAAACGCCATAGCTAACACAATATATTGCTGGCGTTAGCCAGGTGGCACGCCATCCGTACTAAAATACTGCTGACGTGTCTGCCAACGCCACCACTAAACTATTTTCACTGGCGCCATATTGATGGCGTTGGGTCTCTACGTCAGCAAGGCACTTTTTGCCACGTCATAGCTAAGTTTTTTTCCCACTACTGAATGCTCGGCTGGTCGTCTAACCAAGCAATGCGTTGGAGGGAGTTGGAACAATCTGTCGTGCGTTGGGCCAACACTCGGCTTATGACACGTCACACAACTCCCAATTGGCTATTTGATCCAGCAATGCGCTCGAGGGAGCGGGCTCAATGCACTACATGTTGGGGCAATGGATGGCTCCGAAAACAACGCACGATGCCCGGCTGGCTATCATATCCGTCAATGAGCTTGAGGGAGATGGCTCAATGCGCTGGGTATTGGGCCATTGAACGGCTCCTAACACGTCACGTGATGCCTAGCTAGCTGTGTGAACCAGCAATGCTCTCGAGGGAGTCACCTCAGTGCTAGACCATATACAACGCCCACACCAACAACGATGATCTTTCGAATATAGTGACGAAAGACACATCATAGGTTCATTTTGGATCAGGGTCCACAACTACTTATTTCAAAACCGCGCGCACTAATATTGTTTGGCAGGACTGCTTGTTGATTTTTGTTGCTAATCAGTTAGCTATCGTTCTACTTTTTCTTCTTCTTCTTCTTCTGCCTTCAAGGAAGTTCATTTTCAAAATTAGTTTTCCTTTTCTTATTATTTTCTTTATCTTCCTTTCATGTTTGCGATGATAGTGTTTTCTTGAAGAAGAAATAAGTGTGTGTGTGTGGGGGGCGGGGGGGGGGGGGGGGGAATCTAGATTTTATTCTGTTTTCATCTTACTGTTCCCATCATGTTGTCATTATGTTTTTATTTACATATTATTGTTTTTCCAATGGAAATATTTTTTGTGAAGATGAGAATAAGTGCAAAATGTGTGTCACACTTCAGAGGTGCATTGGTAATGTGTGTGTGTGCGTGTCGCACATAGAGGTGCACTGGAAAATGTTTTCAAGTATTTATTTTTGTTTCTTCCTCTCTTTTGTTTTCTTCGTATTCTTAAAAAATCCTAGGCGATTTTATTGAGAAATAAATATTTCAAAATACACAGTTGTGTCACGCATAAGAACATATCTTTAGAAAATCTTTATAGAACAAATATATGAATTAAAATAGATTTGTGTTCACAAAGTCTGTATGTCAGTTAATTTATGATAAGGACATAGGTAAAGATTAGATCGCAGTATTGGGGAAAAACTTGGAGACCTTGTTTGACGAGTGTGTTGCCCAACATAAGGAAGCTGGAAAAGTAGCAAGTGCATCATCACTTTCAAAGTCACAAACACTTTTTGAATACATGAATATTTTTTGAGCCCCCGAACATTTTTTGAATGTAGGATAATCATTTTTTGATTTCCCAAACAATTTTCTGAAACCATGAAATTATTTTGTAATCATGAACATTTTTCAAATTCACGAATATTTTTTGAATACGCGAACATTTTGCAATATCACAAACATTTTTTTGTATCTGGAACCTTTTTTTGATTTCCCAAACATTTTTTTCAATATCGTGAACATCTTTTGAAATCATGAACTCTTTTCGGAATTTTGAATATATTTTCAAATTCCTGAACATTTTTTCATCCTAAACAAAATAAATAAAAAAGTCGGGGCACCCTTCCCTGCACTTGGGGCATCCCAAATTGTGCGCGGTATGCCATAGGTCAGGGAATAGGGCATCTCTTCAATTGGAGTCCTTGGTAGAAGAGTTGAGGAAAACAACTCAAAAAAGTGGAGGAAATGTGTGTGTGTGTGTGTGTGGGGGGGGGGAGGGGGGGGGGGGGGGGATTGGGGGGCGTCGCCGTGGGCCTTCTCCTAAAGTCACGTAATCCGTGCGGTTAGCTGAAACCACTCATATGTCACGATATATCCATGAGTTTGTTATAGGTTCCAAGCTGTAGAATTCGGAGCACAGGCTACATCCAATCTTCCATCCATAATCATAAGGGTGTGGCTAGGTCTCAGCCGACTGAGACTTAACCAAGTCTCAGTCGATTGACATAACATTTGACAAAGAAAGAAAAAGATAAAGAAAAAACTGAATGAGTCTTGATGTAAAATCTCATGGCTATAGCGTCGACTGAGACGTAGCAAGACTATAACCATAAACCCCACCCCCTCCCCATCAGCTGGCAGTCCATCCGAGGAAGCCAAGCCATTGTGCAATCTATGCCCAAGTCCAGCCAGGTCCTTCTCCTCTCTCCCACATTTTTGGTTTTGACTTCCAGAGCTTGGCATGCAGTGTGGGTATTGAATTTCTTGGCGATTGTCTATGAAACAAATCAGGTGTAGATTATTTCTAGATTCTTATTTTTACTCCCTCTGTTTCTACATATAAGTCTTTTTAGAGATTTCAACATGGACTACATATCGATAAAATGACTGAATCTACACTCTAAAATATGTTTATATACATTCGTATGTAGTCCGTATTGAAGTATCTAAAAAGAATTATATTTCATAACAGAAGGAGTGGTATATTTGACATGCTTACTGAAACCGCTGTATGAATTGTCTTGTACCTCTGCATTGGGTCAATATGAATTAAAAACTTTTGTGCCTTAGCAATTGTTTGATCAAGCTATGAAGCATCTTTATCTACTCCCTCCGTTCCTAAATACTCCCTCCATCCAGAAAAGGATGTCGCTGTGTGAATATTGCAAAAAAATCCCTTTATTTTTCCCAACATAACCCGCAGTGCCGTCCCATTCCTCCTCCTCGACCACACTTGGTCGCCCACTCGCGGATGACGCCTCGTAGCTTCCCCACTCTGCGCCACCATCTAGCCACACCATCGCGCACTTCCCTCCTCCCTTCTGTCGCGCCGCAGCTCCCTGGGAAGCTCAAGGAACGACTTTTCCCCTTCCTTGAGTCCATCGCCGTCGCCTTCCTCGATTCCCTCGTTGTCGCCATGGCGAGCTCCTTCTTCCTTATCCATGGCGAGCTCCTCCCTGTTGCCTCCTTACTTTCAACCATCGAGCAGGCCATGGTGGCGGCCAGATCCACGGCTTCTCATCAAGGTTGGACCTTGGTGATGGAGCCGGGACTCCGCCAGGATATGAAGGCATCCCTGTGCTCCGCCTCGTCCGACGCCTGCTAGATCGCTGCCCCCGACGCCATGGATCTCGCAACGCAGCTACACCCCTGCTCTGCCTAGCTTGCTAGTCAACGTCATCCCTTGCCCATCTTCTCCTCTCCTCTTTTATGTGCTCTTTGACCCTCCCATGATGCATTCCTCCACGCAGGCAGGTGCGTAAGGAGCATCCAGGGCCGCTACATCTCACCAGTGGAAAACGGCTAGCAACAACTTTCGTCGGTGGCACGTCATTTTCCATCAACGTCAGCACTATTTTTTTGAATAGTGCTCGCGTCGGATTAATTGGCACGTCAGTTATATATTGGTAGTTCTGGCGTGGGTATTTTGCCAGACGTCACTACTATGTGGGCCCAGCTGTGATGACCAGTTGGAAGTTACTGCTGGCGTGGACTTTATATACATACCATAGATAATTAACCTAGTGCTGTCATGCCCTACTTGAAAACGCCAACAATAAATTTGGCCTATATATAGAAGTGTTGGCAGCCCTTGTTTCTCAAATATATTCACTTCCATTTTCCACAAAATTCTTCTCCCTCTTAGCTAGCTGCTTTGGTGACAATGGACCCACTGGAGCTTGTCGAATCGGCACCAGCCCCGCATGCAAGCCCTTGTCGGCGGGGCATGTCCAAATTTTGGGACTCCGCCTGTTGGGGAACGTAGCATGCAATTTCAAAAAATTTCTACGCTCACGCAAGATCTATCTAGGAGATGCATAGCAACGAGAGGTGGAGAGTGTGTCCACATACCCTCGTACACCGAAAGCGGAAGCGTTAGCTTAACGCAGTTGATGTAGTCGAACGTCTTCGCGATCCAACCGATCAAGCACCGAACGTACGGCACCTCCAAGTTCTGCACACGTTCAGCTCGATGACGTCCCTCGAACACTTGATCCAGCAAAGTGTCGAGGGAGAGTTCCGTCAGCACAACGGCGTGGTGACGGTGATGGTGAAGTGATCCGCGCAGGGCTTCACCTAAGCACTACGACAATATGACCGGATTAGTAAACCGTGGAGGGAGACGCCGCACACGGCTTGGAACAATTGGTGTGTCTCCAAGGAGTGCCCTGCCCACGTATATAAAGGAGGGAGAGGGAGGGAGGCAGCCATAGGGGCGCGCCAAGAGAGGGGAGTCCTACTAGGACTCCTAGTCCTAGTAGGATTCGGGCCCCCCTCTTATTCCTTCTCATGGAGGGGGAAAGGGGGAAGGAGAGGGAGAGGGAGAAGGAAAGGGGGGCCGCGCCCCCTCCCCTAGTCCAATTTGGACTCCCCATGGGGGGGGGCACCTCCTTGTGGCCTGCCTTGCCTCTCCCCTATGGCCCATGACGCCCATTACTTCCCCCGGGGGGTTCCGGTAACCTCCCGGTACTCCGAAAAATACCCGAAACAATCCGGAACCATTCCGATGTCCGATTACTATCGTCCAATATATCAATCTTTACCTCTAGACCATTTCGAGACTCTGATCTCATCCGGGACTCCGAACAATCTTCGGTCACCAAAACACATAACTCATAATACAAATCGTCATCGAACGTTAAGCGTGCGGACCCTACGGGTTCGAGAACAATGTAGATATGACCGAGACATGTCTCCGATCAATAACCAACAGCGGAACCTGGATGCTCATATTGGTTCCTACATATTCTACGAAGATCTTTATCGGTCAAACCGTAATGACAACATACGTCATTCCCTTTGTCATCGGTATGTTACTTGCCCGAGATTCAATCGTCAATATCTCCATACCTAGTTCAATCTCGTTACCGGCAAGTCTCTTTACTCGTTCCGTAATGCATCATCCCGTAACTAACTCATTAGTCACATTGCTTGCAAGGCTTATCATGATGTGCATTACCGAGAGGGTCCAGAGATACCTCTCTGATACTCGGAGTGACAAATCCTAATCTCGATCTATGCCAACCCAACAAATACCTTCGGAGACACCTGTAGAGCATCTTTATAATCACCTAGTTACGTTTTGACGTTTGATAGCACACAAGGTGTTCCTCCGGTATTCGGGAGTTGCATAATCTCATAGTCAAAGGAATATGTATAAGTCATGAAGAAAGCAATAGCAATAAAACTTAACGATCATTATGCTAAGCTAACGGATGGGTCTTGTTCATCACATCATTCTCCTAATGATGTGATCCCGTTCATCAAATGACAACACATCCCTATGGTTAGGAAACATAACCATCTTTGATCAACGAGCTAGTCTAGTAGAGGCTTACTAGGGACTCGGTGTTTTGTCTATGTATTCACACATGTATCAAGTTTCCGGTTAATACAATTCTAGCATGAATAATAAACATTTATCATGATATAAGGAAATATAAATAACAACTTTATTATGGCCTCCAGGGCATATTTTCTTCACCGCCGCCTTGGCTGAGCTCTCCTCTAGCCCAGTTGGCTACGACATGAAGCTCTCCATGGCCAACGCAGCCGGCCCTGTCCGGCAAATCCTCCCTCTACAGTGAGACGTTTGTTCGATCTGGTAGCTATGTCACCGGCACCGAAGCCGTCAGGAATTGAGCGAGGGCACCTGTGCCGCCTTGTGGCTGTCGACGCCCTGCTAATAAGCATATGTCGCACACAGAATGGAATCCAGAGCCAGAGTTTTACATCTGCACTAACCATGGAAAGATAATATGACAGAAAATCCCTCTCTGTCTATTTCTGCTAATTTGCACAATTCAACTCTATCGTCTAGCTAGTGTTGCTCAAATGAATATGTGTGTGTATATTTGATCCACAGACATCAGGGACAAATATAGCTACACATGGATATGGGATGATCTCCTACAGAAGTACGTAAGAGAGTTGCTCGAGTACTCCATTGGACGACTGAGTCAACAGATAGATGAGATGCAGCTCAAGACTGATGTCATGAACGGTCAAATCCAAAAATTCAAGATGCATCGATATGCGCTTTTAGCTGGTGTTATGCTTGGCCTCGTTCTCCCAGCTGGATCAGTGGCAGCATTTTTTCTCGTGGGTGTCATTGCACTGATGATGATCTTAGTCTAGATCAAGTAGTAGAAGTTCACTATTGATCTCGTGGGTGTCTTGTCCTCCTTGGCTATTGACCCTAAGAAGTTCACTACTGATGATGATCTCGTGGGTGTCTTGTCCACTATTGATATCACTTGGGCACGAATTCAGTATCATCTCAGTTCTTAGCCCGTTCGTTCGCAGCTGTTTGCTCTGATTTCTCCATATTTTGTTTTTTCTCATCGAATTTAGGATTTAGGGTTCATGTTGTTGTTTTCAGATCCTGAAGAAATGTACCCATTTCGAGTGGATGGATGATTATATTGAGAGGATTCAGTTTGAGGGCCACATTGATTCGAGCGGGGCCGCAACCTGGGAGCTCAATTTGGGCGGGGTGTCGCCGCTTGCTGTGGAGAATTTGGGGAGCTCGGACAGAGGGGCGGGCAGAGTCATGCCGATGGCGAGGTATGCGTGCAATGCTGAACTGCACGCGGAATCCAAACTGACTGAGGAACTGAAGAAGATCAAGAAACATCTAATGCAGATGATCGATTTGCAGAAGCAAGCTAATATCATGGCAGGGGGGTTCTATTGTTGTATCATTGCTCTGTTTTTGTTTTACTTGTTGTTCATCCATCATTAGAATGGGCATTTAGGCCTGTCAGGGCAGAGGATGCGATCTGTGCGCCATGCCAAATTCATGTAACTGAATCGAAGCAACAATTTGGAAAATTATTCAGTGTTCATGCCCCTATTTTTGTTCTTCAGTTAACAGAGTGCACACCCAAATTCAGTTTCTAGTAAAAAAATATGGGCTGCCGAATAGATGTTGGGCTGTGAGAAAATAACCAGGCCCAAAGAGAGACCAGCCCACTCGCGTAGGGGCACCAGCCCTTTTTTATATCATAGAGGCACCCATGTTTAGAGAAAAAAAATGCTTCGACTAAAACCTCAAAATAAAATGTTGCTTCGGCAAATAAACCTCTAACAAACATATACTTCTTTACTTGTTTTTACTTTGGCCAAATTTTTCTTCATGGAGGACTGTGAGAAAAAGCAGGCCCAAATAGAAAACAAGCCCACCCGCTTGGTGCACCCATATAGGTCGTGCACTAAATTTTGTGATGGATCATTTTTTGATACACAATGTAAATTGATAAAACAACTTTTTGATAGATAGATCCATTTGTGCACTAAATTTTGTGATGGATCATTTTTTGATACACTAAATTTCATGCACTAAATTTAATGTATCTATCCTCCTTAAAAATGATTCAATTAATTTAATGTATCAAAAAATGACTTTTTGATACATTAAATTAATTGAATCATTTTTTAAGGAGGATAGATAGATCCATTCGTGCATGGCTGCATGAACACATGTATGTATTGTAAGTTGTTTTTTTTTGCATTACATATTTCTTGCTTGTCCACTATTGTTTTATGATTGTTTTTATGCATGTCTATGGTTGCATGAACTAAATTAGTTGCATGTCCATGGTGGGTTTGCATGTCCTAGTTGCATGTCCATGGTTTGTGTCATGACCCATGATTTGGCCAACATTGTGAAGATGGTGTGTGTGGTGAATGCAATGAACTCGCATCCACACCAAAATATTTTGGGTGCATATACCACAAATAATAGCATGAAACAACAATATATATAGTAGCACGAAAGCCAACATCAATATAGTTGCATGAACATAACAACCCATAGTTCCACGACATAGATAGCATAGCCTTACAACTTAATAGGATCCAACTTAATAATAGTAGCACACAAACATAAATGATTACAACTTAATAGGATCTCCTTCTCCTTCTCCTCCTCCGGTCGAACGCCACCTCGCTCCTCAGGGCGCCCTTCACTCCTGGTTGTTGACGGGGTACGGGAGGGTGTGCATGCCGTTGTTGGTGGGGAAGATGTTGTTGAAGTCAGTGAAGATGTTGTGGGTGGTGAAAGCAATAAACTCACACCCCACACCAAAACACTCGGCCGAGAACGTGGAAGGCGTCGAAGGGGTTGGTGAATGTAGTGAGGAGCACAACCACAATGCCATTGTGATTGACCTCCTCAACATGGAACATGCTTGGAGAGCCCCGGGGGAGGTGGCGGTAGCTGGCCGAAAGGAAGAACTCGGTTAACTCCCTTGCACCCCTCCACCTTGAGATCGCCCACACCCTAAGGGTGTTCTCTACATAGACTCCGGCAGGGTAGAGCCTCTCCGGCACGGTGGGGGGGGGGAAGTAGTAGGTCGGGCTGTTGTACTGCATGGTGGCTTCAATTGGGGTTGGTGGCTTCGAGTCTACTTTGTGGAGAAGAAGGAGGGCCGATGGGAGAGGATGGGGTTGGGATATGGATGAGGAGGGAGAGGAAGACGATAGGTGGCTTAAATAACCCTAGTGCGACGTGTTGATTCACTGGTTTCACCGGGTGGAAGTAATTAGCTGGCAGTGGTGGGTGGCATCAGGAGTGTGTACACGCGTGGGAAACCGAAGGCTGCATCAATAGCCGGGCTGCGGCGTTTCAGCGCTGCACATGTCTGTGCCGTCGGTCGGGGGCCGGGGGGTCACGCCTGCTCGTTCTTCTTTACGTGTGCCGCCCGTGCATGCATGCATCGTAGGCTACTCGCTGGCATGTATGGCAATGTACCCTGCTGGCTAGGGCCTGGCTAGAGGCAGGCGTGGCAACGTTCGGTCCAAAGGTCCAACGGGTGGGCTTCTTTTTGCCAGAGCCCAACGGCTAGCCCACTCGCCACAGTGCAGAAGAAACACCGCTAAAAAAGCATTTCTGAATCCAGCAAATTAGAGCGTAGCCCGTGGATCACGGACGTAGCACTGCATGCCGATCCACACCATTTCTGAATCCAGCAAATTAGAGCGTAGCCCGTGGATCTGGACCGTGTAGTGATCCAACGGTCCAGAGTTGAGAGGGGGGGGGGGGGTTATCCAGCGTTGTCGAATGCAGCCAATCACAGAGCCTCACGCAGATCAGTGGCGTAGCCCTAGCGCCTGATCCAGACCGTCCAATAACAGAGATCCAGCGGCGCGGAAGGGTGCGGGGTTTTAGATGGGGTTTGAGGGGTTTTAAGAGGGTTTTAAGGGCTAGGGTTGAGCATAACTAATTCAAAAAAATCATAAAAATATGAAACTTGCACCCATCATCTTTTTATGTGGCTGAGTTGCTGGGAAAAAAATAAGAAACTTGGTCTATGGGTATTTTCATGGAAAACGCTTCACAAAACATAGCTATCATGAACAAGGTTGCATGGGATTCAAGCTAGGGTTTAGGGTAAGCATGTCATAGTTTATCCAAACGATCTCATATTGGGCATGGACCCTATATTTGCACACTATATGTCAATTTTTGATTTTTGGCTCATTTAGAAAAGGTCGGAAAACTTTTCTTAGGAATGGGGTGTTTAGCCTAGCTTCGGAGCTCATTTGGAGCACATTTTTCAAGACTAGTGTTTCACATCAACAATAGTGCTTGGATTGATCGCTTAACGTGCATATGACTAATATTTGAGAAAGCATTGTAACATCAATACCACATACTAAATAATTTCAAATTTGAATTTTGGGTCAAACTTGAATTTTGGGTCAAATTTGAAATTCGGCCAGAATTTGAATAACATTACACAAATACCATATTACACAAAATGAGGCAAGTTTGTTATTCTACAACACACATCACCAATACACAAGTTTGACAAAAGAAGTTTTGACTTCTGCTTCTTACCACTCAATTTCTTCTTCTTACCACGTCTTGATCCTACCACACCTAGTTCACTCAAGCTCTTGGTTTTCTTCACTGGACTAGGTGGGACAGCTTCAGTTGGCACCACAACGTCTACATGAGGCTCAGTTTGCACAACATCAACTGTAGTAAATTCAATTGGTAACACAACTTGCAATATATGCTCAGTTTGCAGAACATCTGCCGCAACAGCTTCAGTTTGCACCACATCATCATCCAAATGTTTCTCATGATGCATCACAAGATCAAAGTCTGACTCATTTTGCACCACAATATCATCCAAATCTTGCTCATTTTGCACCACAACATCATCCAACTCTTGCTCATTTTGCACCGCAGCATCATCCAACTCTGGTTCATCACCAAAACTTCTCTTTTTTCTACAGCCATTGATTCTTGCCTTTCTGTAACACCCTGGATTTTGGCCGTTTCCTTTTCTTTTGATTTTCTTTGGATTTTGCTTGAGATTTCTTTTTCCGTGGCTCTGTGGTTTGGAAACTTGGGAAGATCATTTCTTCCTAGTCTCCAGAGTGGCTCTTCATCCTCAAATCCATTCCAAGACCTTGTCATTTCCATCTTAGCCCAATCCCAATATTCTTTTTATTGGGAATATTCCTTTTTCTATTAAAGAAATAACCCTATTTGCCCTAGGTTGTGAAGCAACCTATATTTCTGTCTCTCTCAAAATTCCCAAATAATACTCATAAATTGTTTGGATCATATATGCCTCAAATATGTTCAAACTTTCTTTTCCTACCGCAAAAATAATTCCTCAATATTCGTTCTTCAATTCTGTCCAGTGTGGCTTTCTGTGAAGGAAGTGCCACCTATCTTTTCTTGATGGCGCCCAAACTTTTTGGGCATCATCTTGTGGCACCCCGGCTCAGAGGAGACCGGAATGCCCCGTATTCCAGCCCAGAGACAAGTCTTCTGGAATATGGCACTATTGGCATAGAACAAATCAGCTCTTTATTACTATGGATAAGGTTACAAGGGTACATGGATTACATTGGCACGGCGACACTATGCCTGCCCAGGGTAGCTCTATGCTAACAGCGGAACAACCCGAGAAAGCGGAGTCACATCTAGCAGCGGAACGACGACGGCGGTGGTGAACTCCATTCCGCAGGGACTCTGGCTGGAACGCGTATCCTAGCTCGCAATCTCGGAATCCTCGACAAGCAAGCAATCATGGCATGACCTGCAAACTGGCACGACATGCCAGGTGAGTACTTTGAATGTACTCACAAGCTCACAACAACCATAGCAGTCCAGACAAGCAACAGTATGGCATTTACAGGTTAAGCAGGTGTAAACATGATGATGCTAGAACAATATAAGCATGGCATGGCATACGAGTAGGATGCAACAGGTTAAAACTATCGTGATGCAACTTACTCTGTTCTGGGGTTACTTCGCAACCACCACATGTAAGAACTTCCCATCGAGTGTGCCATATGATAACCTCTGGACCAACCAAACTTGGTATTACAATACCATAGTGATAACGTGACCACGAGGAGCTTGGTCTTTACCCAAGATCACCACATAACACTATCAACCAAATCCGGTACCCATGATACCACGGTGATCCTCTCGTGATCATGATCAACCAACATTGGTATCCTCGATACCACGGTGATCCTCTCGCGATCACTTAAAGATCAACCAACTTCTTTCTCATCGAACAGGGTTGTTATAAGCAAGATTATTATACTATTGACCCATAGTGTTCCCTACTATGAACTGTGGCCATGACCGAGGACGCGGCTATCGATAGATCATACACTCTGCAAAGGTTAGTACACTGTACCCACACCACGGAAGTCATGGCCTCGTGCTCCCATTCGGGTGGACCAACGACATTCTGACAAAACCCAATCTATTGCATGGCACCCTCCCGGCCACTCCGACAAACTCCCCTTTGGGTTATGTCATGGGTGACCCATGTGTCACTCCGGAACAGGGACCTGAGTTCAATACCAAAACTGGGTTTCACAAGGTTATAGCCGCCTACTTGATCAGGGTAGCACGCACTCATAACCTTCCCTGGTTGGAGGTACCAGCGAGAGGCATGACAATAGACGGAATTAGTGCCGCCCCATCCCGGCAAGTGTGGTTGCACGGGTGAGCTCGATTCGGTGGCGCACTATGACTCAGTCAACAGGTGTTCAAGTTTGATTAATATCTGCTTTAACTTGAATGTAAATGAGCTGAGTCACGATAACATGATGAAACCATATTGCATATGAACATGATATAACCTAAGCAGGGATGGGAAGCATGATATCTGAATCATAGCCTCTACAACATGCAAGCATTTAACCAGCTAAATGCAAACAAGCATGGCATAGCGGTGAGCATGAACAACATCAGTATGTCCATAACAACCGATAAAGAAACATGCAGACATGTCATCATCTTAGCATGAACTACTGCAAGTATTAACCATGAGCATAATGCTACTGTCACACCCTGATTTTTGGCCCTTTCTTTTTCTTTTGATTTTCTAAGGATTTTTCTTGAGTTTTCTTTTTCTGTGGCTATGTGGTATGGAAACTGGAGCAGATGACCCCTTCTTCCTTTCCAGAGTGGCTTGTCATCCTCATATCCATCCCTAGACCATGCCATATTCATCTTGGACCAACTTCAATATTCTTTTCCTTGGGAATATTCCTTTTTCTGTTAAAGGAATAACCCTATTTGCCCTAGGTTGTGCAGCAACCTATATTTAAGTCACTCTTAAAATTCCCAAATAATTCTCATAAATTGTTTGGGTCATATCTTCCTCAAATATGTCAAGATCCTTCATTGACATGATCCAAGATCATGCTCAATTAATTACTTTCCTATTCTGCCCTAAATGGCACTTTGTGAAGCAAGTGCTATTTATCTTTGCCCATTTGTCTCCAAAATTATTGGACACCTTTTCCTATCCATATCATTGCGTGATGCCAAAATTCGACTTAATTTGCCTAGTGAACCTTCCTAAGCAATTTTTCAAAGTTCCTGTCTGAGGGAAGCCTGTGTGAAGGAAGTACTAGCTAGGGTGATCCAAATGAGTTGAAATTTTGCATGGCCCTTCATATGATCAAATCATCACTCTCCTAAAGATATGAGCTCAATTTATCAATACATGTGAGCACACCTTCAATTATTTATTTCTGTCCAAATTTTCAGTTAGTGAAGCAAGTATAATTTATCTTGCTCTATTATGGCTGAAAATTTTCCTAAACCTTGTCCTACCCATATAACCTATCTCCACAACATTTGGGCTCATTTTATCTAGCCATTTTCCCTCAGGATTTTTCCCAAGATTCTGTCCAGAGAGGTGCTGTATGAAGGAAGTACCATTTTGGCTTGGCCAAATGGCATGAAATTTTTATGGCATCCTCTTATGCCCAAATCATCCTGCCATGTTCTTTTTCAGCTCAATCCATCACTCGTAGTGAGTGCTACTTTATCATTTTGTTTCTGGACCAGATTAAGCAGTTGTTAAGCAACTATATTAAAACTTGGTCCAAATCCCTCAAAACTTCACAGGATTCTTGTCCTTCCTACCCTAAACCTCTGAGGCATGCTATTTCATCACTTAACTATCCCTGTTGATCACAGTTTCATGCAACAGTTTGCAACAGCAAACTTCAAAGGTAATTTCCTATCTAACCACAGCGTTTTTAATCGGGATTTAAACTCAGTTGTAACCTACCCTGGAGGGACTCCACCCTAGACAACATTTGCCAGCCCATTGCGTCCTCTACTCGCCAGTTCACGTGGTGACCTTCGCTGTGGCATGCCCTGGACGTGAGCTGGTTGGTTTCTTGCTCGGGCCCCTCCTCTTCTTGCCGCGTTCGTGCACCCAATGATGTCCAACAGCTCGTCCGTGTCATCCTCTTCTCCCTGGACTCCTCTCCCCCTCCGGTACCTCGCTCGCTGGGGCTCATCGTCGCCCGCCCACGAGCGATCTGTAGCCGCTCGTCGTCTTCCTCCTCGTGACCCTAGGCGCTGCTCATCTCCATGAACCTCTGCAGCTTGTCCGCTCCCCCCTCGTGGTGTTCTTGCTCCTTCCCGTGATCTCTGTGGTCGCCAGAGTGTTGGCCGGACCCGAGCGGCGGCAATCAGCTCGGCCATCCTCACCCCGCCTATAAATGGCCCTCCCCGAGCCATTCCGAGCACACCACCACCCTCCCCATCTCCTTCTAGCCCCTCCTAGCCTCTTGCCCGAGCTGGAGAGCCTCTCCTCGCCGCCCATGGTCGCCATGGCCGCCGTCAGGCTCCGCTCGAATCCGAGCATCCCCGAGCTCCTCCCCTCCATCCATCCACCACTAGAGGCCTCCACGACCACCTAGACCTCTCCCCGTAGCTCACCGCCTCCTCTCCATGGCCGTGGTGCCTTGCCCATCCCCGACCGAAGCCCTCATCCGCCGCGGCCCTTCTCCTCCTCAACCCCGAGCTCCCCGGCGTCTTCTACTACCGGGAGTGGCTCCGCCTCATCGCGCTGAACACGCCGGTAGGTCGCACACCACGGGAGGTGGCCGGAGTCGCGAGCAACTCCCCGTCGAGCGCCGCCCCTGTCCCGGCCAGGAGCTGCGAGGTTGAAGACGACGACCTCTGCCAGCGGGCCCCACCACCTCTCGGGCCCCACGAGTTAGCCACACGGGTGTTGACCCCGTTTGCCAACGTGGATAAGTGGCGGGCCCCACCTGTAAGTCTCACGCGTGACCCAGCCGGCCCCGCTGACGTGGATTAGTGGAGGCGTATTCCACAGAATACGTCTTCTCTGATCGAAAATGTATTCGGGTACGGTTGTGGGCAAAAATACGTTTTCATGTTCTAAAAGCGTATTTTCTGAGAATGCGTTTTCTGTTTTCAGCCCAGGGACCTGTTTGCAGTGGTTCTTCTGCAGATTAGTCCCTGACTTTCAAACCTTTGTATCTTTTCAACCACAACTCCGATCGAGGTGATTCCCAAGCCTACTTCTTCGTCTCGTCGAGCTCTATCTTATGGTACCATTTTCACTAGGTTATCCCACCGTGAAAATGACCATTTTGCCCTTGCCCCTAGTCAGCCCCCTTCGAGAGAGAAACTTTTCCGGCGATTCCTTCCGTGAGCTTTCCGCACTTCTCCCCGATGTATTCTTCGTCCCCAGGCAAGCCACGACAACCACTTGCATGATAGTCATGCAGTAGCCATGGTTTTTCTACTTGAACATTTAATAAGTGCTTGTTTATCTACAACTGTTATCGGTGTTTCGGTAATGTTTATAGTTTCATGTTCATCTTCATGACATGTTCGGATGCACCTGGTTATCATGTATTCTTGCTAGTATTACTTTCGTATGCCTTGTTTGGTAGTAGTAGTACATGCTGGTAGTAGTGATGTTCGTTCTGATGCATGCTTATCGTCTGCTATCCAGTACCATAGCTATGCATGTTCCATTGCATCTAGTTGGTTACATGATTACTTGGTAGTATTCTTGTTATATTCTTGCTTGGTATTTATTTATGATGCTAGTAGTCATGCTATGCTCGTGCTTGTCAGTATGCCATGCTCATTTGGTTAAATGCTTCATTGTTGTTATGCTCGATGATTGTGCTGCACCTCCCTGCTTATGTTGATATCATGCTCATGCATTATAGTTGCATCATGCTATTTTAATATGGCTCAGCTTCTTGATTCCTGTTTAACCGGACTTAAATGAACTTGAACAACTATTGGCTGAGTCATGGTGCCACCAAATCGAGCTGACCAGTGCAGCCACACTTGCCTTATGGGGGTCCTAACTGGGTCTATTGTCATGCCTCTCGCCGGTGCCTCCAAAGAGGGAAGGTTATGCGTGGGCGCTACCTTAGCCGGGTAGGACGACATAAGCCTTGTGTGCCCGTGTTTGGTTTTGAGCTCATGTCCCCGTTTGGGACCGTTTATGTTTTGCCACGATGGTGGCCGGCAACGTAGGTGGCGGATGTCACGAGTTGACATTGGGGCCACCCAGGACTTAGCCCAAAGGGGAGTTTATCGGAGTGGCTGGGAGAGTGTGATGGCGATAGAGCGGTTTTATCGGAATGTCGTTGGTCCACCCGAATGGGAGTGCGAGGCCATGGGTTCCGTGGTGTGGGTACAGTGTACTAACCTCTGCAGAGTGTGTGTTTAATCTATCGATAGCCGCGCCCACGGATATGGGCCCAGTACGTAGTCGGTCACACTATGGGTCAACAGTAATAATAATAACTTGATTAATAACAACCCTGGCTCGATGATGAGAGAAGTTGGTTGATTTTTATGTGATCGTGAGAGGATCAGAATGGTAGCGTGGATACCAAAGTTGGTTGATCTTTTTGTGATCGTGAGAGGATCAACGTGGTATGGAGGATACCGAGTTGTTGGATATTTGTGGTGTTATGCGAGAATCACAGGTAAAGGTCAAGCTCCTTGTGGTCATGTAATGATTACTATGGTATTGTTAATACCAAGCTTGATTGGATCCTGAGATGATCGTGTGATGTCCGTGATGGTAAGCTTGTGCATGTGATGGTTACGAGGTAACCCGAGCAGAGTAAGTTGGTGCATGATAGCGTCATTATGTTGCATGTTAGTATCATCATGTTCATTCGTTCATGCCATGCTCATATTGTTCTAGATGTATCATGTGGTACATGCCATGTTGTTCTGATAGTATCATCATTGCTAAGTAACCTATAATTGCCATGCTGTTGTTTGTCTTGATTGCTTTGGTTTCTATGAGCTTGCAAGTACATTCAATGTACTGACCTGGCGTGTCATGCCAGTTTGCAGGTCGTGCCGGATTTGATAGCTTGTTTGCCGTGGATTCCTTGTTTGCGAGCTAGGATAAGCGTTCCAGCCAGAGTCCCTGCGGAGTGGAGTTCATCACCGTCATCGCTGTTCCACTGCCAGTAGTTATTCCGCTGCTTTGTGTTGTTCTGCTGCTTGCATAGAGCAACCATGGCAGGCGTAGTGTCGCCGTGCTGATGTAATCCCTTGTATCCATATAGATTATAATAAAGAGCTGATTTTTTCTATGCTAAGAAGTGTCGTATTCCAGAAGACTTCTCCTCAATCTCTGGGCTAGAATACGGGGCGTTCCGGTTTTTTTGAGCCGGGGTGCCACAAGGCTTGGTATCAGAGCAGGTCTGGCTGTAGGACGCCCTAGCCTGTGCGAGCGTTAGAATGCAGTAGTATAGAGCCCAGTTGGTTTGTTGCACTTGTTTGCTGCATTTGTTTGTCGCATAGCATGCATATAGATTATTATCTGGTCGCTTATAGTGATCTTGTGAGTGTAGGTGGTATCGGTTTCGATCCACTACCTGCACCATCCCTCTTTGCATACCTGCTCTTCGGTGTATGGCGTCATCTCTGTCCCAGCGGAGTGATGCCATGGTACCTAGTGTTCCAAACACCATTTGCAGGAGTTATGCTCAGGTATCGCATCGATATTTTTCCGCCATCCACCCATATCGTTTCGGTGATAGACTTGTCTCTATCCCGGACCGTGCCCTTCATCTCGTTCCTTTGGCAACCCTTACTGATCTTTGTGATCAGAAAAGGGTAATGCCAGCACGCCTTGCTTTTCCACCGCTATCCTACCCTGTCATCTCATTCATTGGACGTGTATGGTTCCCTTCCGTACGCTTGATGATGATGTGGTCGTGACCTCCATGTTCCACCCCATGATCACCAAGTCCGTCCTCACCTGTGTATCTGTCCAGATGCAACTGGTGATCAGCCAGCGCTTGGTGTAGCCTTGGTTACGCCAACTCCTTCCACATGCAGATTCACTTTCGTGCACACCGCCACATCATGTTAGACCATAGTACCAGAGTTTCCACGAGATTTGTGTGTTTAGGTGTGCATGCATATTATTGTTGTGAGTAGCAGTAAAATGTGATGTTGCTTTATTATTTATATTATTACTATGCTTGTGTGCTTTTGTTTTCATCGTTTCTTTTGCTTCTTTCTGTGGGCCTTCGGTGTTACATATTTTCCCCTTATTAAAGTTGCTCGTCAACCGACACCGGACCCGAAGAATTAGCAAGGAATTCAAGTATTTGGAAACTCAGCTAAAGAAAATGGAATTCTCAGTCGACTGCAGTAAAATGGGGAATATCTGATCTTGATGCTGATAATCAAATTTGCATTAGCGTGCACTCCTCACAACAGTACGGATAATCAAGTCTCCCTCATTGTGCACTCTTCATAGCAGTGATGATCAAATCAGCAAGAAGATAAGCTGTGTGCAAGACCAACAATACAGTCTCAGTCAAAGGTATGATTCATATGCTAGGTTTGATTCTTTTTTGAGGATGATTCTGAAACATGATATACCTGGAAGAAAGCAAGAATGTGCTATGTATTCAATACTCAGAAAGGAGGATAGTCCAGCAAACCCCATTTCATACAAGTAATCAACAGCAGAAATATTAAGGTGGTATCTATACGTAGCATTCAGTCTGCATATCACAATGAGAAGCTTCTGCTGTAAGCAACCCAGTCTTTCCTCGCAAGCTACCTGAGAAGCTTCCACTGCAAGGTTCCTCTATCTTCCTCAGTATGATACATAGATGGCTTTCCGTGCAAGGTGTCGAGTCTTTCCTAGCAAGCCTTTAAGGGGGGAAGCTTCTGAAGCACGATATCCAGTCTCCCTCAGCAAGATACTCTTGATGGCTTCCAGCATAAGCCATCCAACCTCCCTCAGTACGGCATTAGTGTAAGATATTACACTATGAATTGACAGCATTTGGCAGGGCATCCCAAGAACCAGAGCAGCAACAGTTGTGTCAGAAGCAAGAATCAGTCAGAAACACAAGTCCGCCATGAGAATCAGCTATTTATATATCGTGAGCATGCTGCCAAGTTCTTGTAAGTCTCTGGTACGATGATGAAGTTAAGGTAAGGTTCCAAAAACCTCACGAGTCATGCAAAAGAAAGAAAGCCAGATGGTGATGCAAGAACCGACAAGTTTGGAGAACAACAACATGGGACAGCAAATTTTGACAGTACTCAGCAAGGCCAGTTTCCTGATACCCGGCAAGGTGATATCATTAACCCTTGTCACCAGCTTGTATGTTTGACAACAATGAGCTATATGCAAGTATGTGTGAACCCGGTATAGTCCCTATCACCTGATACATGAACGAGGATAAGTTACGATGTCCGACATATTGCACTCAACAGTACCAATGGATGCACGAAGAAGCAATATGACCCAGCTCTTTCAACAAAGGATCCAGACCAAGAAAACAATAATGAAGGAGCAAGACTGGTGATGAAGGTATGAAAATTGTTGCATGAACCACATGGTGTAGATACCCCGGACAGCCTGAGTTAGCATCGATCACCAGGAATATTCACCTAAGGGGTCTACTTAATTTTGGTAAGGACCCCATATCCAGACAACCCGCTCAGTTAACAGTATAAGCTCAGATTTGTCAGTATTAAATATCTGGGTCTGTGAAGTCAGACCAAAGGTAAATTCAACAGTTTGACTCCAACAACTATGGTAAAGCACCACACAGCCTACTATCCCCATGGATATGCCGACAGAATGAATATTCAGGATGATGAATAACAGTCTTGAGGCATGTGTCCTCACTTATGTGAATCATCAAAGGATAGCTGGTCATGAGCAAAATTCTTCTGTCAGAACCACCGTCAGTCAAAACTACGAACACTATCATATAAGACCGTACACCTTTATGTTGGCTACGATAGGCGGCAGTCAAATATTTGGTACGAATCTGATCCTCAAGACAGTGGAGCCAGTGAAGATGATTCAGAAACTCCTGCGAGAAGTCAGAATCCGCCAGGAGAACGGTTATGACTCACCTCACTGTTTTGAACCTGAAGGACCTGCATATAGTCGAGAAATCCCATGCAAGGAGTAAAAGCTTGGGTGTCCACCAGGAAAAATCTCTTCACAACTTCATGAAAGGTTGTCAGTGCCGGATAACACATCCCTCGGAATTCACTCTCGGACTTGTGAGACGGGCATATATCTTAGTCATGATAACTTGTCACCTTCAGCTAAGTCAACAGATATGAAAAGAATTAGAGCCAGTATAAGCATGAACATGTGAGGTAAGTTCTGTCAGGATGTGGATACAGTGAAGCAAACCACCCCAAAGCCAGGCAGTCTCGTCATATGGAATTCAGTGGGGAACAATCAATAAAGGAAAAAAGATACCCGAGTTGGAAACGGTTTCCTTAAGTCAGTATATTCATACTTGTTCCATGAGCAACAAATCTCGAGGACGAGATTTCTTTAAGGGGGGAAGGTTTGTCACACCCTGATTTTTGGCCCTTTCTTTTTCTTTTGATTTTCTAAGGATTTTTCTTGAGTTTTCTTTTTCTGTGACTATGTGGTCTGGAAACTGGAGGAGATGACCCCTTGTTCCTTTCTAGAGTGGCTTGTCATCCTCATATCCATCCCTAGACCATGCCATATTCAACTTGGACCAACCTCAATATTCTTTTCCTTGGGAATATTCCTTTTTCTGTTAAAGGAATAACCCTATTTGCCCTAGGTTGTGAAGCAACCTATATTTCCGTCACTCCTAAAATTCCCAAATACATAAATTGTTTGGGTCATATCTTCCTCAAATATGTCAAGATCCTTCATTGACATGATCCAAGATCATGCTCAATTAATTCCTTTCCTATTTTGTCCTAAATGGCACTTTGTGAAGCAAGTGCTATTTATCTTTGCCCATTTGTCTCCAAACTTTTTGGACACCTTTTCCTATCCATATCATGGCCTCATGCCAAAATTCATCTTAAATTGCCTAGTGAACCTTCCTGAGCAATTTTTCAAAGTTCCTATCTGAGGGAAGCCTGTGTGAAGGAAGTACTAGCTAGGTTGATCCAAATGAGTTGAAATTTCGCATGTCCATTCATATGATCAAATCGTCACTCTCCTCAAGATTTGAGCTCATTTTATCCATACACGTGAGCACAACATCAATTCTTTGTTTCTGTCCAAATTTTCAGTTAGTGAAGCAAGTATATTTTATCTTGCTCTATTATGGATGAAATTTTTCCTAAACCTTCTCCTACCCATATAACCTATCTCCACAAGATTTGGGCTCATTTCATCTAGCCATTTTCCCTCAGGATTTTTCCCAAAATTCTGTCCAGAGAGGTGCTGTATGAAGGAAGTACCATTTTGGCTTGGCCAAATGGCATGAAATTTTTATGGCATCCTCTCATACCCAAATCATCCTACCATGTTCATTTTCAGCTAAATCCATCACTCCTAGTGAGTGCTACTTCATCATTTTGTTTCTGGACCAAATTAAGCAGTTGTTAAGCAACTATATTAAAACTTGGTCCAAATCCCTCAAAACTTCACAGGATTCTTGTCCTTCCTACCCTAAACCTTTGAGGCATGCTATTTCATCACTTAGCTATCCCTGTTGATCACAGTTTCACGCAACAGTTTGCAACAGCAAACTTCAGAGGTCATTTCCCATCTAACCACAGTGTTTTTAATCGGGATTTAAACTCAGTTGTAACCTACCGTGCAGGGAATCCACCCTAGAAAACATTTGCCAGCCCATTGCGTCCTCTCCTAGCCAGTTCACGTGGTGACCGCCACTGTGGCATGCCCTGGACGCGAGCTGGTTGGTTTCTTGCTCGGGCCCCTCCTTTGCTTGCCGCGTTCGCGCACCCAACGATGTCCAACAGCTTATCCGTGTCGTCCTCTTCTCCCTGGACTCCTCTCCCCCTCTGGCAGCTCGCTCGCTGGCGCTCGTCATTGCGCACCCACGAGCGATCTGTAGCCGACCGTCATCTTCCTCCTCTGTCCTCTTCCTCCTCGTTACCATGGGCGCTGCTCGTCTTCGTGAACCTCTGCAGCTCGTCCGTTCCCCCTCATCATGTTCTTGCTCCTCCCCGTGACCTCTATGGTCGCCAGAGCGTTGGCCGGACCCGAGCGACAGCAACAGGCTTGGCCATCCTCGCCCCGCCTATAAATGGCCCTCCCCGAGCCATTCCGAGCACACCACCAGCCTCCCCATCTCCTTCTAGCCCCACCTAGCCTCTCGCCCGAGCTGGAGAGCCTCTCCTCGCCGCCCACGGTCGCCATGGCCGCCGTCGGGCTTCGCTCGAATCCGAGCATCCCCGAGCTCCTCCCCTCCATCCATCCACCACCAGAGGCCTCTACGACCACCTAGACCTCTCCCCGTAGCTCGCCGCCTCCTCTCCATGGCCGTGGTGCCTTGCCCATCCCCGACCGAAGCCCTCATCCACCGCGGCCCTTCTCCTCCTCAACCCCAAGCTCCCTGGCGTCTTCTACTACCGGGAGTGGCTCCGCCTCATCGCGCTGAACACCTCGGTAGGTCGCACGCCACGGGAGGTGGCCGGAGTCGCCGGCAACTCCCCGTCGAGGGCCGCCCATATCCCAGCTAGGAGCTGCGAGGTTGAAGACGACGACCTCTGCCATTGGGCCCGGCCACCCCTCGGGCCCACGAGTCATCCGCATGGGCGTTGACCCCGTTTGCCATCGTGGATAAGTGCCGGGCCCCACCTGTAAGTCTCACGCGTGACCCGGCCGGCCCCACTGACGTGGATTAGTGGAGGCGTATTCCACGGAATACGTCTTCTCAGATTGAAAACGTATTCGGGTATGGCTGTGGGCAAAAATACGTTTTCATGTTCCAAAAGAATGTTTTCTAAGAATGCGCCCGAGGATATGGGCCCAGTTTGTAGTCGGCCACACTATGGGTCAATAGTAATAATAATAACTTGATTAATAACAACCCTGGTTCGATAATGATAGAAGTTGGTTGATTTTTATGTGACCGTGAGAGGATCACAATGGTAGCGTGGATACCGAAGTTGGTTGATCTTTATGTGATCGTGAGAGGATCACCGTGGTATCAAGGATACCGAGTTGTTGGATATTTGTGGTGTTATGCGAGAATCATGGGTAAAGGTCAAGCTCGTTGTGGTCATGTAATGATTACTACGGTATTGTTAATACCAAGCTTGATTGGATCCTGAGATGATCATGTGATGTCTGTGATGGTAAGCTTGTGCATGTGATGGTTACGAGGTAACCCGAGCAGAGTAAGTTGGTGCATGATAGCATCATCAGGTTGCATGCTAGTATCATCATGTTCATTCGTTCATGCCATGCTCATATTGTTCTAGCTGTATCATGTGGTACATGACATGTTGTTCTGATAGTATCATCATTGCTAAGTAACCTGTAATTGCCATGTTGTTGTTTGTCTTGATTGCTTTGGTTGCTGTGAGCTTGCATGTACATTCAATGTACTGACCTGGCGTGTCATGCCAGTTTACAGGTCGTGCCAGATTTGATTGCTTGTTTGCCGTGGATTCCTTGTTTGCGAGCTAGGATAAGCGTTCCAGCCAGAGTCCCTGCGGAGTGGAGTTCATCACCGTCATCGCTATTCCGCTGCCAGTAGTTATTCCGCTGCTTCGTGTTGTTCTGCTACTTGCATAGAGCAACCGTGGCAGGCGTAGTGTCATCGTGCCGATGTAATCCCTTGTATCCATATAGATTGTAATAAAGAGCTGATTTGTTCTATGCTAAGCAGTGCCGTCTTCGAGAAGACTTCCCCTCGATCTCTGGGCTGGAATACGGGGCGTTCCGGTTTCTCTGAGCCGGGGTGCCACAGCTACCAATGAGTACTTGATAACTAGCAAGATGCACATGGACAGAATATAAGGACAAGCATGAAACATGAGCATATACAGTATCTTCAAACATATGCACACATTAAATAACTATTCATGTAGGAAACCATAGCTACTGCAAATCCATCATGCAAGTGGTTGTCGTGGCTTGCTTGGGGATGAAGGAACCATCGGGAAGAATTACGGAGTGTCCGTGGAAACGATTGCCGAAAACAGTTCTCTCTCAGAGGGGGCTGTTTACGGGCAAGGGCAAAATGGTCATATCCACTGTGTGAACACATTATGAAAATGGTACCAACATGACGGGCTCGAAGAGACGAAGACGTGGGCTTTGGAATCACCTCAATGGGAGTTAGGATCGAAGAGTTATGATAGTTTTTCTGCCAGGGGCCTCTTTGCAAATAAAATCTTCACAAACAGGCCTCAGCTGAAAATCAAATCCCGCATTCTCAGGAAATATGCTTTCAGTACAGTGGAAATGCATTTGGCGGAATACGTTTCCACTTATCCAACTGGACAGAGGGCCGCGGTCGATGACAGGTGGGACCTGCGTGGTCTATGGCTGGGCGTCTTCTTCCTCCCGACGAGCGCCCATGGACAGAGGGAGGACGTCGGCGACAGCGCTCACCTGGCCGTCTAAGTCCGTCCCCCGCAGTGCTCCGGCCACCGGGGAGACGGGGAGACAGAGCCGCATCCGCCTGGACGTGAAGCGGCCGCCGGGGAGCACCGAGGCAAGCGGAGCACCAGCCACGGCGGAGGATGGCTTCGGGCGCCAGCAGGCTCACGGCCATGGTGGGGTAGAAGAGGGTTGGAGAATGTGGGGAGGGTCACCGGAGTTTGGTGGAGCTCCTGGAGGTGGAGAGACGGAGAGATGGAGCTCGACTCGCCGGAATTTTGGCCGGAGGGAGCGGCGGCAGTGGCGACCAATAGCGGCGAGGAGAGGTCCTCGGACTCCGGTGAGAGGCTGGGGAGGCATAGGGGGAGCAAGGGGACGCTGGTGGTGCAGACGAGAGCACTTAGGACGGCCTTATATAGCCACGGCGACGCGGTGCTCGTACGCGGCCGCGGTGACATGTGCACTGGCGCTCTGGTGCTTCGGGAACATGCAGGGAGGAGGGGACAGGTGTCCAGTGGACTCACGGAGGAGTAGAGAGGTCTCAGGTGAGCTCAGGAAGGCTCGGGAGAGCTCCGGCAACCGGACACAGCGGCGGCAGAGACGGGCACGACGGTGGCCTTTGGATGTCCAAAGTGGCATCGGGGCCACCCATGACTTAGCCCAAAAGGGAGTTTGTCGGAGTGGCCGGGAGAGTGTCATGCAGTACATCGGTTTTGTCGGAATACCGTTGGTCCACCCGAATGGGAGCACCAGGCCTTGGGTTCCGTAGTGTGGGTACAGTGTACTAACCTCTGCAGAGTGTATAATCTATAGATAGCCGCACCCACGGATATGGGCCCAGTTCGTAGTAGGTCACACTATGTGTCAACAGCAATAATAACCTGACTGATAAACAACCCCGGTTCGATGAGGAAAGAAATTGGATGATCTTGATGTGGTCACGGGAGGTTCACCATGGTATTCTTGATGATGATGAGATGATCTTGTGAGGATCACAATGGTATTCTTGATAATGATTGAAGTGATCCCGTGACCATGATGGTAAGTAAGAATGGCATACGTATGGTGGTTACGAGATAACCCCCGAACAGAGTAAGTTGGTCCATGTTATTTTAAACATGTTGCATGGTAGTATCATCATTGTTCATGTCTCGAGTAACATGTTCATGCCATGCTCATCTGATATTGTTCTAGCGGTATCTTGTTCACCATGTACATGCCATGTTGTTCTAGTTGTATCATGCTCATCCTTGTTCAACCTGTAAATGCCATGTTGTTGATTGTCTTAATTGCTTTTGGTTGCTGTGAGCTTGCGAGTACATTCAAAGTACTCACCTGGCATGTGATGCCAGTTTGTAGGTCATGTCATGTTTGCTTGATTGCTGAGGATCCCGAGTTTGCGAGCTAGGATAAGCATTCTAGCCAGAGTCCCTCTGGAGTGGAGTCCATCGTTGTCGTTGTTGTTGTGGCACCCCGGCTCAGAGAACCGGTTTACCCGTGTTTCGAACCCAGAGATCATGTCTTCTGGAAACACACAACAACTTGGAACAGAACATAGCTGAACTTTTATTGATAAAAGTCGGTACAAGCTCACATATATTACATGATCATCGAGGCCAAAAGCACATCTAGTGCTACGACAATATCTACATTATTTATCCAACATATCAGGGCCTCGGTAGTACTACGGAATACTACAGCCGAAGACTACAGCGTAGCGGAACATGATAGAGACTCCATCCACAGGGACACTGCTGTGGACACATCCTAGGCATCGCAACATGGACCTCGGGACCTCCGTCTTAGTCTTCTCCTGCATCTGGCATGATACGCCAGGTGAGTACTTTGAATGTACTCGCAAGCACATGACAACCAAATATGCAGCAAGTAATAGCATGGCAATGAACAGGTTAAACTCCAAGTGATTCACTTACTGCCACCAACTTACTTATCTCTGGGTTGCCTCACAATCCTCGGAATACTCGATACCAACGAGTACTTCCGCTCGAAAGACAAGTTCTTCCATCATTACTATAGTTATTACGGTTGATCGCCTAGAGAGGTCTGGTCGGGCTGTCCAATACCGTGGACGCGGCTATTCGAATAGATTTTACACTCTGCAGAGGTTGCGCACTTTACACACACTATGGAGCACTGACCTCGTGATCCCATTCGGGTGGACCAGCATTGCTCCAACGAAATCTCTCTGACCCGTGACTCTTTCATCGTACCACCGACAATCACACTCCCCCGGAGTCAAGCCTTGGGTGGCCCCGTGTCACCCTGTGACACCTGCCACCGTCGTGGCCTAACTAAACTGTCCCAAACGGGGACGCCGGCAAACAACTCAACTGGGCTCACAGAGTTATCGTCGTCTAACTGATCAGGGCAGCACGCATGCATAACCCTCCCTCTTTGGAGGTACCGGTGAAAGAGCACCGAGCCTGACCAAGTCAAGGTCGTCCCATACCGGCAAATGTGGCTGCACGGGTAAGCCCGGACAGGTGACTCTTGATCAACCAACTATGTTTCACATAGCAAGCATAGTTATTGATCATATCATTCTGAGTTATCAACTTTAAACATTTAAATAATTTACTAGGAATTATCTGGGTTGAATATATGCACGAAATGAATATGAATTATGCAATGCTATGAAATGCTTCATAATATGGATGTCCTGGCTTGCCTTGATTAGTTGGGTTGTTCAGAAACTCCTGGTCTTCAAATCCACAAGAATCCCCTTCTGAAAATATTTTCAAATAGCAAAAGAAAATGTCATGTAAAGCCTTTTTATTCACCAACAATTCTGTGGGTATTGGAAAAATACCAAACTTGGTGGAAAAATAAAGGACTTTAGTATGAACACAATGCAAAAAGAATCAGGTCATTTGGACTTTTCTGTAAAAAGTTATGAGCAGTCAAAGTTCCTGGTCAATTCTGTTTAAATAAATAGAAAAACCAGAAAACAGAAAAATGTGCCATGTCGAAGACGTATTTTGCCCGCGCACCACCACTTACCGGTTCGATCAGTGGCTGATAGTGGGCCTGGCCTGATTTAAAACAGAGGGGAGAGAGAGAACAGAGAGAGAGGCGGAGCTCCGGCGGCTCTCACCGGCGATGGGGACGGCGGCGGAGCTAGGAGATGACGGGAATCGATCGGGCACTCCACGACGGTCCTCCCTGTACCCGTACCTCTCCTAGAGACGGCCGGACGGTGATGCGCCCTTCTTCTCCGGCGGGCAGCAGCTACAATGGTCGTCGGAGTCAAGGATTCCGGCAGTGGTTCTACTCGGGGAGGGGTCTGGAAACACCAGTGGGTTCTACTGATCACGACTGAGGGCTCGGGTGGAGCTGGGGTGGCTTGAAAAGGGCGGGCGACAGGATGGGATTGGCGGCGGAACTCCGGCGGAGTTTGAGGCCAGAGGCCTCTCTGCCTCGATTCTTCTCTACTAGCTACCAATATGAGGAAGGAGGAGAAGGGTGGAGAGCTAAGCGAGGTGGGGCGTGGCTATTTATGGCCGGGCGAGGCCGATCGCCGAGCTCTCCTGAAGCGGCTCGATGCGGGCCATGGCGCCGGTGACGTACGCCGCGCTGGCGTGGCTGCTTGCGGGTGAGAAGACGGGAGATAGCAGAAGCACAAAATGCGACGAGATAGCTCGGGAGGAGGAAGACGACGAGCGGCGCCGCACTGTGACCGCACGGGCAAAATAGTGCCCGCGGGCGTGGCGGCCGCCGAGGGCTTCTCCGGCAAGGGCGAGGGTTCTGGAGGGGCTAGGTGGCAACCAGGGACGACGTTGGCATGCTTGGACAAGCTGCTGCGGCGTAGGCGTCTCGCCTCGACGGGACCCGAGCCTGGCGCGAGGCAGAGCGCGGCGACAAACATGCCAGCACCGTGCTCACCACGGTACTTGGCACCAGGAGGCCACGTATGCCTGGCATTTCTTGTCTAGCACGTTGGCCTTCGATCCCTTGTTTCACCTGTGTCCTTAGTTTGGCTTGGTTCGGTCTAAGATGAATGGTAGGATCAGCAACAGTTTATGACAGAGAACTTGGGAGGGATTTGGAGAGTTGGAGTGATGGAGGTAGGGCCAATGGAGATGTCCAGATTGATTTAGGTTGGAAGGACTAGGAGCTGACCAAATTTGAGGTGATTTGTTTTAAGTTTGAGGGTAGTTCATGTACAAACTACATTTCTGGTCCAGAATCAAGATGTTGAAGTGCTGCTCACTAGAATGATCTACTGGGGTTGAAACTTGGTAGAGGAAGGTTGTTTGGGGGTGTCTTCATGCTATAAAAATTTGAGAGCAATTGGACACTCCTAGCATGCACTTCCTTCACAAAGGTCCAGAATGACCAGGAGATAAAAGGAATTATTTTGCAAAGTATATGAAATATTTTATGGAATATTATTGGATATTGGAGCAAGATATAGTCCAAAGGATTTTTAAGAATTATTTGAGAATTTTCTGAGCATCCAAACTATAGGTTGCTTCATAACCCATAGTAATGCCCTAAATCCTCAAATAAAGAAAAGGGTTTTGAGAAATAATTTAAATTGGAAATTTGGATCATTGGGATACTTGGCAGGGTTTTGGCAAGGTGATGGAGCTTTGGAACACTTGGAAGAAGATTCAAGAATGGCCAAGACCAAGTGAAAGATTCAAAAATCCGTTCAAATTCCAAATAAAACTAGAAAAAGTTTGAAAAGAAAAAGTTGTCAAAATCAAGGTGTCACAGTTGTTCCGCTGCTAGAAGATATTCTGCTCCTTCAAGTTGTTCTGCTGCTAGCATAGAGCAACATGAGCAGGCGTAGCGTCGCCATGTCGATGTAATTCGTTGTGATATCAGAACCCCTGTATCCGTATCAATTGTAATAAAGAGCTGATTTGTTCTATGCCAAGCAGTGCCGTATTCCAGAAGACTTGATCTCTGGGCTAGAATACGGGGTGTTCCGTCTCTCTGAGCTGGGGTGCCACAACGGTTGGTATCAGAGCAGGTCTGGCTATAGAACGCCCTAGTCCGCGCGAGTGTTTGAAAGCGGTAGTATAGAGTTTAGTCGGTTGCTGCATTTGATTATTGCATTTGTTTGTTGCATAGCATGCATATAGACTTATTATCTGGTCGCTAACGGTTGATCTTGTGAGTGTAAGTGGCATCGGTCTCGATCCACTACCCTCACCCCCAGTTTGCATACCTACTTTTCTGGTGTTTGGTGTCACCTCTGTCCCAGCAGAGTGGTGCCGAGGTACCCAGTGTTCCAAACACTATTTGCAGGGGTTATGCTCAGGTATCACATCGATATCTGTCCGCCAACCACCCGTATCATTTTGGTGATAGACATGTTTGTATCCCGAATCGTGCCCTCTGACTCGCTTCTTTGCCAACCCTTGCTGATCTTTGTTGTCAGAAAAGGGCAATGCCAGCAAGTCTGAATTGTAGCAGTAGTGCGGGTCAAATGCCTAGCAGTAGCGCGGGCTCCAGCACTACTAGTAAGGCGCTACAGCTAACTTGTAGCAGTAGTGTTGTTTTCCCCGTGCTACTGCTATACCTACTTAGCAGTAGCGCTGTCCTGATCGACGCTACTGCTGAGTACGGCGCTACTGCTTCCTGCTAAAGAGCGCTACTGCTATATTTTCGCATATATTTTTTTCTGCTACGTATTTGCGATGTTTTTGTACAGGTTTTATACAATATTCTAATCATATCATAAACATGCAATATGCTCATCATATCATGCACATAATAGTCTCATCATATCATCCAACACAAATCATGTCGTCTCATCATAATCACGATATAGAGATACAAGTTAAGTGACATGTCTCGAATACAAGCAACTGCATGGTCATCACATACACATGTTTTATCATCTATATCTAAACAAAGATATAGAAGGGAATAGCGATCACTATGAGCAAGAGCGCAATAATGTAGTAATTTTTGAGGCGCCGGTTCTGATCCCTCTCTCGTGCTAGTGTCAACCTCAAGTAACTATCTTCCGGTTTGGCTATGCTATCGAACCCTCTGTGGCTACCGCCCGAAAACTGGTGCACCTGGGCCTGACACTCAGGCCACTTGTCGTACACTCCTGGAACCTTCCCAATGTACACGGCCTAGCACTTCTTCGCCATCGATGATCTATGTACCTGCATCATCACATGAGTCGATAATATGCAACATATATAGTTGAGCAACAGAAAGAGATAGAGTTAGCAAAAATAGAAGGAACATATCATAAGCATAAATAACAATGTTCATCGTACCCAAAATGCCCTAACTAGAGTGATCTTCGCTAGTTGAGGAGGACGGTTTAATTACATCACAAAGTTTCGTTATAGAGAAAGTAGTGACTAAATGGACACATTGTCATATATCGTCAATCACTCCAACATGTCGTGCCATCCATCCAAATCAGGGAGGAAGGACCCGAGCGAAGTGAAAGGCTATAGGTCGAGACGCTGAGCGGCTACGCGTGTTCAGACGTCTTCCCGCGACATTTTCCGTTCTTCGTAGAACATTCCTGTTTTTTTGAGGACCTCCTTCATGATGATTTGGGCAAGTTCACGCTGGATGTGATAGAACTCAGCTCGCATTTGATGATCCGGGACATTTCCTAGTTTCTTTCCCCATTGCAGAATATCGGCATCATCGGATCTAGGTGACATGCGAAGGTTCTGGCAATCCCGTCTATACTCCAGCATGTGGTGGAGAACATATAATCCATCACTGAGAGTACCTCTCGGTTGCTGGATGCAGCAGAAGTCGGTCTTATGGCCGAAGCAGGGCGCACGGTTCCTTGTCTTCTTAACCGTGATCTCTCCACCCCGTAGGCCGTAGCTTAAGATAGCACTGTCGAGAACAAACTTGATGTGGATGTAATCCTTTTTCTTCATGTTCTTCGATGAGTCCAAGTAAAGAGCGTGGGAGAATCGGTGGTAAAGGATGATGAGGATGGCGCGCCCATTGCTGCGCAAAATAAGTACACCTCAAATTAGCTTCCACGCGTGCAAGTGAATGATTGAAATCGAAGGAAGGATATCCACGGATGACTTACATGGGATGATAAGGCAGGAGAATCATCTACTTGTCCTTATTGGCGACCATGAAAGGCAGACTGCCAAGAAGCCCTCGTGCATAAAGTACGGGTCAGCGACACAGATATAAGGTATTTGCTCAATCCTGATGATGTAGTTCATGTACAAGGCAAAAAGCTGGACAAACGTAAAATCCAGGTTTGTCAAGTGAAACATGTCGAAGATGTAATCGAACCTGAATTAAGAACTTTTCCGTGGGGAATGTCTGGACGTACAACCTTTGCTACGGCATGTTAACCACGTAGAGTGGGTATCCTGGATTTTTCGAGGCGATAAGGCTTTTCTCTCTCCGCGGCACATCGTCGTGAAGTCTCCTTAGATCACCATCTACGGCCTCTACCGCTGCCTTAGGTAGGATTGGATCACCGGGGATATGGTATTTTGCCGCATCTTTGATAGATATACGGTCTTCAACCCGAGGCTACGGAGGCGGCTGGCTCATAGAAGCAGCTTTGCCGCCATTTCGGCCTTTCTTCGGTCTCTTCCTATGCTTCTTTCCTACCGGAAGTGAGGCTATCATGCGTTCATCCTCCGGCAATTCAGGCATCAACTCATGACGCTCAAACTCTGAGTCATACTGCTGAGCCATCAAACCTCCGTCGTCATAGGCGCCGGTATTGAGATACCTTAGAGGGTCATCATCTTCGTCCATGGCATCATGCATTGCTTCTTCGACTGTGGCGACGTCATGAGCCACTAATGGAGCCTCTTCCTCATGCCGTCCGCTATCACCTGGCACGACAGGTGACTCTAATTGGGTAGGTGGGGTGTTGGTGTTCATACCTTGCCAAGGTTGCTTGGTCGTGGGCGTGCTCCTGGCCGCCTCCAGACGAAGCAGACTCTTCGGCCACAACAGGACCCAACTCTTGCAATCGCCAAGCCGCCGCGGGGTCTCGTCATCATCTCCCCCTAGTGCTACCGGAGGTGCCAAATTCTCGTGGCCCGGTTTGACACTGGCCACGGAAACCTTGAAGATGCTAGGGGGATCGGCCGGCTGTGGAACAATTGTTCCTTCGGCTTCACTATCGTCGCCTTTCCCACGTCCACCTTCTGGCCGCTAATGGTGTACAATATGGTGCATGGGGTTACGTCGGCCTACAAAGACATGTCTGTGATGTGAGACATCCGAAAGGCAACGAAAACGGGAGATTATACATATATTGAAGAGGACCGGTGTGACAGGTAGTTACCGTGAGGGCGTCGAGCTCAGCCAAAGATGAAGCCCCGCCGAGCATGCTAGAGATGGAGGACGGACTACTATGAGCAGGTGCGGTAGCAGGTGCGGTTGTGCGAGCAGGTGTTGGTGCAACACTAAATGAGCTGCCTCTTTATCTGGATTTTGCTTAGTCCAATTGATGACAGCTGGAATCCAGGTAGCAAATGAAGATACCATTTCCTCTCTTGCGGCAGCTACCGCTGCTTTGACTGCCTCGTTTAGCAATTCAGGTCGTATCGCTTCTTTTGTCTCAGCTGATTTCTTATCGGCCACAATCTCAACCTTCTTGTCGATGTTTATTTCATTTAACCTCCATCTTTGCTTTCTCTCCTCTGCGTCCTCATGGTAGTAGTGCTTCCACGTGGCGCCATCTCCGATGCCGTGCACGCGTCCATACGACGGCCGAGTGTCCACTGGGAGTCTTTTCAATATGTTCAAGGCTCGGTTGAATGGGGTGTCCCACTTGGACCTCGCCAACTCCTCAGACGGTGAGTCGCTTTCGGCCGCAATCTTGTGCTGCTCTTTCTGCAAAAGGAACGTGGATCATTTACAAATATGACTAAACATGTAGTCGAATTGATCAGAAGCTAAAATTAAGGGGTAAATTAAAAATTACCAGCAGTCTCATGAACTCCTTCGTGACCTGCGTTCGTTTTGAAAACCTTGTTGACTGTGTCCCAACGGTACTGGGCCCTGATGACGTCACGCTCCTGCGGGACGGTGAACTCCGCCAATGGGTCTGGGATCCCCAGACTTTCGCGTTCCGCATCCTCCCTGGCCCATATGGGCCTCTTCCCCGCGTAACCACGGCTTCCGAGGCGGTGGCACCCCATGTTCCTCTCTTGAAGCCCCTTCATGTACTTTGACTTTTCTTTGGCAGCTTCGGTAACACAAGCCTTTTTGAATATTTTGAATTGCTCTTCCGTAATTATCGGATTATCTTTTACAATCTCGGAGTAGGGTTCCTTTTTGATGATGATCCGATGTTCCACCCATACTTTCCAGGTGGACAACGCACCGCTAAACTTGCCCATGGCGCGTCTGTTTATCTTCTTCATTGCCGGGTCTTGCCACGGTCGAGTATATTTAATTTCATCCCAGCCCAGGAACAAGAATCTCTGGTGCAGCTTCTTTAGGAGGGAGTGCTCCATATTGGGTATCTTCTTTAATTTTTCATCGTTGATGGTGGCGGTTTCCCATAGGATGCAGCCTACTTGATTGCTGTAGCACATGCGCGCTTCCGCAAGCTCTGTTGGCTCGAAATTGCCGGGGTCCACCACCGTGACCACCAGTCTAGTAGTGCCGAGCTGGTTTGGGAACCGTAGCCTCTTCGGTTTCGGTTCTATACCGGCTAATTCGCCAGCATCGGCGCTGGTCTCGGTGCCAGTGTCGGTCTCGGTGCCGGTCTCGGTGTCGGCACCGGTATCAATCTTAGTCTCGGATGTGACACGGGGGTACTGCAACAACCATTGCTCCTCCAGATAGTTCAAATAATTGTATGCCGCCTCGTAGACGTTGCAATTACCAGAACCCTCTTCTTCATCGTTGCTAGCCATGTTTCCTACGATTAAGTCTAGTCAATTAATTCTAGACCTAATCAAATGAATAATGACATAAAAAAGGCCGATGTTTTGCCGGAATGTTGATTCATTACCGTTGCGGAAAATCCCGGGCACTCGATATGTCCTAGTTTCTAGCACAAGTCATGCCGAAACTCATGGAAAATTTCGGCATGACCTTTGCTAAAAAGTGGACAAAT
This sequence comes from Thinopyrum elongatum, assembly GCA_011799875.1. Classification (NCBI taxonomy): domain Eukaryota; kingdom Viridiplantae; phylum Streptophyta; class Magnoliopsida; order Poales; family Poaceae; genus Thinopyrum; species Thinopyrum elongatum. The sequence goes on from CM022297.1 coordinate 483,244,171, forward strand.
CGAGCGCCTGAAATTCACTGGAACAGAAATGAATCAACATTCCGGCGAAACATAGGCCACTCGGATCATTTACCCTTAACATAACCTAGAATTTGCATATAACAGGAAGAAAAATATACAACTTGAAGAAAAATGCAAGAAGTCCATTTTCTTCACAATATTTGGAACTAGTGTTAATCAATTTTGTTTTTTCTTTAAATAGTAACAATTGCTTTAACTAAAAAAAATAAATACCTAGAATTTTGTTAACTGCACCTAAAATACCTAGAATTCTGTTAACTACATCTAAAACACCTAAATTCTATTAACTACACCTAAAACACCAAAGTTTCCTACTAGAACCTCCACCAATAATAATTCCTAGAATAATATTTCTGTCCTAATTTGATACCTAGCTAAATACCAATAAAAATTTACCTATTTCCTGAATTTTATAATATGGATAATTTTACCAATAAAAAAACACCTAAAACACCTAAATTGACTTGATTTCTGTCCTACTTTATAATATGGATAATTTTACCGATTTTCTGAATTTTCTGACATAAAACTTCTATGAATATTTTGAATTCAGAATTCACAAAATGCCAACAACTATGAACAGTAGGAACAACAGAATCTAGCTATTTCATCAACACATTTTCGGAAAATTGAATTCACAATTTTCTCAATTTTTAAATCACAACATCATTTTCTGAATTTTGAATTCACAAATGCTACTGATTTTCAATTGTAAATTAAACCTAGCTATTTCATGAACCCTAGAACCCTAGTGTCAGATTCAGGGCTCCGCAGACCCAAGAAGGTGCGATCTCTGGGGCGTGTGCGAAGATCTCAACCAACCCAAGTCTCAACTCGCCACCCTATGGCCTAGCCTCACCGAACTCACTCGAGCGGGGAGGAAGATGAACACGGCAGTTTACCCAGGTTCGGGCCACCTTGCGGTGTAAAACCCTACTCCTGGTTTGTGGTGGATTGGCCTCACGAGAAGGTTGAGGATGAACTAATATAGTGGTTTGAGCGACCTCGCGAGGGCTCAGGTGGTGATGGTGGAATGGATCTGGTCCGAGATCGGTCCCTCTTCCTATGGTGGTGGTTAACCTATATTTATAGTGGCCTTGGTCATCTTCCCTCAAAAATTAGGCGGGAAGGGATCCCACAACGGCCAATTTGAAAGGACCCAAGTAGTACACCTAATCCTGACGAAAGGTAGTCTTCGCCTGCAAAGCTTCTGGCCGTGATGGAGTGGTGGGCTCGGCGATGACATCCATCCTGCCGAGCTCGTGGTCTTGGTCTTGTTGCACCGAAATGGAAACCTTTGGGGGATTCCTTGGGAACCCGCCTTTGTCCTTGCTCCCCTAGCACCAAAGGGGAAACTGTCTCCTGTGTACCCGCTGGTGCCCGCCTGGCCTTGGTCGTCATGGCTCACGTCATCGCAGCCTCATGAGGCTGGGTACCTGCATAGGAATCTCCGCTCCTCGGGAGGCAACCTGGGGAGGCCGCCCCTCTGGAGGTCTTGATGCTGTCCGCCTCGCGAGGCTAGGGGTCTCCGCAAGGGTCTTATCCTGGAGGTCTTGCCACTAGGCCGCACCGGGCCATCGATGGAGCCACGCCATGGGCCACAGGCACGCAGGTCTGGGTACCCCCGATCCCAGAATGCCGGCAGTAGCCCCCAGGCCCAAGGCACGCTCGGGCTGACCTCGAGGCGAAGCCAAGGGGCAAGGGCAAAGCACCGTGGGCCCCAAATCGCCTGCGGGCCAGGCTCGATGCGTGGCGCTTAATGGGACGTGGATGCCTCCACTTCCCCATGTCACCTCGGCAACTGCCCAGGCTTGACAAAAGACCGGCGCACGCCGCAAAGTCATCATTGCTCTCCCGCCTTGCTCCAGATCCCCTTCTCCAGCCAAGAGCTCCCCCAGGTCTCATCGCAACTCCGCCCCTTCCTTCTCCTTCTCCAACACTAGCGACCTCGCTAATGGCGCCCGGGAAGTTAAAGCCCATGGCCCATGGCCTAGGCCACAAGCCCCTCTTCTCCTGCGCCGGCGCTTGGCGCGTCCTCCATCGCCAAAGTGGGGCATCTCAACCCCGTGCTCCCGCAGACGGCGAGCGAGGACAACGAGTGGGGCGAGACTGTGATCTGGGCCGGCTCCGCCGAGTGAAAGACTTTGGCTCGGACGGTCTACCCCTTCTTCCTCCACAGCATCTTCGCAGGGCTCGTCCCGCCCCTCGCGGAGTTCTTCTGCGCCATCCTCGATCACTACAAGATCCATGCCCTTCATCTTCAACCCAACTCCAATCCATCCTCCTCCTGTCCATCTTCGCCTTCTACTGTGAGGCCTTTGTGGGCATCAGGCCCTCTGTGCCGCTCCTCCGCCATTTCTTCAGCCTACGGCTGCACGATCCGACGCAGTGCTCTACTTGCGTGTCCTTCATCGCGGTCGACAAGGGGAACATCCTCCTGAAGGCCGGGAAGAAGGTGGAAGGTTTCCGGCACCGCTGGGTCTTCCTAGACACCAACGGCCTGAACCCGCGTCTGGAACTGCTGACAGAGCTGCCTGAGCGGCTTGAGTAGTGGGGCCACGCAAAGCTTACCGACCCCCGAGCGGAGACCGTCTTAACAAGAATAAACTCGGACTTGGAGCCCAAGCGGTTGACGGGAGGCATGCTGGTGAAGGATTTCTTGACGCAGCGCCTGGCGCCGCTCCAGGCACACACGAGGCCCATGTGGGAGTTCCGGGGCGCGAGGGACGGCATCAGGCTTTGCCCCGCCAGCCTGACAGGTGAGGAGCTGGACAAAGCCATGTCCGTTCTGTTGAATTGCGATCCGGGGGATCTTCCTAAGGGCTTCACCTTGCTGTACCGGCGTGATGACTGGGAGGCGCTGTTCGCCGCCATGCCCGCCTTCAACGAGTTGGGGCTCGCGTCGCCCGAGCATCCCAACTCCCCCATGCTGGTGTCTTCTGGCGATACCGACGACGAAGTGGACTCAGAGGCGACCGAGGATGACGACGTGAAGGAGGTGTCCCCCCCATCGTAGAGTGAGCTCCTCCGCAACCTCGAAGAAGACGATGACACCGATGAGCTCCCGGGCGTGGACTCCCCGCGCTCCAGCAGGGTCCTTAGGAGGTCGGGGACCACCCCGCGGACCACCCGAGCATCGGGCGGGGCAACCCTGAAGGGAAGCGCGGCCGCGCCCCCTCCGAAGGGCTCCGCACACACCAGCGCGACGGCCGAGATATCGGTTCCGTCCCTATCTGACTCGCAGTCGAAAGGTGGGGCAGCCGCAACCGGGGCGGATGTGGTTCCACCGGTCGCGACCCCTCCAGGCGACCCCCTCACGTCTGCAGGCGACAGTGCCACTCCGGGGCCCGTCCGGGAGCACTCCTCCCGCCCCCTGGCCGTGACCAAGGTCACACCGCGACCCTTGCCGAGAAGAAGAGGAAATGGGTCGACCCTGAGGAGTAAGTGGCTTACCTTGCCCTCGGGTCAAGCGTAGTTTGCAATTGTGCTCATTGCACCCCCTTTCTTGATAACCATGAGGTGTGATGTGACGAAGAAGAAGAAGGCGAGCGCCATGCTGAAGGAGCCCCTCGTCCAGAGGGAACATCAGCCTCCGGTCGTGGTTGCGGCGGGCACGGGAGTGCGTAGCGTCAGCCCATTGCAGCCCTCAGGCACTCAAGCGGTGCCACGCCCGAAAGCCCGAGCGCTTTGCCTACTCCTGGTGCCCTGCCGACGCCGCTTATGGGAACACCCGCTAAGGACGCTGGGCTTCATGAGGCGACACTCCTTGTCGTGGCTGCTGCAGCCCCAGCGCTGACGGGAGAGGCGACCCCTCGCCCCCTCGCGACGGAGTCCGCCCCTGAGGATTTGGTGATGCGGCCTCAGGAGGAATCAGCCCCCATAGGCCAGCAGGTGGCAGAGTCGTCCGTGCTCGTCATGCCCGAGGGGAGCCTGGAGCCTCTAACGCCCCAAGCCTTCCATGCCAACACTTCCTGGGCCACGGCAGGCCCTCGCGCTCGTGGACCGCGACCCCCTGATCATGCCTGGGGCCCTGGACGAGGCCAACATCACGCTCGGCCAGATTTGGGCTGACCTCCAGGACGCCGACAGGTGCCTCATGAGGGAACGCCAGGGGCTCATTTCAGGGTGGCTTCAGGCGACACCGCCATCAAGACAGCTTGGGGCTGGGCTGAAGGCGCCGCCGCTGAGAGCGAGAAGGAGGCCACCAAGGCCAAAGAGGCTCGTGACGCGGCGCTGGCCCGCGCGGTGTCTGCTGAGGGGCGTAGCAATGAGGCGGAGGCCAAGCTGAAGGCACTCCATGAGGAGCAAGCCGTGCATGCCCAGAAGCTCCACCAGCAGGAGGAAGACCTCAAAGCTCGCGAGGTGAGGCTCGCTGACCGCGACTCCGAGCTAACCCAGGTGACTACTGACCAGGCTGCGGATCGCGAATGCCTGGCCAAGCTGAAGGAGGAGGTGGACGAAACCCAGGCGTCCCAGGCCCAGTGCATCTCCGAGATGACGGCCCAGCTGAATGCCAGGGAGAAGACCCTCGCCGCCACTGAGAAGAAAGCTACCGTGGATCACGTCGCCTTCTCCTCCCTTGAACTCAGGTTCCGCCAGGCGTTACAATCCATCTGTAGGGGAGGATTCGAAGAGCCACTGGCGGCCCCTGAGGGTGGCTTCGCAGGGCTCTCCTCCAAGCTTGCTGAAGTGCTTGAGGGTGCTGCCGCTGAGGTGGATGCCATCTTGGAGGAGGAGTGCCGCTCGCTCTTCACTGCAGCTGTGACACGCGTCTTCAGCCAGCTCTACCTGCAGGACCCGGGCTTCAATTTCAACATGGTGATCCGTCCGGTCGCTCCTGAGCACCGCTCCGCTGCTGCGTAGGCCATGAAGGGTCGCGTGGATGCATTGCTAAAGAAGTTCCTCTACATCGCCGACGTTGAAACTCTGGCGGTGGAGGCCGGCGGCGGTGACGACAGTGGCAGCAATGTCGATGACGGGCTTCCCGCAACTGGGTCATGCGGCGGCAACGTCCATGGCGGCAATGGCCCTTCTTCCTAGATTTTATCCTGTAATATTTATCGTGCCTCGTGGAGGCGTAAGACTTGGTTTGAATTTTCAGAACATTTGCTGCTTGTAATAACTGCTAGGACTCCGCGATTTCCTTTTGTGCTTTGTTTCGTTCTTGTTTGCTTTCTGTGCTCTGCGTCGGCAGGGCCCAGCCCCGCGCATACCTCGACCACCGTTGGGGCGTCCGAATTGCTAGGACGACGCCAAGGGGTGAGGGGCTACGTGACTAGTGAGGCCCCTGAGTTGCGATGCTCAGGAGGTCCCCCTTGACGTGCGAGCAGCCCTCATCAAGGAAACGTAGGCAGTGGCAAGGTTAATCATGAGCTCCCATACCTTTCCTTGCCAGCGTTTTCCTGGGAGGGACAAGAGAACATCAGGTACCAAGGACCTGTGTGCTGGCGTGTGCCGGGCTTAGCCTGAGCACAGCCCCATTGTCCAGCCCCCTCGCGCATGTCTCCCAGGGAAATGCTGCATGACAGGACCGTGTGAAGAGCCGAAAGGCTATCACGAGGTTGGTGCGGCCGCTAGGGTGCCCTTAGTTGTTTATCCAGTAGTGCGGAGCATGGGGATTCCACTTAGGCGTGGGCATAGTCGCTCCTCGATCGTGTCGTCCGCCAGCGCGGAGCATGGGGCTTCCACTTGGGCGTGGGCATAGTCGCTCGTCGACCGTGTCGTCCACCAGCGCGGAGCATGGGGCTTCCACTTGTGTGTGGGTGGGAGTTCCCTCGGGGGGAGACTCCGGGGCATGTACATCCCCGTTCGTGCACATGGCTAGCACTGCAGAACTGGAGGAGGTGTATATGGGCACCCATGAGCCAGCGCGGGACTCACAGGGCCCTACCTCAAGGTGGGTTGCGCCTGAATCTTCTGGCGCAGAGCGCGCTGATGAAACCTGTGGTGGAGGCGACCTACACCGAACGAACCTCCGGAGGCTATCGCATGAGAAGGCTAAACACCAAGGACCCCAGGAGGTGACATGAATGGGACCAGCCCGCTAGATAGAGCTCTTTCGTTGGGTTTATCGACGCTGCAGGGACGGACCCGAGCACGGACGCCGTGCCCAGCCTTCGCATGCAACAATCCCACAGAAAGACATCCGGTGTGCGGTTCCCGAGACAGCGCAGCACCGAACCACGGTTGTATGAACCGTGTCGCGCGCCCTTACTCATCCACCCGTGATTAGCTCATGCGAGAACAAGGCACCAAGAACCCCAGGAGGTGACGTGCACGGGAGCTGGTCCGCGAGACAGATCTCGGTCGCTTGGGTTTAGCAACGCTGCAGGGACGAACCCGAGCACAGACGCCGTGCCAATCCTTAATTATGAGACAGTCACAGGCAGGGTCGCGAGGGCGCAACTACATTCATAGTGGCGAAGCACCGGACACGCAGGTTGAAATATTTGGAAATTCATAGAAGGCAAAGCCAGTTCTGATACATGCGCCAAACGATACAGGCTGTAGGGGCGGGCCCTGACAGCTTGAGGATAATGCAGCCCGAGGGGCGCCCTCAACTGAGCAAACCAAAAAGTCACCTGGCACCAACGTTGTAGAAGTGTCGGGGTAGCTGAAGACGCGTGCCGTGGAGATTGCTCCTCATGAGCCGGACGGCTCCTGAGGCCTGGGATGCCCACGACGTCCTGGGGGCTTGCACGGACCTGAGACCTCCTGAGACATGACCGCCAAGCGCCTGGCCTCGTGAAATGCCATAGCACGCCGCGCAAAGCGCTGGTATGAGTCGCCCACATTCAGCAGGCCAAACGGCATGCAGACGTAGCTGCAGGGGTAGCTCCCGCTCCGACCGACATGGGACGGCCAGAAGAGGTCTTGCGAAGCAGCCCTGTTGAGGCCCGGGATGTTGACACAGACGCGCAGCTCATCGCCCGCATCTGGGGATGCAGCTGCACTGGGTGGCGTGGGGCGACACTCACCACGCATGGCCCACGCCTCCTAAAGCTCCTTGATCTCCTTAGTGATGAATTCTCACGCGCCTGGCAGCTCGCACCTTGCTCCTTGCCGATGGGGGAGCGCATCATGGCACGCCTCCAAGTGGTGCCCGAGCGTCTCCCTCGTCGCACTGGTCAGGTCAGAAGCTCTCCAGACAGAAGCCCCCGAGGCCGCCTAGAGGGAGGCACCGGGCGCGCCTTCCTATGCGGGAGCAAGAGGCGCCCCAGCGGTGGGTGCGGAACCTGAGGCACCACCAGCGGGCATCCCAGCCTCCTGACGGCTCTTGGGGAGGAGTTGTTTCTTCTTCTTGGGGGTGGCCTCGGGAGGCAGGATGCCGCCTTCGTCGTTAGAGTTTTCAGCCGCCGCAACCTGATAGGCACGCTCTAGGGAACAGACTGCGTCCTTCTCATGGCAAGCGACCGTGATGATACCGCCGCACCCTGGCATCTTGAGGATGTTGTAACCATGGTGAGTCGCCGCCATGAACTTGGCATTGTCCATGGGGCCGATGTGGGTGACGTCGAAGTCGATGAGCTCAATATGGTAGTTGTCACGCTTGCCGAAGGTAACCGGGAGGCGTACTTGCCCTAGGGTGATGGTGGGACCGTCGGTCACCCCAGAGAAAGGCTTAGTTGGCATGAGTGGTCATAGGGCACCTGGAGCATCTCGAATGTCTCAACAGAAAGAAGGTTGAGCCCAGCTCCACCGTCGATGAGGGTCTTGGTGACGAGGACGTTGCTGATGGTGGGCGTACAGAGCATCGGGAGCGCACCAGCGGCGGCTGAGCACTTGAGGTGGTCCTTGGAGTTGAAGGTGATGGCGTATTGCGACCACCTGAGGGGACGTGCGACCTTAAGCTTCAGGAGGGCCGCGTTCACCTCACGAGAGAACTGCTTGAAGATGCAATGAGATGCAGGGGCCTGAGCACCACCCAAGATGCTGGCGATCGGTTGTCGTCATTTCTTCTTGGTGGCGGCAGCGGAGGGAGGCCAGCATTGCCCTGAGGACGGTCCTCACGTGGTTGGTCTCGCCAAAGGCCGTCGCGAGGCTGGCCCTGCCAGCGGTCCTTGCTAGGCTGGTCGCGCCAGTCCTGACGAGGGTCGTGGTTGTCCCACCGGCCTCCGCCACGGCCTCCTCCACGGCCGTAGCCACGGTCGCCACGCTCGGGGCGGCGGCCAAGGCGCACGTCACGGAGCGCCCTGAGCTCCTGGCAGTCATTGGTGTTGTGGCTGCGAACGTTGTGGAAGACGTAGAACGGGCGGTTGCCCCTAGGAGGCTCATCATGGTTACGGCCACGCTTCATCTCGGGCTCTGCTGCCAGCATGGCGGGGCCCTTGCGCTGCGCCTCCTTACCCTTGGCCTTCTTGTCTTCAAGATCGGCATGCGGAAGCTCTAGGAGGGAGAGGCGGCCTTCCTCGTCCCTTGCACATTTGTTCGCCAGGTTGAACATCTCTAGGGCCGAGCATAGGTGCTCGTGGATGGAGAGCTCCTCCTTCATCTTGACGTCCTGGACGCCATCAGCGAACGCTGAGATGATGGCCTCGTCCGACGCCTTCGGAATCTTGAGGTGAACATTCGTGAAGCGCTGTATGTACTTGTGTAGGGTCTCGCCCAGCTGCTGCTTCACGCGTCGCAGGTCACCCACCGCAGGAGCGCGGTCTCGGGTGCCTTGGAAGTTGGCCATGAAACGCTCGTGAAGCTCGTCCCAAGAGGAGATCGACCACTTCGGGAGGTGCAGGAGCCAAGAATGCGCACCTTCCTTTAGGGCCATGGGGAACCAGTTTGCCATGACTTTCTCGTCACCGTTTGCTGCTTCGATGCTCAGCGCGTAGAGCACAAGGAACTCCGCAGGGTCGGGGGTGCCATCATACCGTGGAGGTAGATCTGGCTTGAACTTGCTGGGCCAGACAACGCGACGCAGCTCTGGGTTGAAGCCGCGGTAGCCCGCCGCGCTCATGGGTGCAGCGCAGGTGGGGGGAGCTTGGTCTTGACGTCCGCAGGCCGCAGGCTCCGGCGGCGCGTGGTTTTGGTGCTGGCGCGGTGGCATTGGGAGCGCGTGTGCATCAGCTTGCGGCCGCTGCAGGACCTGGCTGCTTGCCTCATCCCGCGCCGGCGCTTCACGCGGCGGGTCGCACGGGTGTGCATCGCGCCTGGGCTCGGGGTCTGCGCCGCGCATAGGTGGAGGAGGGGGAGCGCCATGGGCCACGTTGCCCGCCTAGGATGGCGGGGACGGAGCGAGCGGGACGGCGCAGGGACCTCGCCGGCGGCTTTGACGAGCTCGGCGATGCGGCCAAGCCAGTAGTCGTAGCAGTCGTTGGCAGGGCGGTAACATAGGAGCTCGGGCGGCATGAGCAGTGGAGCCTGCGAGTTCGCCGGCCCGCGGCGGACGTGGGAAGACGACGCCGTGGCGGTGCGGCCATCGCACCGCACGGAGGGTGGCAGCGACGAATCCTGCTGCTAGTGAGCGGCAGGTTCAGTGGCGGTGTTGGCCACTGGAGAGGCCGAATAGCAAGGGACACCGCGGCCCACGGGTGCTGTCTGGGCGACGCGAGCAGTCCGGCGCTCGGCGCGGGCTCGGCGTGCGTCGGCCAACGGAGCGGAGATGAAGCGGAAAGAGGATTTCGACACGCCCCTACCTGGCGCGCCAAATGTCGGATTCAGGGCTCCACAGACCGAAGAAGGTTCGAACTCTGGGGCTTGTGCGAAGATCTCAACTACCCAAGTCTCAACTCGCCACCCTATGGCCTAGCCTCGCCGAACTCACGCGAGCGGGGAGGAAGATGAAGACGGCAGTTTACCCTGGTTCAGGCCACCTTGCGGTGTAAAACCCTACGCCTGCTTTGTGGTGGATTGGCCCCACGAAGAGGTTGAGGATGAACTAATACAGTGGTTTGAGCGACCTCGCGAGGGCTCAGTTGGTGAGGGTGGAATGGATCTGGTCTAAGATTGGTCCCCCTTCCTATGGTGGTGGCTAACCTATATTTATAGTGGCCTTGGTCCTCTTCCCTCAAAACTTAGGCGGGAAGGGATCGCACAACGGCTAATTTGAAAGGGGACAAGTAGTACACCTAATCCTGATGAAAGGTAGTCTTCGCCTGCAAAGCTTCTGGCCGTGATGAAGTGGTGGGCTCGGCGATGACATCCGTCCTGCCAAGCTCGTGGTCTAGGTCTTGTTGCACCGAAATGGAAACCTTTGGGGGATTCCTTGGGATCCCTTGTTTGTCCTTGCTCCCCTAGCACCAAAGGGGAAACTGTCTCCTCTGCGCCCGCTGGTGCCCACCTGGCCTTGGTCGTCATGGATGAAAATGAAAATGATAGCAGTAGCGCGGTTATGTAACACGCGCTATAGCTACCTAAGATATCAGTAGCGCGGTTATGTAACACGCGCTATAGCTACCTAAGATATCAGTAGCGCGTTTCTGTAACCAGCGCTATACCTACCTTAAGTAGCAGTAGCGCGATGCAGTAAACCGCGCTACTGCAATCTTGGCATAACCCCCCGCGCGGGCTTCTTTCCTCCATCCCATTCCCCATTCTCCACCTCTCCTCCAACGCCGCGGTCGCCCTCCACCACCCTCTGTCACCCACCGTCACCCTCCGCGCGCCCTCCGTCACCGCCCGAGCCCCGTCCATCGCCGCCCGTGTCATCAGCGCCCGCACCCGTCTCCCCTGAGCTCCACCTCGCCGCCGACGTCTCCCCTAGCCCCTTGTAACTCCTCCGCCCCTCCTCCCTTTCTCTGTCTCTCTGCCTAAGGGTTCTAGGGTGAATGTAGTTAGGTTTTGTAGTTAGGTTCTAGGTGTCGGCGTTCTGGGATCGAGGGTACCCAGACCTACCTGCCTGCGGCCCACGGCGTGGCTCCATCGACGGCCCGGTACGGCCCATCGACAAGACCCTCGCGAGGACCCCCGGCCTCGCGAGGCGGACAGCATCAAGACGTCCAGAGGGGCGGCCTCCCCAGGTTGCCTTCCGAGGAGCGGAGATTCCTATGCAGGTACCCAGCCTCACGAGGCTACGATGACGTGATTTTCATTTTTTCTTTCCTTTTTTCTTTTCTTTTCCTTTTCTTTTCTTTTGTTTTCCTTTTTTCTTTTATTTTCTTTTCCTTTTCTTTTTTTCCTTTTCTTTTTTTCTTTTTCTTTTTTTCTTTTATTTTCTTTTCCTTTTATTTTTTTCTTTCCTTTTTTCCTTTTCTTTTCCTTTTCTTTTCTTCTATTTTCTTTTCCTTTTTTTCTTTTATTTTCTTTTCCTTTTCTTTCTTTTCTTTTCTTTTCTTTTCTTTTCTTTTCTTTTCCTTTTTTTTCGAGAGCCAGAACGAAGGGAAGGGGATACAATGTATATAACTTAAGGCGATATATATTGCATCATTTGACCCATAACGATTAAGTGCGTATACAAAATAGGAACATATATATTACATCATTTGACCGATAATGGTTTCTCAACATCGACGTTTTCGTTTTTGAGTGAGCAAGGGGAAGCAAAGTGAGGGAGAGAGGAGGTGGGAACTAGGGGAAAGTGAAATGAAGAGAGGATGGGAGAGGGGAGGAAAAGGTGGTGGCTGCGCTTTAGCAGTAGCGTGGGAGTGGAAAACACGCTACTGCTAAGTGGGGCCCGCCATGTGGTCAAGTTCAAACTTAGCAGTAGCGCCTTACCCTAAAAATGCGCTGCTACTATTTTGTTAGCAGTAGCGTGGTTTGCAGAAGGGCGCTACTACTATACCTAGCCTGTCGGCTACGGTGTGAAAATTATAGTAGTAGCACGTTTTCTTCTTGCCGCGCTACTGCTATGTGGATAGTAGTAGCGCCCTTTGAGACCACGTGCTACTGCTAATTGGCAGTAGCGCCTCCTTTTAGTCAGTGCTACTGATAAGCTTCTGTGGATAAGGTTTTCCCTAGTAGTGCATCTTTACCTAATCAATTTGGGCTGAAATTTTTATAGCTTAGTTACCTTCCAAACAAAACCTTAACCTCCAAGTTTTAGCTCTTAACTCTTTGTAGTTTTCTCTCAAATGACTGCAACATTTTCTGTCCAGAAACTTGTGAGGGAGCTCAAGTCATTTCTGGTCGATCTGGCAATGAACCAACACATCAAAGCGACCTCTCACTGCAAGGAGTTGAGTCTTGACACGATTTTGCAGCTCTGGTACACCGCTTTGCACCAGTGCACCCGGTGACCGCGTGTGTCCATGGCGCCTGGCAATGCATTCTGCGCTCTTGAAAGTGCGTTATATCGACTAGAGGGGGGTGAATAGGCGATTTTTACAAATTCGTCACTGAGGAAATACTACTTGAGGAAGTTGCTAAGTGATGAACTACAAGCAACGGAATAAGTAGTCAGGTGCATGCATAACAAGATAGTAGCATGGTCATCATGATGAAATGAAACATACACAGAGCACAGGTAGTGTGTAAATAGGATAAGCAGGCAGAAGACAAGATGACTGAAGAAATATGATTGAGGAAATTGAGAAAGTCTTCAGTCAATGTCTTCAAACAGTAACGATCAATTTCATCAACACATGAGCGAGGAAATGAAAGGGTTGAGGAAATAGAACCAGTAGCTCGGTGAAGACTGTGATTTGGTAGACCAGTTCCAACTGCTATGATAGTTGTACGTCTGGTTGGAGCAGCTTGGTATTTAAACCAAAGGACACACAGTCCCAGGACACACAGTCCTTACTGTATTCTCCTCGAGCTAAGGTCACAGAGACCTCGCTCAATCACTCGTGGTAAGTCTTCAAGGTGACTTCCAAACCTTCACAGACTAGGTCACCCGGCGATCCACAATTTCTCTTGGATGCTCTAGATCTTGACGCCTAACCGTCTGGAAGATGCACAGTCTTCAAAGGTAACAAGCGTCAGTTCCACACAGGAACAATCTCTTTAGTGATGTTCAAGCACTTTGGGTTGTAGGTGTTTGGGTTTTGGATTTTTCCTCACTTATGATTTTCTCTCAAGGTCGTCGGAGGATGGGATGCTCTAAATGACAAGTGTCAGTTTCTCTCGGAGCAGCCAACCAACTAGTGGTTGAAGGGGGCAGCTATTTATAGCCGGGGAGCAGCCCGACATGATAAGACATAAATGCCCTTCAATGATATGACCGTTAGGTGGATAATATATTTGGGACAGCTGGCGCGTAGCACAGCAACGGTCAAAAAATTGAGCTCTCAAATTCCTCAGGGCTATCATGTTCCTCACTTGTAGGCAATCCGCACTGGCGAATTCCTAACTTCTCAGTCAGAACAAATTCCTCAGAGAACATAATATCTTCGCCTCTGTCACTGAAGAAATTGACTGAACTGTATGAGATTTCCAAAGGCTCCACTCGAAGGATGGGGTATGTGTAGGCTTTGAGATGAGCATCACTTGGAAACTTTTCCCTAGTTTTACCTCGACTCCCTTTAACAGTACAGTGTTTCCTATGACTCAAGAAAGAGAAAATGAAACTACAAAAACAAAAGTATTCACGCTTCATAATCCTCGCATCAATATCAATGTCTTCAAGGTCACACCAATTTCCTCATTTTCAAAGTCTTCAAGAAAACCAAAGTCTTCAAATGAAGACATTCATTTTTAGGGGTCGACTTTCTTTGTAAATATCAAACTCCTTAGAGAATTATATAACCTGTGTACACTCACAAACACATTAGTCCCTTAACCTATAAGTCTTCAATACACCAAAATCACTAAGGGGCACTAAATGCACTTACAATCTCCCCCTTTTTGGTGATTGATGACAAATAGGTTAAGTTTTCAATGGGATAAACATATGAAGTGTAAATTCTGATATTGAGGAATTTGATTGCAAGAAATAGAAGAACTCCCCTTGAAGATGTGCATGTTTGAGGAATTTGCTTTGACTGCAAATGCACATTGTAGAATAAAATCAAGGAGATCTCCCCCTATATCTTGTAATCCACACACGCATTTAACATATAATATGAAGAATTTGAAATGCATGATGGAAAATGGTGTCTGACGAATTTTAGCATGCGTGCATTAAGGTACTTGAGGAAATAAACATGCAGAAAGTAGTTCAAAAGTATCAGACCACCATCGGACTTAAGTTTACAACTCAACCAACAAACACTTTAGAAGAGCGAGAGTTGTAACTTAACAAAAAAATAGCCCATATATAAGACCCGCTTGAAGACTAACTCAAATTTCTCCCCCTTTGTCATCGAATGACCAAAAGGGATGAAAAATGAGGACTAATGCCCCTGAAGACTATCATCATGAGGTCGATGGAGGAGCGCCAGTGTTGTCGGGGTTGTTTGTCGATGTAGGGCCTGCTGCAGTGTCGTTGAGATCCTCAGCTTCATCCGTCTCATGCGATGAAGAAAACAAACTGGTTACCAGCTGAGGAACTTTGACCTTCTTGAATTTCTTCGAAGGAGGATGAGCCCAGTCAAAGTTCTGCTGAAAGTCCATCTGCTTGAGATCTTCAGCACTGTAGAGATGAGAAAGTATGGCCCAAGTGCGATCGAAGATTTCATGCGCATAGTAGTGATTCATCTTCACAGTATTCTGAGTGACAATCATGTTCTGAAGAATTGAGCCAAATTGACGCTTGAACCACTTGTGATTGCGATCGACCTTCTGATGAAGACTTAGAAGAAGCTCACAATCAGTCATCACTCGGGGGACAGTGGCTTGAGGATTTTGCTCATGTGCTCTGGCAGAATCTTGAGTACCGGAGTCATCATTGGTTGAATAAGATGCAGTCTTATGAAACTGTCCATCCAATGGATGAGTGCCTTCATCAATGACAGCAGCTTTGCCTTTTTCATCAACTGAAGAAATAGTCCTGGTGAGGACTTCAATGGGAGGCAGAAAGCTGAGGTGATTCTGAAAATCTGCCTTGTAGTGAATTGAAGACCTGGTTCTGATGAATTTCATTATCCAAGGAGCATAGGGCTTCAATTCAAACGGCGACAGTGCAACATTTGCCAAAGTCCTCATGAAGAAATCATGATAGTTAATGGGAATCCCATGTATGCTGTTGAATAGCAGATTCTTCATGATGCCAGCAACTTCTTCTTCTTCTTCAGAGTTGTGGCCTTTGATTGGACTGAAGGTTTTGGTCAGGATGCGGTATATTATCCTTGGCACATACAGCAAATCCTTCACTAGGAAGGTGGTTCTTGGAGCTTGGCCTGATCGCAAAGGCTTCATCAGCACTTGCATGAGATGATTTGGAAGTTTAGATTCTTCATAGATCAGCCTTGCGCCTTCAGCAGGAGGACTGACAGGAACGACATGAAGCAATTCAGAGACCGGGGCTTTATAGTGAGTGTTCTTAGTCATCTAGTCAAGCACCCATGAGTTGACATCAGCCACATTTCTAGTGAGGTGCAGTGTTGCATAGAATTAAAGAATTAGCTCTTCATTCCAATCACAGATACCAGCACAGAAATTCAGGAGCCCAGCTTCGTGTAGAACATTCAGAACAGGTTGGAAGCAAGGAATGGACTCCATATCCACATGAGGAATTTGACGGTGCTGAAACACCTTGTCCTTGTCAAATAGAACAGCTGCATAAAAGTTCATTTGGCTTGCTGTCCAAAACGTCTTGCGCCTTAGCCTGGCTGAGTCATACGGATTAGTGTCAGTGAAGAAATGATGCTCATCAAAGAAATCATCAGCCTTGAATTTTGGCCTCTTTGCATGAGGATTTTGTGGCTTGGGCTAAAGATTTGCAGTTGACGGTCTCATAACCTCTTGAGTCACAACCTCTGGTGCTGCTGACTGAGGAATTGAAGCTTCAGATTCTTCACCAGTGGTTTGATTGTTCATTTCTTCAGCTGTAGCAGATGGAATTTCTTCAGGTATTGAATGGAGAGAAGTTGGACGTCCTTCAGACCCTGTGAGTATTTCTTCAGTCTGCATAGGCGACTGAGGAATTGGATGCAGAGGTGTGGCCATAGGTGAATTGGGGTGAAGATTTTCCCAATAGTCATCATTCAGCACCGGAGTAGTTGAGCCAATATCCACATCCTCTTCAATTTCCTCAATGCCCGCCTCTTCAGCTGTGAACTGCGGCACAAGCGATGATACCAGTGGTGTGGAGACAACATCATCCACATTGATTTCTTCATCCAACTGCTCTAAGGAAGCAGCAGAAGGATTCTCATCATCAATGTCATCTGGTATGACATATTCTTCACCAAATGGAATGATTTCCTTTGATGGTACCATTGAAATCGGAACAGCATCAATTGGATCTGTGTAAGAGCTCATCAAAGTTCTCACTTTCTTGGGAGCTGAAGACTCTACAGAGGTTGATGATTTCCACTTCTTTGCGGCTTCCTTCTCCGCAGCCTTCGTTTTCTTCACTTCTGATGCAGAAGAAAGTGTGGTTTTCTTCACCTTTGAAGATTTTGCTGGAGGAGCAGATGAAGTTGGTGCATTTTCTTCAGGCACGACTGATGCAGTCGCCCTGGCATTCTTAGTTTCTTTAGGCACAGCAGATTCTTCAGCTGGCTTGGGAATTTCTTTTGGCGCAACATTGGTGGTTGCCCTGGCATTATCTTCAGGCGATGGAATTTCTTCAGCCCTGGTAGCTTCTTTAGCAGCCTGATTTTCATCAGCTGCGCTTTCAGTTTCTTCAGTTTGCTGAGAAGATGCTTCAGCCTGAGGAATTTGTTGTTGCGATGATGCTGCAACATCTGCCTTGAGGTTCTTGGCAATCTTGACAAATCTGACTTTGGCACCGGGCCAATCTGCATGGTATCTGTCAAATTCATCACTGAGATCTCTGATCTCCCTCTGAATAGTTACAAGTTCTTCAGGAGCCGGTGTAAGAACGTTGTTCCTCAGGAATCTCTCCTTCTTGGACTAGGCCTTCTTCACTTGTCTGGCCTTCTGAAACTTCCATTTCTCTTCACCGATGAAGGCATTCAGCATGTGAATTTGACCAGGAGTCAGATTCAGGTCGGGCAGTGGAGTATTGGGGTCCTTGTGCCATAGATCAATAAAGTCCAGGATATTCCTTGGATCCAGCATAAGCGGCACAGTGCTGCCTTTGGCTCTAGCGGCCCTTTCTTGCCTGTCTCTGATGATTTCCGCCAGTTCTTCATCATCAGCAACATCATCGTCATCAGACGGAACATGGAATGCCACATGCTTCTTGTGAGGACTTGGCCTTGTTCTACGACCAGCAGTGGTCTTGACCTTCAGTAGAGTTGGACCACTTGAAGATTGTGGTGGAGCTGAGGATGATGCAGAAGCCCCTGAGGCAATAGAAAAGCCTGCTGTCCGCTGACACGTTGCAAGATGCATAGGTGTTGAGGACTTTGAAGCAGCTGCCGAGAATTTTGTAGCACCTGAGGGGATTGGCACTGCCCTTGAAGAGGTTGCTTGAGGAATTTGCCCTGAGGGCTTTGTCGTTGAAGAACTTGGCCGTCAGGGCCTTGAGCTCGAAGATTTCTTCACAGCAGACTTCTTCAGCATGGCCTTCTTTAGTGCTGTTGTACTAGCAGAGGCCTCAGTGGCAGCAGCTTGAGAATCCACATTAAATTTCCTCACTGCTTCTGCAGCAACTTTTTGAATCTTGGCTTGGCGCTTGGCCCATTCTTTAGGAAATTCCTCACCACGCTTGAGACTGGTGGGATCAGCTCGTTGGCCAGCTGCCAAAGGTGGTCTTGGACATGGAGGGTTTACTGCGAATTTCTTCATGTACTTTGGAGTTACATAGCGGTATTCCCTCCATTCCTTTGCCCATCTCCTCTCAATCCTCTGTATGCGCACTTTGCGCTGATTCTTGTTTTCCTTCCCATGAATTTCTTCATCAGGTGTGCAGTATTCATCATAGATGTCTTCAGGGATATCAAACGCTGTGTTTGTCTCAGGCCTCTTGCCTCCCTTCTGATGTCTCTTCCCATCTGCCATTTTCTTCTCTTGAGGACTTTGAACTATGGATGTTTCTGAGGAAGTATGCAAATTCTCTTCGAGGAATGCTGCAAATGAGTTAAGTTGATGAGAACCTAGTGATTCAGCAGCAGATATTTTGTATTTGTGAACCGAGTATAGGTGCAAAGAATTTGAAGAGGTCGTATGCGTTCTCAGAAATTTTCAAAAGTATCAAGTTTGACGAATTTGACCATAGGTGTCTTGAAGAATTTCACTAATCGTTCTTGACTTTGGTTCCAGAGTTATATAGATTATAAAATCCACACAATTGAGGAAGAGTAAAATGCATTCGAGGTCATCGAACTTGTGCCGAAAGCTCACTTTGGTCACTGTACTTAAGAATACGGTCAATACAGTCACTATATACGACTTGAGGTGATTATACAGTCACTGTCTCACCGTACAGCTTCATATTTTACTTTGTGGACTGGTCAAACATGAACATGACAGCACCCTCTCTCTACCTATGTGGGCCCAACCAGTCAGTGAAACAAAAAACAATATGCAGCGTCGTAGGAGGATCGAGCCTACGATCTTCCCGCCGACGCCCACGTACGCCAACTACTCCGCCCACACAACTTCATGACAAACATGTGTAGCGCTATGCATATTTAATTAGCAGAGAACACACTTTAGACTCATGCACGCAACACTTTTCCAGCCAACATTAGACTACTTAGATGACAGTCGACAGAGGTCAAGGCGCGACGTCCTATTGTCGTAGTTCTACGTCGGCATCGCCATCCTTCTGGCTATGCATGTCCTCGGCATCGTCAGCATCCTCCTGCTCCTGGTGGTGGTCCTTGACATCGTCGCCATCGTGGTATCCTTTATGCGTCGCCGGTGGCAAGCGTCAAAGCCTAGACGTGTGAACCGTTGTCGAGCTCATCATGGTGTCCACGATATCAAGCTAAGGCATGTGCGGCTGCGCGTGCATGCCGATGAACAGGAACATGGCCATGTTCAAGCGAAGACACCGGGCTCAACTGCTTGTGCCCTAGACGCTGGTCGAGAACACGTCATTCCTCACTGTTGGATGCATGAATATGCATGCGCGTGGAGCTCAAGAAGATGGTTAAGGAGGGAAGGTAGCTGAGAGGATACTATACTACTATGCCTGCTCTCAGCCTGGAGGTGCGCAATGCATGCGGCGATGGTGGCTGGGCTTGTCGGAGTGCAAGTGGCGATGGTGTGCGGCATGGAGTGGAGCGGCGTGCCCTAAGGGACGCACCCATGGGAGAAGACGGCAAACGTCCTATATATGTATAGTTACGTAATATATGTACATGCAGAGGTATAAAAACAGAAATCCTCCCACGTACAACTCTTCCAAAATCTTACATAATGTGAGAGGGGGGAAAACTGCCTACAACAGAACATGTTAGTAACCGGCTCAAACTACACTAGTACGTAAGACTTTTTGTAGAACTTGCACGTAAGAATAGCATTGTCGTATAAAAATGGCCCCGTGGCAGAGTACAAGAATTGTTGGATGGAGAAAGAAAGGGTCGGGAACACAGACGTAGCATGCAGAAGAAGCAGGAAGCCCCGTCCCGCCCACGAACGATAGCATGCATGCCTGCACACACGCAGCGGGGACACCACCAAGCATAATAATGTCGTCCTAATTGTCCAAAGCTCGAGCCTGCGGTCAGTTGGATAGCAGGTTGGGCGGTGCTGCGAGAGATCACTGGTTCTATTCCCCTGCGACGCATATTGTTTTATTTCTTTTTTTCCCCACTGACAGGTGGGCCTGCATAAAGGAAAAGAGAGGGTGTTAGGGTGTTTGACCAGTCAATAGAGTAAAATACGGAGCTATACCTTAAGACAGTGACCGTATGATCACCTCAAGTCGTATATAATGACCGTATTGATCGTATTCTTAAGTACAATGATCAAAGTGAGCTTTCGACACAAGTTGAGTGACCACGAATGCATTTTACTCATTGAGGAATCTTGAAGAAAAACATAGCTTAGAGAAACAAATGAAGGAACAGAAGCATTCCGGTGCTTAATTATGGAGTGGGAAGTTGAAGAATAAACACATTTTGAGGAGTTTGTGGAAATCATAAGAATCAAAGCAGGGCAGTATAATTAGATTTTAATTACCATTGACGAAGAACACGACGAACTGGGAGTCGAGATGGAGATATTCGTCAGTTCAGATCTCCCACGCCCTAACTTGGTAGAGGGAGACAGCTACGGCGACGGCGGAGTGAAGATTTCCGCGGCCGGCGCGAGTACGACGGCGACGAGGTCGAGGCAGTGAAGCTCTTCCTCATCGGCGATGATGGAGAGTAGCGGCGGAGCTAGGTCTGAGAGCTCGAGCAAGGGGAGTTGAGGTCGAGTGGAGTAAATGGAGTATGAGGAGGGTGAGGGGTATTTATAGCCGCAGTGAAAAACTGCTCGTCCGAAGATTTTGGACGAATATGCCCCTGACCCTTGCTATCCTAACGACATGTGTCACCCACGTACTGAGAGGTGGAGATCATGAGGGATCGTGGGTGAGTAGTTTAATCCATCGTGGGAAGCGGGACGGTTTGAGCGGCAACAGCCAAAAATTTAGATATGAAAATTTTAATGTTTCGTTCGCAAATTCTTCAGCTGTCAAGGACACAGTGAAGATTTTGAACGGGTTTCAAATAGAACGCACATGAAGAATTTGTGAACAGATTGGGTTGAGTTTAGCATAGAGGGGGAACTGGTCCGATCACATTCACTTAGAAGAAAATCAACTTGAAAAATTAGCAATAAGTGAATGCTGTTGAGGACATTGAAAACTCAAATGTATATATATATAGTCAATGAAGAACACCAATTGAAAAGTTTGATCAAATTGCAAAATTGAGGAATTTGAAAATTTGAAGAATTTGCAAAAATGAAGAAAAACCCATATTTGAAGATTTTCAATCTTGGTTGGTGTCGTGACCCACCGTATAAGAATGATAACTTCAGATACCGCGTACAATTGTCATAGGGCTCTGAGAATCAAATTCTTCAATAATTTCTTCACACTTAGAGGGTTAGTCTTCATTGATTGAAAAAAAAATGTTACTTTGTGTGTTGCACTTCTAAGTTATCAATTTGCATAAGTGTTAGGATGTGTGTCTTTTCAAAGAACATTCGAAGATTCTAAGATATTTAGCTCACACCGCAACTTGCCAAATCTCTTCTCATCTAAGGGCTTTGTGAAGATATCTGCCAGCTGTTCTTCAGTCTTCAGGTGGTCGATGGAAATGTCGCCCTTCAACACATGATCTCGAAGAAAATGATGACGAATCTGGATGTGCTTAGTCTTCGACTGTTGAACTGGGTTATGAGCAATCTTGATGGCACTCTCGTTGTCACAGTAGAGTGGCACATTCTTCATGTTGATGCCATAGTCCTTGAGGGTTTGCTTCATCCACAACAATTGAGCACAGCAAGAACCAGCAGCAATGTACTCAGCTTCAGCAGTAGAGAGTGATATGCAGTTCTGCTTCTTCGAGGACAAACATACTAAGGATCGTCTGAGGAAATGGCATGTGCCTGATGTTGAGTTGCGATCCACCCGATCACCAGCATAGTCAGAGTCAGAATATCCAAAGAGATCAAGAGCCGAGCCCTTGGGATACCATAATCCAAGTGTTAGAGTGTGAGCTAGATATCGAAGAATGTGTTTCATAGCCTTGTGGTGTGATTCTTTCAGTGTAGCTTGAAAACAGGCACACATGCAAACACTAAGCATAATATCTGGCCTAGATGCATGTAGATACAATAAAGAGCCAATCATGGAGCGGTATACCTTTTGATCGAAATCTTTACCATTTTCAACGGTGCATAGATGGCCAGTAGTGGACATAGGGATTTTGATGCCTTTGCAATCTTGCATGCCGAATTTTCTCAGAACGTCCTTGAGGTATTTCTCTTGAGATATGAAGATGCCGTTGCGTTGTTGACGAATTTGGTGACCTAAGAAGAATTTCAATTCTCCCATAATAGACATTTGATATTCCTCACTCATCATATAGGCAAATTCATCACTATAACATTGGTTAGTACAGCCAAAGATAATATAATCAACATATATTTGGCACACGAATAATTCATCATCATATGTTTTGGTGAAAAGAGTTGGGTCAAGTGAACCGGGTTTGAAGCCTTTCTTCATGAGGAATTCCTTCAGTGTATCATACCACGCCCGAGGGGCCTGCTTGAGGCCATAGAGGGCCTTGTTGAGTCTGAAGACTTTGTCAGGATGCTTAGGATTTTCAAAACCTGGGGGTTGAGCCACATATACTTCTTCCTCAAGCTTACCATTGAGGAATGCACTTTTCATATCCATTTGATATAAGATGATATTATGATGGTTAGCATAAGCAAGTAATATGTGAATAGCCTCAAGTCTAGCAACAGGTGCAAAAGTTTCATCGAAATCAATTCCTTCAACCTGAGTGTAGCCTTGAGCTACAAGACGAGCCTTGTTCCTCACCACTAGGCCATTTTCGTCCTACTTGTTGCGGTAGATCCACTTAGTACCGATGATGTTGTGCTTGCGAGGGTCTGGTCGCTTGACTAGTTCCCACACATTGTTGAGCTCGAATTGATGCAATTCCTATTGCATAGCTTGAACCCACTCGGGCTCCAGAAAAGCCTCATCAACTTTGGTGGGCTCTGTGATAGAGACAAAAGCAAAGTGCCCACAAAAGTTAGACAAAATATGAAGCTTTTGAGCGTGTGAGAGGACCTGGTGCGGTGATGTCGTTGATGATTTTCTCAATCTGCACTTCATTTGCAATACGAGGATGAGCAGGCTGGCGACTTTGATTGGGCTGAGCATTTTCTTCAGCGACATTTTCTTCAGATGCACCAGCATGATTTTCTTCACGGTCTGGAATCACTTCTTCAGCAGATTCTTCAGTGGGAATGACATCCTCAGTAGCCTTTAACTTGATGGATTCCTCAGGAGACATTTCATCTAGCACAGGAGGTAGGTGCTCTCTTTGCGAGCCGTTAGTTTCATCGAACCGCACATCTACAGTTTCAACAACCTTGTTGTGATAGGTGTTGAAGACTCTGTAGGTGTCCGAGTCATTTCTGTAACCAAGCATAAAACCCTCATGTGCTTTCGGTGCAAACTTTGAGTTGTGATGGGGATCTCTAATCCAACATTTAGCACCGAAGACTTTGAAATAACTCACATTGGGTTTCTTGTCAGTGAGGAGTTCATATGAGGTCTTCTTGAAGAATTTATGAAGATATACCCTGTTGATGATGTGGCATGCAGTATCAATAGCCACAGGCCAGAACCGATGAGGCATCTTCTATTCATCAAGCATAGTGCGAGCCATCTCAACAAGAGTCCTGTTCTTGCGCTCCACTACGCGATTCTGCTGAGGAGTGTATGGGGCAGATAACTCATGAGTAATACCAAGTTCATCAAGATAGTCATCAAGACCAGTATTCTTGAACTCGGTCCCATTGTCACTCCGGATATGCTTGATCTTCACACCAAAATTTGTCGAGGCCCTTGAGGAAAATCATCTGAAGACTTCCTGCACTTCAGTTTTCTAAGTGATGATGTGCACCCAGGTGTAACGAGAATAATCATCAATAATAACAATGCCATATAGAGATGCCGCATTTGTTAGTGTGGCATAATGAGTAGGGCCAAAGAGGTCCATGTGAAGCAATTCTAAAGGACGAGTGGTAGTCATGATAGTCTTCGAGGGGTGCTTGGATCTGGTCATCTTTCTAGCCTCACAAGCCCCGCAAAGATGATCTTTGAGGCGTTTGACACCCTCAATGCCAATGACGTGCTTCTTCTTCACAAGCTTGTGGAAGTTCCCTCATGCCAGCATGACCGAGTCGACAATGCCATAGCCAGCCTTCTGAAGTTTTTGCAAGTAGACATGTGGCAGGCTGTGGTCCTGCAGAGAAATCAACAATATACAAGTCTCCTCTCCTAAAGCCTTTGAAGACTTTGGAATTGTCAGATTCCATGAGCAATAAGCAGCAATATTTGCCAAAGACGACAACCGTATCAAGATCACAAAGCACTGAGACAGACATGAGGTTGAATCCGAGGGACTCAACAAGCATGACTTTGTCCATGTGTCGATCCTTTGATATTACAACCCTACCTAAACCCAATACCTTGCTTTTGCCTTTGTCAGCGTAGGTGATATGCTTTAGATGCGATGGAGATAAAGCAGAGTCCATCAGTAAGCTCTTTTCACCGATCATATGATTTGTACATCCACTGTCTAGGACCCACTCAGTAGCTTTGGGTGTGTCATCCTGCAGATGAATTAGTGCATCTTATGAACTCATATACTTCAGAGTGAAGAATATGACATCAAATTCATTAGATAGAATTTCATCAAATAGTGCAATAGATATAGCAGTATGAGGACGTGAGAAATGAGCAAATCATTTCTTCATGATTAGCTTGCGTCCTTTCAAGCATTCTCAGGTCTCCAGCAAATTCATCAAACGTTCAAGTTCGTCTGGAGACCTGACCCTACATAAGAGATTAGTTCTTTTTCCTCACCACCCACATCTGGAGGGGTGGCAAAGAGTTCATCATTCTGTGAGCTCCATAAGAGAAAGGTGGCATTGAAGCTAGTGCACTTCCTTTCACAGAAGAGGGGTTAGAGTATGCATATGAATAGGCAGAGAAATTCTTCGAGGACTTATGAACATAATGATTTGAAGAATAATGCACATATTCATAAGTCTTAGATTTTCCCTGAGAAACAGAAGCATTAGTACAATGATGATCATATGAGGAATTTGATCCATATGAGGATTTTGATCCATATGAAGAATTTGATCTGGGGTTCCTATTCTTCATAGGTGGTGTCAATAGGACATTCACCTGAAGACATTCAAGGCACCTTTTGGGAACCCAGATTTTCTTCACAGGAGGACCGTTCCTGCAGTTAGTTTCAACATATCTAGCAAATACTTCACCATTCTGATTTTTGAACAGCTTATAGTTGGAGTCAAATGACTCATCAGATGAATATGAAGATTCACATGGAAAGCCAGATAAAGTGGATGGATCTACGGGAGGTCCTTTTGCAGCAACCCATGTGGTTTTGGGATACTGCTCAGGTTTCCAGTAGGATCCATCGGCATTGAGTTTCCTCTCAAAGGCAATACCCTCTTTCCTAGGGTTCCTGTTCAAGATCTGCTTTTTGAGCACATCACAAAGAGTCTGATGCCCTTTGAGTCTTTTGTACATGCCTGTCACATACAATTCCTTCAACCCTACATTTTCATCAGTAATACTTGTGGTATCCTCAGATGAGGCAATTGTGACCATAGAGATAGTTGAAGAATTTACAGCAATAGAAGCATTTGAACTTTCAGGTGAAGAATTAGCATATTCACATTCAATGCATTTCAAACATGGTAGAATAAATTCTTCCTGAGCGGAACTGATCTGTTGAGCAAGCAATGAATCATTTTCCTTCTGAAGATCTTCATGAATCACCCTAAGCTTCTCAAGATCTTGCTTTCTCTAAAGAAATTCATAAGAAAGCTTCTCATGATCGGCTAAGAGTGTTTCATGATGACCTTGAAGATTATCAAACTTAGACTACAGTCGTTGAAGATTATGAGTCAGAGTTTGAGTTCGACTCATTTCCTCACCCAACAGGTCATCGCTTTTGTCTAGCAGATTTTGAACCTTTTCCAAAGCCTTTTATTGTTTTATGGCAATATTAGCAAGTTTGGAATAGCTAGGTTTGAGATTTTCATCAGATTCACCCTCACTTGATTCAGAGGAGGGATATTTGAGTACCTTGGCACCTTTTGCCATGAAGTAATAGGTGGGAGCGTAGTCATCGTCGCCGTCGTCAGCAGTGTTGGGGAAGCCATTTTCCTTAGTGTTGAAGATGGACTTGCTGACGAAAGCAGTAGCGAGAGCTAGGCTCGCCACACCAGAGTCTGACTCCTTAGATTCCTCCTCTTCCTTATTTTCCTCAGATTCAGCTTCAGAGTCCATTTCCTTGCCAATGAATGCCCGAGCCTTTCTGGAACTGCTCTTCTTGTGAGATGAAGTCTTTGAAGATTTTGACAATGAGGACTTTGAAGATTTCTTCTTTTTCTTCGAGTCGTCTTAACTGTCATCCTTGTACTTCTTCTTCTTTGATTCCTTCGCCCACTGAGGACAATCAGTTATGTAGTGACCAAGTTTCTTGCATTTGTGACAAGTCCTCTTCTTGTAATCGCAAGATGAGGAATCTGATTTCATGTCATCACCTCTTGAAGATTTTCCAAAGCGACCACGCCTTGAGAACTTCTGGAATTTCCTCACGAGCATTGCTAGCTCCTGGCTTAGTTCTTCAGGGTCACCAAGGCTGCTATCAAAATCTTCTCCTTGAGATGAGGAAACTGCCTTGGCCTTCAGTGCATGTGATCTTCCATAGCTTAGCCCGTAGAGATCTCTCTTCTCAGCATGTTGGAATTCATGAGTGTTGGGCCTCTCAAGGATATCAGTAGGATCTAGTGACTTGTAGTCTCCACATTCTTGAATCATTAGTGCCAGTGTATCGAATGAGGAATCAAGTGATCTCAGCAATTTCTTCACCACCTCATGGTCGGTGATGTTAGTGGCACCAAGTGCTTGAAGCTCATTTGAGATGTCAGTGAGGCGATCGAAGGTTTGATGAACATTTTCATTGTCAAGTCTTTTGAAGCGGTTGAAGAGATTGCAAAGAACATCAACTCGAGAATCACATTGGGTTGAGATTCCTTCGTTGACCTTGGATAGCCTTTCCCAGATAAGCTTTGCAGACTCCATAGCACTCACTCTGCCGTACTGTCCTTTGCTCAGATGGCCACATATGATATTCTTCGCTTGAGAGCCGAGTTGCTTGAATATCTTCACATCAACAGCATTCACGGAAGGAGTGATGGAGGGAACGCCATTTTCAACAACGTACCAGAGATCGTTGTCAATTGCCTCGAGATGCATGCGCATCTTGTTCTTCCAGTAGGGGTAGTCCGTCCCATCGAAGGTAGGACACCCAGCCGAGACCTTGATCATGCCTGCAGTCGACATAACTAAAACTCCAGGTGGTTAAACCAAAATCACATAGAACAAGGGAGTACCTTGCTCTGATACCAATTGAAAGTGCGTTATATCGACTAGAGGGGGCGAATAGGCAATTTTTACAAATTCGTCACTGAGGAAATACTACTTGAGGAAGTTGCTAAGTGATGAACTACAAGCAGCGGAATAAGCACTCAGGTGCATGCATAACAAGACAGTAGCATGGTCATCATGATGAAATGAAACATGCATAGAGCATAGGTAGCGTGTAAACAGGATAAGAAGGCAAAAGACAAGATGACTGAAGAAATAGGATTGAGGAAATTGAGAAATTCTTCAATCAATGTCTTCAAACAGTAACGATCAATTTCATCAACACATGAGCATGGAAATGAAAGGGTTGAGGAAATAGAACCAGTAGCTCGGTGAAAACAGTGATTTGGTAGACCAGTTCCAACTGATGTGACAGTTGTATGTTTGGTTGGAGCAGCTTGGTATTTAAATCAAAGGATACACAGTCCCAGGACACACAGTCCTTACTGTATTCTCCTTGAGCTAAGGTCACACAGACCTCGCCCAATCACTCGTGGTAAGTCTTCAAGGTGACTTCCAAACCTTCACAGACTATGTCACCCGGCGATCCACAATTCCTCTTGGATGCTCTAGACCTTGACGCCTAACCATCTGGAAGGTGCACAATATTCAAAGGTAACAAACGTCGGTTCCACACGGGAACAATCTCTTCAGTGATGTTCAATCACTTTGGGTTGTAGGTGTTTGGGTTTTGGGTTTTTCCTCACTGATGATTTTCTCTCAAGGTCGTCGGAGGATGGGATGCTCTAAATGACAAGTGTCAGTTTCTCTCGGAGCTGCCAACCAACTAGTGGTTGAAGGGGGCAGCTATTTATAGCCGGGGAGCAGCCCGACATGATAAGACATAAATGCCCTTCAATGATATGACAGTTAGGTGGATAAGATATTTGGGACAGCTGGCGCGTAGCACAGCAATGGTAGGAAATTTGAGCTCTCAAATTCCTCAAGGCTATCATGTTCCTCACTTGTAGGCAATCCGCACTTGCAAATTCCTAACTACTCAGTCAGAACAAATTCCTCAGAGAATAGAAGATCTTCATCTCTGTCACTGAAGAAATTGACTGAACTGTATGAGATTTCCAAAGGCTTCACTCGAAGGATTGGGTATGTGTAGGCTTTGAGATGAGCATCACTTGGAAACTTTTCCTTAGTTTTACCTCGACCCCCTTTAACAGTAAGGTGTTTCCTATGACTCAATAAATAGAAAATGAAACTAGGAAAACGAAAGTCTTCACGCTTCATAATCCTCGCATCAATATCAATGTCTTCAAGGTCACACCAATTTCCTCATTTTCAAAGTCTTCAAAAAACCAAAGTCTTCAAATGAAGACATTCATTTTTAGGGGTCGACTTTCTTCATAAATATCAAACTCCTTAGAGACTTATATAACCTGTGTACACTCACAAACACATTAGTCTCTTAACCTATAAGTCTTCAATACACCAAAATCACTAAGGGGCACTAGATGCACTTACGGCTCTGCGCGTCGGCAACGCCTCTCCTCCACTCGTGCGTCCACCCTGAGCCAAACCAGCATGTCAGTTATCCTCTGCGACCTCGACTTCTTCCTCCCAACTACTCCCTGGCGCTCCCCGACTCCGGCGGCAGGCGCTGCGGACACGGACACGGCGGAGAAGAGAGCACAGTGCGTCGCGTGAACGAGCCGTCCCTCTCCCATGCCCTGTGCTTGGCTCTACTCCTCCACTGTTACTGCGCGATCGCCAGTGAGCTCTCCCATCGCCTCTGAGCCTCTCTCGTCGCAACTCGCTGCTCCAGAACCATCTCCGGCAATCTTGAGCCCTGCCTCGCTCTTCCCTATATATAGGACCCCTCCCGAGCCATTCTAGCCATCTCACCCACCTCAACTGGCCACAAATCTCTTAGTCTAGTGATAACCCACAAGTATAGGGGATCGCAACAGTTTTTGAGGGTAGAGTATTCAACCCAAATTTAATGATTCAACACAAGGGGAGCCAAAGAATATTCTCAAGTATTAGCACCTGAGTTGTCAATTCAACCACACCTGAAAGACTTAATATCTGCAGCAAAGTATTTAATAGCAAAGTAGTATGGAAGTAACGGTGATGGTGGAAAAAGCAACAGTAGCAGTTTTGTAGCAATTGTAACAGTGGCAACGGAAAAGTAACGAAGTAAAGATCAATATGGGAAAAGCTCGTAGGCAATGGATCAATGATGCATAATTATGTTGGATGGCATTCATCATGCAACAGTTATAACATAGGGTGACACAGAACTAGCTCCAATTCATCAATATAATGTAGGCATGTATTCCGAATATAGTCATACGTGCTTATGGAAAAGAACTTGCATGACATCTTTTGTCCTACCCTCCTGTGGCAGCGTGGTCCTATTGGAAACTAAGGGATATTAAGGCCTCCTTTTAATATAGAACCGGACCAAAGCATTCGCACTTAGTGAATACATGAACTCCTCAAACTACGGTCATCACCGGGAAGTGTCCCGACTATTGTCACTCCAGGCTTGCCGGATCATAACACGTAGTAGGTGACTATAACTTGCAAGATAGGATCAAGAACACAAATATATTCATGGAAACATAATAGGTTCAGATTTGAAATCATGGCACTCGGGCCCTAGTGACAAGCATTAGGCATAGCAAAGTCATAGCAACATCAATCTTAGAACATAGTGGATACTAGGGATCAAACCCTAACAAAACTAAATCGATTACATGGTAAATCTCATCCGACCCATCACCGTCCAGCAAGCCTACGATGGGATTACTCACGCACAGCGGTGAGCATCATGAAATTGGTGATGGAGGATGGTTGATGATGACGATGGCGACGGTTTCCCCTCTCCGGAGCCCCGAACAGACTTCAGATCTGGTCTCCCGAGGAAGAACAGGAGGTGGCGGCGGCTCCGTATCGTAAAACGCGATGAATCCTTCTCTCTTATTTTTTTTTCTCCCCGAACATGAATATATGGAGTTGGAGTTGAGGTCGGTGGAGGTCCAGGGGGCCCACAAGGACGGAGGGTGCACCCTAAGGGGTGGGCACCCCCCACCCTTGTGGATAGGGTGTGGGCCCCCTTCAGTTGATTCTTTCGCCAATATTTTTTATTTATTCCAAAACTGATCTCCGTGAAGTTTCAGGTCATTCCGAGAACTTTTATTTCTGCACAAAAATAACACCATGGCAATTCTGCTAAAAACAGCGTCAGTCCGGGTTAGTTTCATTCAAATCATGCAAATTAGAGTCCAAAACAAGGGCAAAAGAGTTTGGAAAAATAGATACGATGGAGACGTATCATCTAGCACCACGGCAAGGCCGGGTGGGCCTCTCGCCGCCGTTCTTCACCAGAGCTCGCCGCGGATCGCACTCGGCGTTCCACTCTCTCCGGCGATCTTCGACCCCTCCCACTCCATCAGGCATGCTCGTGAGCTTCTCTAGATCATGACGGTGTTGCTGGACCCCCTTTACCTCGCCGAGAACTCGAACTCCGACGAGCTCTGCCGCCTGCCGTCTCTGGAGAAGACCACCACGACGTCCTCCATCCATTTCCATCCATGTTGCTCATACGTACGTGTTTGCCTCGACGAGCTGCATCCATCCCCCACCTCTCCGGCGGCGCTGTGGTTTCCCTGTCCGAGAACCATCGCCGGCCGAGCCGCCGTCTCTACTTCTCTCTCTCTCTCTCTCTCTCTCTCTCTCTCTCTCTCTCTCTCTTTCTTATATAAACCTGCTAGAGGGGCCCCTCCTGTCAGCCTCTCTTCTCTCTCCCCGAACCAGTATAAGTGAAGACGTATTCAGAGAATACGCCTTCGACGTGGCCCTCTCTGGGATTTTCTGTTTTTAGTTTAAATTCAAATAATTTGACTGAACTTTGACCAGCTCTAAATCCCAAACCATAAGTTCAAATGAGATGAATCTTTTTGCATTATTTTTGTTATGAGCTCCTCTTTCAGCATGCCAAATTTGAGATTTTTCCTTGCTGTAGATATTTTCTGGTGCATTTAAATGTGTTATGTGACATTTTCTTTTTGCCATTTGGATCATTTCCAGAAGAGCAAACTTGTCTTGAAGAGGACCAGGAGTTTTGTGACCCTCCTCTGAACTAAGGCAAGCCACCACAAACATTTGCAAGAGTGACATTGCAATCGCTATGATTTTACTTGAATTTAAATTCATATAATGCATATAGTTATTCAAATGATATCACTTGTGCTAGTTTCACTTTCAGATTATGCTTGCTATGTTTACAGAAGTATGTGAGTTACTTATTCAAGTTTATGAAGTAGAGTTGATATGGTCATGAGCATGTTTATGTTAATACCGTCATCACGTTGAAATGGTGCATATGCATATCATGGCATTTTCATGGCATACTATGGCTCGAGTAGATTTTATTTCAAGTTAAAAATGATAATAATACAACTTGAACATGATGTTGATCGAGTCATGGTGCCACCGAATCAAGCTTCCCAGTGCAACCACATTTGCCTTTATGGGAAGGCCCTTATTTGGTCTGTTGTCATGCCTCTCACCGGTGCCTCCAACTAGGGAAGGTTATGTGCTTGCGCTGCCCTGGCCCGGTAGGCAGGCATAGCCTTGTGTGCCCATAGTTGTTTTGGTACCATTGTCCCCGGTTGGGACTATTTTTGTTTTACCACGACGGTGGCTGTTGGATGTCACGAGGTGACATCGGGGCCACCCAAGACTGAGCCCAAAGGGGAGTTGGTCGGAGTGGCCGGGAGAGTGTCATGCAATATATTGGTTCTGTCGAAACGCCGTTGGTCCACCCTAATGGGAGCACGAGGCCATCGGTTCTGTGTTGTGGGTACAGTGTACTAACCTCTACAGAGTGTATTTAATCTATCGATAGCTGCGTCCTCGGTCATGGACACAGTTCATAGTAGGTCACACCTTGTGTCAACAGAAATAATTAACTTGCACACTAATGGTATATTTATGGCACTTGATATGATGGATAAGCTGTCGGAACCATTGGGTGGTTTCTTTTGTGATTCGGAGGTGATCACCGTGGTAAGATGATGTTCATGGTTACGAGGTAACCAAGATGGTAAGCTGGTCCGAGAGACCCTGGTTGCAATCACTTTCACTTCATGAGTAGCATTGCCATGTTATTGCATATAACTTGCTTAAATATCATGTTGTTTGTTATTGTTGTATTGTTTGTTGTGAGCTTGCGAGTACATTCAAAGTACTCACCTGGCGTGTCGTGCCAGTTTCAGGAGAAGCCGTGCCAGGAGTCGGAGTTGCATCGTGCATCGCAGTCTAGGCCGTGTCCACAT
This sequence comes from Thinopyrum elongatum, assembly GCA_011799875.1. NCBI lineage: Eukaryota > Viridiplantae > Streptophyta > Magnoliopsida > Poales > Poaceae > Thinopyrum > Thinopyrum elongatum. The sequence goes on from CM022297.1 coordinate 483,276,529, forward strand.
CAGTGTCCCTGTGAGATGGAGTCCTACTACGTTGTCTTTCCGCTGCCACGTAGCTGTGTCGTTATCTTCGAGGCCCCCATCATGTCCACTAAATAATGTACATACACTACAATAAAAAGACACATCCGTGACATTTTGGGCCAAACAAAAAAAAATTCAATCATGCTTATGACACTTCGATGACGATAATTGTGACAAAAGCACGTATCATCATACATGTGGTGGGCTCCTACTTGTATGACAAAAAATCATGACAGAAAATGGGCTTTTGTCCTGGGCGGGCCGGGGATGCACCTGCATGACATTCTTTGGGCCATCCATGATGGAAAATATCGTGGTAGAAGCGAGGGCAAGGAAAATATCGGGGAGTTCCCGGTTACGGTGGGTGGTCGGGGCCGAGCGATGCACGGAGGTTTGCGTGTTTCTCTCGTACACGTATGCGCGTGTGTGCGAGGCATTGGGCTCTAACTGAACCCGAGCGAGGCATTCGCTTACTAAACCCGAGCGATTGCACTAGCTACGCGCGTTACTGAACCCGAGCGATCGATCGATCCCTTAGCTGTTAACTGAACCCGATCGAGCGATTCCTTCGCTACTGCTGCTAACTGAAGCCGATCAAACCTACTGCCTCTTGATGACCAGTGACCATTGTTGGGGGTTGGATGAACAGTTCCCGGTGGGGGTTGGATGAACAGGACCCCATGGTAGTAGTAGTAGGCCATTGCCGCTGGATGAACAGGACCCCGATCGAGGAGGCCGCCACACCCGAGCTGGTTGGGGTGGATGAACAGGACTTCGTGGAGGGCTGGTTGAACAGTAGCCGATGGAGGGTGGATGAACAGGACCCCCGTGGAGGGCTGGTTGAACAGTAGCCGGTGGAGGCCACCCCGTGGATGAACAGTAGTTGGTGGAGGCATGAGGAAGTCGACGGTGGATGTACAGTAGCATGTGGAGGCTGGAGGAAGTCGACGATGGATGAACAGTAGCCCGTGGAGGCTAGAGCAAGGCAGTAGACGGTGGATGAACAGTAGCCCGTGGAGTCCCGTTTTGCGGTACGCCACACCCTTCCAAATGAACAGGACCCCGCTTCGACTATAGGCGCTCCAACACAAGTCTGTTTCCTTCGTTTTGCAGTACGCCACACCGCTCCCGATCAACAGCACCCCATTTCGACCATAGGAGCTCAAACACAAGTCTGTTTCCTCCGTACTGTGGTATGCCAGACTCATTTTTGGCTGTTTCGTACAAGCCGGTTGGCTCCTGATGAACACGACACGTTCTGACCCAGTGTGTTGCCTCCCGATGAACAGGACGCTGTTTCTCCGTTCTGACCCAGCCGGTTGGCTTCCGATTAATAGGACGCCATTGCTACCGTCCATAGGCTCTCCATGTACACGAGCCCTAGCCGTACATATGCGTGAGTAGGCGTTCGAGACCCCGCTCGTATGTACGTACGTGGCCGTATTTTTTGGCATGTGGCTGTACGTACGTGTACATGGTTTAGAAGGGACTGCCTGAACTGCTATGTCGGGGGCTCTACTACTACCCGTGTCGCTGCTTGCTCGGCCATGGTTCATCGTTGCAGAGAGACTGATCGCCTAGTATGTACGTACACGTTCGCGACAATGCTACGTACGCTTCGACCATGTGGGTCCCATCTGTCAGGGAGGATAAGGACGCACTTCCTTGCGTGCGAAGATATAGCTGGTGGGTCCCAGTTATCAGGGGGAAGAATCAATTCTTTTGCCCGTAATATGGACGCACTTACTTGCATGCAAAGATGTAGCTGGTGGGTCCATCTGTCAGCATCACCGTGTAGAGTCCTCTTCTGATGGCTGTCGTTCGTTGACCACGCCGTGCGGACAGCACCCAGGCGGTGGACGACGGCGAGGCCTAGGAAGGGAACGGCACGGAGCCAGGGAAGACGAGGCAGGTGGATGCCCACGCGGAGGGGAGTACGAGGGTTCACTGGTTCGGCTGCGGTGTGAGGCTACCGTCGCCAGAGAATAACAAGAGGTGTTGGTGAGTAGAGGAATGGCCTGGACGGCGATGGGAGTAGGGTGGGCCGGTGAGTCCTGCGCGGCAGCACAGCCGGCCACGGGAGGCGGTAGCAGGCGGTACCGCCGGCGGTGGTTTGGGCGGCTGAGACAAGAATATCCGAGATTAAAGAAGCACGACATCCGTTGGATAGACATCCAACAGCCAGTGCTGCTAGAATCGTGTGTTGACTATAAGTTGACAAAGCTTTGCATACGCGTCAACTTAATAAGCCCACAAGTGTATGGCAGAGAAAACATATAGCCCATTTGTGATTTGTAATAATGTACAGTCCATTTTTGAATTCTAATGGAATTTACTAAAGCCTATTTACAGTTTGTTAAAATTACAGCTCATTTTCTAGCGAAGACAACGATTAATAATTTCAACCAACCACTCAAAACAGAATTCAATAAAATTTCCCACATTTTGATGGGATACGAAATATTTTTATCCCAAAATTTCGAGTCAGATTAAATATAATTTTAAAATAAATTTGTATTACGTAAAAATCTAACAAAATATTATGCGCGCAACAAGTAATGAAATTAAAATTTTCAAAATCCAAAAATATTTTTTTAACTAATTACGTGTTTGGTGCATTTTTTTATAGTTACAGCCCAGTTTTTATAATTACATCCCATTTATTATTTCTTAAAGCTCATTTTCTTGTTAAGCCTAATGCATCCATCCTAGGAAAGATTTGCAGCCCAGCGGGGCGGAGAATAACAAATTGACCTGGGCTAGGTATTCCTCAAAAAAGTATAGCTGGGGTAGCCATTTTCACCTTCAAAAAATTAATATCTGGGCTGGATATTTGCTCGACATAAAATAATAGCCTGGGCTAGACGGGCCACAGCCCGCCGAGTTGATACCCTGCTCCTCTGAACAACAACAAAAACATCGCTCAAGAAAAACTATGCTCACACCTCAAAAACACAAATACGGCTCAAGCCAGCTGTCGGCCGCCCCTTGTGCAATTCTCTCGTTTATTGACTATATAGGTTGACAATGGTGTGGGACCGTGATGTCAAGAAACCAGGAGGAAGCAAAAAAATTTATAGTTGTATAAAATAAGGAGGCATTTGCGTACATGCGGCTATGGCCCTGGTGGGTCCCCACTATCATCCTCTCCAAGTTAAGTCATCTCCTGATTCCTCATGTTCGTTGACCATATTGACAACGCAAGACGGTGGCGCCACGGCGAGCGCAACAACTCGAAGGACAACGGAGAGGGCCTCGCGGGCCCTACGGATGGTCTGATACAGCGCCCGCTGCTCACTCAGGAAGCTAGGATCATAGGGCCACATGTCCGCGACGACATTGTCGTTCGCTTGTTCGCCGGCGATTCATACTTCTGCGAGCTTGTGCTCGTTGAGGAGACGGAGGTTGCAACACAGGTCCTCCTGCGCTAGTAGCTCTTCCACCATTACGGCGTCGAAGTGCGGCCACACCTGCTCTATGGTGAACACGGCATGAACCGGCTTGGGCGGTGGCGCCGGCTCATGGTCGGAAGCCACGTCCATCGTCTGATTGTGATCGCTAAGCTCGGTGAGCTCGCTGCCGAGCCAGCATGTCCGGCTGCTGGACCGGACCGCTGCCAAGCACGAGTCTGACCGCCCTGCCCCACCTAGACCCCCTCCCTCGCCCGCGTGCGCTTTCCGCCCGAAACGGTCAACGTCGCCCGCGCCGCTTCCCAGTGCAGGCGATTGCTCCGCGTTCAAACAACACAAGTGTCGTCCGTCCGTCTGTCTGCCGCCCACATTAATGATACCCGGTTGCCGAGGCAGCTACTCCAGTGCCACCCGTCCGTCCTTCTGCCGCCCACCATTGCTATATAAACTGCTGTGCCAGCCATAGCCGCAGTCATCCGCCTCCGTTCCCTTTCTCCTGTCCACACCACTCCCACCATGGCTTCCTCGCGCTCCAGCGCTCTTCGGGACGGGCGGACGACAGACCAGAAGGAGATGGCACCCATTGCTGCTGACTGGTTGGCCGGCAGGCAGCCGGAGGACGACGACGTCCCAATGGAGAACGTGGTAGTCGACGATCCGGCGCCAACCCCCTCCTCCGCGTCATCCTTGCCAGTGCATTGCACCATGACCATCGGCGAGGCCCGTGCCCAATACATGGACATAGTGAGGCAGAAGCATGAGGAGCAGTTCCGGGAGGCGCAGGCCGATGCCGTCTACAACCACCATGTCCTCCAGGAGCACCTGCAGGCAAAGGAGCAGATCACCGCGGAGCAGGCGGAGCAGGAGGCGCTGCTCGAGTTGTACCGCTCCGCCCATGAGAGCCGCCTCACGCGCTGGCGGTACCGCATGCAGGTGGCGGAGGTTGCGGCCGCCTACAAAGAGGGCGATGAAGCGGGCGAGGCGCTGTTTGGCGAGACCGACGAGGAGACGGAGGACAATGCCGGCTGCGCCGAGGCCCCGCCCCACTGGCACCGAGGCGGAGGACTTCACCTGCTTCGGCGAGTCCTTGCACCGCCAAGGCCCCGCCCCGCCAACAACGAGGCAGAGGACATCGTTGGCTCCGCCGAGGCCCCACCCTGCCGGCAACGAGGGGTAGGATTTCCCCCGCTCCGCCGAGGCGTCGCCCTGCCGGCAACGAGACAGAGGACATCGCCGACTCTGTCGAGGCCCCATCCCGCTGCCAACGAGGCCGCGCCACACAGAAAACGAGAAAGAGTAGAACACGGTAGGTCGCCACCGCTCGGTTCCATGTAAGGCCACCGCTGCTACCCTCCGGTTGAAGCCAAGCTTGGAGGGTTAAACATTGACGGCCGATTAGCTTCTTGGCGGCGAGGTGGAGTCACAGAGCTGAGCTAGAGAAGAAGCTTCTGTTTGGCTCAGCCGGACACGGAAAATGGGCGCCGGAGATCATTGATTACGGTAATTAATTATACCTCTAGCGCACCCCTTTTTAGTTGAAGAATGTATGAAATGTAATGAATTTCGGCCGTGTATGAACGAATTTAGTTCGATTAGTTCGAAGTCTTGTATCACTGGCATTGGATGAACATGCAAAACAATACTCCCTCTGTTTCTTTTTAGTTTCATATAAGATTTGTTCAAAGTCAAACTTTGTAAAGTTTGACCAAGTTTGTAGGGAAAAATATCAACATCTACAATACTAAAACTATATGGTATGAAAAATATTTTCATGATGCATCTAACAATATTGATTTCATATTGTGAATCTTGATATTCTTTTCTATAAACTTAGTCAAAGTTAACAAAGTTTGACTTTGACCAAATCTTATATGCAGACTAAAAAGAAACGGAGGGAGTACATACTAGCATTATTCTCAAGATGCACAGTGATCACCTCGTTTGCAGCAGTTTCACACGTACGTACAAAAAGTTTTAGCAGCTTTTTAGCGTGCCTGTACAGTGCAATCAAACTCACAGGTCTGGCAATTCATAGAGAACATTCAAAACAATCAATGATTATGCATCTCAATGATTCACACGCCAGAGCCAATATTTACTTCACAACTAAAGAATAAAGAAAAATCGATCGATGCTGCTAACGGCAAAGGGCGTCCCATTCCAAAATATCAAACGCATGTCTTCTTGCTAACATCAATGAGCAAAATTTGAGAAGGTTGTCCATTTCAAAATATCAAATGCGTGTGTTTTTGCGTACATCAATAAGCAAACTTTGACAAGGTTTTCCTATTCCAAAATATCAAATGCCTACGATTGTGGAATGGGCAGGGTTTGCCATCAGTTCGGACATTGACATGTCACCTCGTGCTAAATAAACCAACTGTTCTTTTTGTGTAGTTCCACTAAAATCAACCAACTTCGCGCGTAGCTTGTATGATTTCGCCTTTATATGTTGCAAGGCCTTGAACATATCGGCACCTCCTTTCTTGTAGCTAATTTTGTGGCTGGAGGTGAAAATGAATGATTCGAGAACATTCGATGTATTGTGCATGATGAAGTATAATGGAGGGCACGAACCATCAGAACATTTTGTGCAGTTCTCATTGAAATCAAGCTGAGCATCCCTGTTTGCATAAATATGAAAAAAAATGATTAGTACAAAGCAAACTGTATTATGAATTTATAGTTTAAACAGGCAACCTACATGATCCATGCAGAGCACACATTTAAAAAAATAGAACTCACCAGAAAGAATCCTAAAACAACATTGTATTGGCCATCACAGCAACAAAGATGCAGATCTGTGAGTCCTTCTGAGCTGAAGTTAGTTTGTTCTTGTGGGCAGTAATGTAACCATCCTTCAACTGCTCCTTCTGATAACAAGAGAGGCTTGGCTTCTTCATCCTGGCATAATCGAAACTAGGCACTTCACATACTCCATATTCTTCTTCAGAGGAGGATGATCCTGTTGTGCAAAGACAAGAGAACAACTAAATGCTAGCATCCCTGTTTGCTCGAATAAAAGGAAATGAAATATTTAAAACAACCATTACATTAACAATGGGAGTAACTGATGAAATGTATACTCACAAAGAGATGCATCCTCATTATCCTCATAGGAAATGATACGATACCAAACACAGCAGCTCAACTTGAACTGTATTATTACTTAATTTTATCAGTGGCTATAACGGTGGCAAACCGGTGCCTCAATTTATTAGCAGCCTTAGATTAACATGCGAAACAATACCACTTTCTCACGAAAGTAGCTAAACAGTAGCACAATACCAATAGAGATGACAAAGCTCGATCATATGGATGAAATCCGTGGGCCGGTACCAACCTTTGTCAGGAGGCTTATTGTGTAGAGCATGCAGATGAAGCACTTCTTCAGAATCATCCATTATTATCTACTGTGGTTGCCATGCTTACTATAAACTCCTCGATTAGTTTAATGTTTCCAACATCTTCTTGTGTAGTTCCACTAAAATATATGTTATCTTCAAACAAGATCCCTGTTTGCACAAGTAGAGATAATTACATATTACATTAAGAGTGGTATAAAATCACAGTGGCAAAACAATTGCTCGTTCCAGCCATAGCAATAAATTAAGATGCAAAATTATATCATTACTTGTGTCATCACAGTTCCAGTGCTTCATTACAGCACCGGGAGTTGATTTTTGTTCTTCTTCCGCTTGTTCTTCCCCTTCATCACTTGGTTCAATAACAGACAAGCTTCGCTTTCAATGTAAGATTTGGCATATCAATTAGGGAGCACAAGTATAGCACTAAACAACAACATTACTTTTCTGACGACAGTAGCAATATACAGGCCAACAGTTGGAAAATATCATTATCTTACCTCAATGGGATATTACGGTGCACATACAGTTTGGAAGTCTGGTCTCCTTTTGTGTAGTTCACTAAAATCAAGCAACATTACCGTATAAGTAGTCAAACATATGAAAGCACACTGCACAATCATGTGGAAGAAGGCCAGTATTGATCTCTCATGACGCGGAATTCAAACAACTCACAAGAAGAAGATCTGAAACAAATTTGCCAACACGGATAGCAAGTCAGATCTCCTCTTGTGCAGTTCCTCTAAGATCAAGCAATCAAGCAACGTTGTCGGTGTGAAATTTTGGTTGAACTGCACAAAACACTCTTAAAACAAAAGTGTTTTGTGCAGTGCAACAAAAGGTCGAAATAGCAACGAGGTGAAGTAGATAACCATGTTTACATAGAGGTGCAAAGGAAACAATTACTGGTCAATAACGGTGGATGACACAGAAGCCCACAAGAAGAAGCATCTAACTTATCTAAATGGGAAAGAAAGCAAGACAGTAGCATTTCTCAAACAGTGGCATTGATTCATATTAACAGAGAGATTATATTAACAATAAAATTCTTTAAACATGTAATTTGCTTTTAACTGTGGCATTGCATCAATTTTCCAGCGGCATTATTAGATTAACAACATCTAAAGAGTTGTACGGGACAGTGGACGCACCAGCACCATGTGCATCTACCGATGTATAAAGGGGTGATGCACAGTCTGTTGCAACAAAGAACAAACAACCAAGGAGCATATTTGTGTTGGTCCCATTTTTGTTATCTTTAGACACCTTTCCCTATGTGAGGGCAGCAAATCTGGTCCTGCTCAAACTCTACAGCCTTGTCCCCCACCCACAAAAAGATCAGTTCGTTACAGATGTGTGTACTGCGTTTGTCATTGTTTTCCCTTTTCGACCAACATAGGTGTTGGATAGCTAGTCTGTACTACTTTCCCCCCTTCCTTTCCTCTTTGAACCACGTTCTAGATTCAAGCTATACAACTTTTCCCACTACTTTTTTGTTTGATCCAACACCTAGATTCGAGTGCAGAAGCGAAAAACATCCACATGCAGCAGCTAGAGCAATGCATGTGGATTAAGTAAATTATACCTTAAGGTTCTCGGTGTGTGGCTCAGTGGGCGGCCAGAGGCCGATCTGCCCACACTATGTACGGCAGCGAGGAAGAAGGGGTTGGAGGCCCTCCCGCGCCGCTGCTGGGTGAAAGAGAATAATGGCACCGGTAGTGGATTCCCTCCCTCGCCGACGGCGACAGCGTTAAGCCTCTTTCCCTTCCCCGGCAGACGGGATGCTGCCGGCTCTTTGACCAGCAGTGAGTGGAGAGAGGCCAACGCAGTCTTGTTTAGATCTGAAGAGGGTGAGAGTGTGAAGAGAGCAACTGCAAGCGCTGAGGCTCCGGCGTGTATATATATAGTGGAGAGAGTGTGAAGAGAGCAAACCCTAGAAAACAAGCGCTGAGGCTGCAGCGTATCTCTACTCTCTATATCTATATCTCTACTCTTATAAAAAACAGAGTTGATGATGATGGTGTGCATGCCATCCTGCAATATAGCTCGTCCAATTTATATCTGACGGATAGGAAGGAAACTATGGCAATTTTGCAAAAAGATACCCACACCCCTCTCCACATTTGCAAATAAGGCCTTCCCTCATTCATCCTTTTCTCCCACAAGATAAACTACTCAGACAAATGCATCTTGATGTTCCGTGCAAGGCACGAGCATCTTGCTAGTATCTTTATATTTACTAATTGGAGGCAACAATCGAGCAACCACGTTAATCCTAGAAAATGTAACAAAATCATTCATCCGATCTGATTATTGCATATTTGCAGCCGTAGGATGAAGTCCCACAAGGATTCCTTTAAATTTATCCCACACAGACGTCTCTTTAGAAAGTTTCGTCTCCAAGTAAAAAAAAGTCCTTCCTCTTGCCGTGGAAAAGAAAACGCATCCGTCTCGCCCTCTCCCGCTGCATCTCTTCTGCTAGCCCTACTATTCATCGTCCTCCGGCTCTTCATGGCTACCTTCAATGGCTAATCCTGTCCTAGACTTTGATGTACAAGCTGTGTTGCCGTCCATCTGGAGGTACCATACCCAACCAATCTATTATCAATCCCCTTTGTCTTTATCTTTCAATCTCTTATTATTCCAAATTTTTGAATCCAAGATGTTTGATACATGAGGAGCTGTATCATGCTAGAAGCTGATGAGTTCTATAATTAAGTCAGATTTGTGGCACCGCTGCTCACACTCAAAACCTTATTTGAGTTGGAGTTGCAGAAGGTCGGCGCTCACTGATTGAGTTGTGGCGTCTATCACGGCGAGCTTCTCTTTAGCAGTTGCTTAGAGAAAGGTGAAGCGTAGAGGGCGCACATGCAAGGAGTCAATGGCAACAAGTACTGGCTGGCGGCGGCTTCATTGGCTTGGTTTCGTGTCTACAGGTACGTAAGCACTATGAACCTCTAGATATAATTTTTTTGTTTCTTATGCAAAACGGCTACAGGCAAAGTTAATGGCATTAATCATGCAGGTTTGATCTAAGTGCATCCTCAACAAACCTGATGTTTAATTATGACACTACACTATACGCCCTGTGCAAAAATTAGGAAAGCTGAAGGCTATGTGAATTCCGTACATTTTCTCGTGGTACATCCGCCAAGATCTAAGAAGTTTGGCCATCCCTACAATAATCGCTCTAACGAATTTTTTGTTAACCAGCAGGTCAACTTGATTAATACAAGCACGAATTCAGTTCCACAAGCACAAATCGTCTGGCAGGGAAACAACCACCATACCAGCCCTTTCTCAACTCTAATAACATCGATCTATATATGTAATAATGAAGTTCATCTTTGTCACTTCTGTTATCTTATGGCGATGAGATAAGAATTGTAGGTTACTTATTTTTATTTCTTATATTGCTGCGGAGCCAAGCCAACATAGCTAGTAAAAGAAACTTTGGCTCTCCCTCTTTTGATCTCCAACACACAGCACTATCCTACCATAATCAGATCAGTACGCTGGTCTATTGGGATGGCCATCACCTCCATGAGTCAATGACACATGCAGTGAGGTTTCATGGAGCCGTGGCCGTGATTTTTTGGTGTCTTCCTACTTTTCAGTGATGAACCGTTGTTGGTTATTGTAGGTTAGGTGTTCCTTAAGACAAATTGAGTTTTTGCCTTCACTAGTGCAGAATCAGCCTTTAGTCCCGGTTCGTAAAGGCCTTTAGTCTCGGTTCTCGAACTGGGACTAAAGGGCGGGGACTAAAGGCCCCCCCCCCTTAGTCCTGGTTCGTCACGACCCGGGACCAAAGGCCCACCACGTGGCACGAGCCAGCTCCAGGGGTTGGGGGACTTTTAGTCCCGGTTGGTGACACCAACCGGGACTAGAGGTTTAGGGGTTTAGGGTTTTAGGATTTATGAATTATGGTTTATTTTTCCTTTTTGTTTTGTGTTTTCCATTTAATTGTTTTTCATTTCAAACATATTTTACGCTACTGCAGTCGTACGTCAAGTGCCACTGCTACCACATACTGCACATGTCATATATAATAGAATTTCTCGTACGACCATGCATACATACATATATATATATATATACAATTTGGTATATACAATTTCTCCTACAATTTGCAGATCATTACATGCAGGTATTAGATGTAATGGTATTCTCCTTTGGGATCTATGACCTGGTCAAGCAAAAATCCCGCAATTTCCTCTTGAATTGCTCGTACGCGGTCCATTGGTAGGAGCTTACCCCGGATCTCCGACATCTTTATTAAAGAAATAGATCAATATGAATATATTAGTTGTGTGTATATATATTATATTATTGATAAAAAGAACTTTGAATTGTGTTTGCGTACCCAAAGTTGTCTTGAAGTTGTGTTCCTTTCGGACGTCATAATGCGAATGTTCTCGCAAACGTAGTACGCACATAAATTATTCCCCGGCGCCAGGCTCATGCACTTTACGAGAATAGAATTCAATCAGATAGTAATTAATCAAGCATGATAATGGTATTGAAACTAGAATTAAAGAGATGCGCAGACGTAACTAGTACTACTTAATTACCTTGGGTGGCACACATTTCAGCTATTGTTTCCATTCGCCTTTAACCTGTTTGATGAACTTTTGCCAAGCCCTGCCCGCCGGCAAAAAAAATGAATAAAGGAGTTATTAATTAGTTGATATCAGGAAATGAACTAAATAGGCCGACATAGTGCGATAATGATTGAAATTACCTGTCGATCATCCCCCTCATGATTGTGTATTCATTAGTGTCTTTAAGTAGTGAGTCCAATACTTGAACTTCAATGATTAGCAGGATCCAGTGGAAACTGCATGCGCACACGTTTGTATAATTAAGCGGGCATGTGCATAACTCATCAACTACACTTATTGACAACTACTAAGTAAAAACAGAATTTGTAGTACAAGACAGTAACACTCACCCGAAGTTGTAAGGAAATAGTATTTCTGTTTGGGTATTTAGTCACTTCAAAAACTCTAGCAAGCTTCTCTCTGTGTCTTTTCTATACGCCTCAAGTAACCATGTCTTTTCATTAATGGTATTTGGGTCAATGAACCCAATGCCATAGCGTCCTTCTCTTTTCATTTCATACATCTTCATTCTGCATAATACCACAGAAAAGAATATAGTGAGGATCATTACAGGTAATGAACGAGCACAGCTAGCTAGAGACTTAAATTACAGAAAGAAATCACTTACATACAATAGCAACTGACGATAGATTTGTCGAGTACGTCTCGATTGAATAATTGAAACATTTCTTCAATCTCAACCCACAAATCTTTTGCATGGAAGTAATGCTCTTTCTTGACTTTCACCATGAGGGACTCGCCCGTTGTTTACTTCTCTCAGGTACCACTCATGCAATGTGCGCATTCTCGTTGATAGAAGCGGGATCTCCTCAGGCTTGACCAGAGGTTGGCCGGGGACATATTTCCATGATAGTTCCTCCTCTATAAACCCGGGGATTTCCTCGATGCCTAGGAGTTGTTCAACAGTGACACCGGCCTCTTCAGCCTGCCTTCTATGATCGTCGGTTATTACCAGCTGATCAGCGGTACTCACATGTGGTTGTACAATGAGCGGGGGGATCGATTGCACTGCCTGTTCTCCTAGCTGGGGAACAGTTTTCCCGCTTTTTTTGCCAACTACTTGGCTCGAGCTCAAGCTCGACTCCTTCTGTTTTTGTGCATTATATAACTTCCTAATAGAGCGCTCATAGTCTAAGGCCGGTCTCTTCACAGCCGGTTGAGCATTATCAATAAAGTGTTGTATCACTTCCTCAGATATGATCTCCTTTGGCGGGGGCGGTTTCTTTGCAAAATGGTCCTGAACTTCGGCATCCACAACGGTGTTGGTTTCCTCTTCAGACAACTCGTAAGGCAACTTTGGAGGAGCCTTGAGGCTTGGACCATATCTGAATTTCTTGCCTGTTGTACCGCTAGCCGCCGTAGCTGCGGCGCCTCTCTTCTGCTGTTGCTGAGGCGGCGGAGACGGCTGACGTGGTGCCAAACTTGGAGAAGGAGTCGGCTGACGCGGTGCCGGACTTGGAGGAAGAGGAGTCGACTGATGTGGTGCCGGACTAGGAGGAGGAGGAGTCGGCTGACGCGGTGCCAGACATGGAGGAGCAGGAGTCGGCTGACGCGGTGGACTTGGAGGAGGAGTCGGTGGCCTTGGAAAGACGATGCAATCCTTTCTCCATAGAATGATACGATGTATGGCCTCTCGCAGTGTGCTCTCCTCATCACCTCCATGAATGTCAAGCTCTAGATCGTTATATCCCGACATCACTGCATCCACCCCGACATGAGCATAGCCAGCTGGAATCGGATTGCCATGGAAGGTTGCTTCAGGGGGATATGTTAAAGCATAGCCGTCCGCCACCTTCATTGATATGTTCTTCACCTTAATGTGTAGCTCACAAGGTGTCGCATGTTGGATATCATCCACGGGGTAACTAGCCAGCAGTGCATCATCGGCCGGGGTGGAACCCACGCTGCTTCTTGGCAAAGATGGGACAGTGCTATCCAATGCTGGATCCGCTAGCTGCTGCCACTGCTAAGACCCCCTTTCCTGGCTAAGTGAGTCAATCTGCTCCTACTTCCGCTTGAGAGCGCGTTCCAACTCTGCGTGCATTGATTTTAGGCCTTGAAGGCGGACTGCTTCATCCTTCCTCTGCTCCTCCTCCAGCTTCCTCTTCTACACCTCCTGCTGCTTCTTTTTCGTACGGCTTCTGTAGTCGGCGTTCCAATCCGCAAAACCCTCAAACCACGGAACAACGCCTTTGCCTCGTGTTCTTCCCGGGTGTTCATGATTCTTCAGGGCGCGCGTAAGCTCGTCGTTCTTTCTGTTGGGCGTGAACGCCCCCGTTCGAGCCTCTTCTATTGCAACAAGTAAACCGCCGGAGGCTTCTTTAAGACTTGCCCGCAACAAAACAAACCCTGTCTTTGGGTCCAACTTTCCCCCATGCGGATAAAACCAAGTCCTGCACCTATCGGGCCAGCTCAATGTAACTGGAGTGACCCCTGCATCAATCATCTCTTGCTCATCGATATACCACTTAGGCCAGGCCACCTGGTAGCCACCTGGCCCCAGAATATGGTGCCACATCTTTTCATAGCATTAATCTTGTTTATTCTCGACCGTCCAGAGCTGTTTCCGATTCCTTGAACTTCACGAAAGCGTCCTGCTTTGATGTACCCGGCCCATATATTTTTCTTGTGGTTGTTGAATGCTATCGCCATCTTCTTAAGAGCACTTTTCTTGACCTTCTCCAGATCTGCATCTATCAAATGATCTGGTAGGGTGAAATGTGACATGAGCGATTCCCAAAGCAGATCTTTTGCTCTTTAGGAGACAAAAGTAACTCTTGGATCTCCCTTTGCTGGCTTTTTCCATTCTTGAACGGAGATCGGGATTTGGTCCCTGACAATAACTCCGCATTGACGAGTGAACTTGTTCGCATTCTTCTTAGGTTCAAGCGGTTCGCCATTTGGTTTGATGGCATTGATGTTGTACTTTACGCCAGCCTGCAACCTTTTGGCCGGGCCTCGAACTGCCCTGCTGCTTGTAGAAGATTTGCTCGATCCAGAGGGCTAAAAGAAGAAAGATCGATTCGTTTATATATATATATATATATATATATATATATATATATATATATATATATATACACTATTCTGATCACGGGATCAGAATATTATTCTGATCACAACCTGAACTTCCCTCTGTAGGAACCCGACCTTCGGGCTATCTTCGCCACCGTGTCTCCCCGCGAGAATTTTTCTGGTCAGTCGTGTTCTATGTGATGTAAGTGTAATATACAAACGGTTTTTAGCAACTAAATGCCTGTTTTAAATAGAAATCTCGCTCATTGGCGGATTTTGTTCTCGGGTCGTGATGAACATGCGTCTGTTGCAATTTTACTGCCTGAGTTGTTCGACCTGAACTTCCCCCAGTGCTAGGTTGAACTTCCGCAAATATTACCCAAATGGGGCTTGCGATATACCGTTGAAAAGTTATGGACACGAGTATCATAACCCAAGTTAAATTTTCGGCAAAATGTAAGCGGTTTAAGAGCAGTTTTGAAAACTATTTTTTCTTCATACAAAAAACATGAATCGTATTTTCGATCGGATTTCTAAACCGTTTATCGGAATGAGGCAAATAATATGGCGTTGGAAAGCTGCTGCAAAACCGCTCCTTCCACATGTTGAAAGTTTTCTCTAATTCCCTATGGTTAAAGAGTAATTTGGAAAATCATAAAATTTCGCAAACCGAACAGCCGAGTTCGTATTTTCGATGCCACTTCTAAATGGCTAATCCAATTGAGGCAAATGATATGGCGTTCCAAAGCTTATGAAAATGCGCTACTTTTAGATGTTAAAAGTTTTTTCTAATTTTGAACGGTTTAAAAGTAATTTAGAAAACGGTACAAGTTCCACCGAGTTCGTATTTTCGAGCTAATTTTTTAACCGTACGTTCGAATGCAGCAAATCATATGGCGTTGTAAAGCTTGAGGAAATGCAAAACTTTTTGGTATATATTGTTTCTCCCAATTTCTGACGATTTTAAGTCAATTTTGAAAATGGCTAAAAATGTTTTTTGGCCGTAATTTCTACAAACTTTATCGGAATGGGGCAAATAATATACTGTTGAATTGCTACGGAAGATGCGAAACTTTTTCATGTAGATGGTTTTCACTGATTCCTAGCCATTTTCAAGTAATTTCGAAACGGCCAGATTATGCGTTCTGCCTTTGTCGCGTAACAGATTCGTCAAAAATGCACCGCGTGAAGAACTTGAACTTCTCGGCATGTCTACTTGAACTTCACTCTGTTTTTCACGTGCTTTTTTACTCTTAGCTCTCCATCCACTCACCGGAATTGAGCAAGTGATGTACCGATGGAAATCTGCTGTAAACACGCAACTTTTCCGTGTTGATCATTTTTTTATACTCGCGACAATTTTAAAAGTTTTTCATCTGAAATTCATTCAGTGTAGTAGTTGAACTTCATGCTATTTTCACGTTGAACTTATGTGACGTATTTTCGTTTGTAATTTTCTCATCCATTCGTCAGTGTTACACAAATGATATTCCTTTTGTACAAACCTCTCTCGTAATATTTTTTCTAACTTTCTCCGACCGAGGACTTGAACTTATAACAACAAAAAAATTGGACTTTCATTTTAATTCATTTTTCTCATATTAAACACACACCATGTAGTACATGAACTTTTTCCATTTTTATAATTTGAATTTTTTATTTTCTTTTTTAAATCAAATTGCTCCCAAATAATAACTAAACTTCTTTGTGGATTGAGAGAATTATTTTAAAACACAAAAAAACAATTTCTTTTTTGTGTTTTCGAACATGGAAATACATGGTGAACCTCTCTCCCAAGAATTTTTGAACTTCCCCGAAAAAAGCACTTGAACTTCTTTCAACAAACCTTTTAAGCTTTTATTTTTCTATACTTTTATTCTCACCTGAAATGCATTCCTTGCAGTACTTGAACTTCTCGTTGTTTTCTCTATGAACTTCTGTCGCATTTTTGTGTATACGTCGAATTACACGCAATTGAAGGTCGGACGTCATTTTTTGCCATTTTAAAACATGTAATTGGAGGTCGGACGTCACGCAATATAAATTCTGAATCGTGCACGGACATGCACGTGAACTTCTTGCAACAAATCTGAGTTTTTTATATACTTCGAACTTCTCTGTTATTTTAATTTCAACTTCATAGTCATATTCTTAGAAAGGAAATATGTTTTTAAATAAGCATCAAACAATTTTTTTGTAAATTGCAGTTCATAGTTTTTTTTTCTTAGAGATGGTAATAATTTGAGTTTCCCGTATACATCGAACTACTCCTCTATTTTAATTTGAACTTCGTCATTTTTATTCTTTACTAACAAGGAAAATGTGAGTTTCTTTATAAATATTGAACTTCTCTATTTTTGTAATTTGGACTTCTTGGTTTATTTCTTTTAGTATCAAAATATCCTAGTTTTGTCATAAATATTGGACCCCCTCCATATTTTTTTAAATTTTGATTTATTTGTAAAAACATAGACACAAACGGGAGAGAGAATTATGTATGCATAAAGTGGGTAGCAATTTCCAACTTTCCCTTGTCGAGCACTTGAACTTCTAGCAAGAAATGTTTTTCATTTTTATGAGTTGGTTTTAAAAATGCCAAAATGGCATTGGTTTTTGTTTTTGTTTTTTGAACATGTAAATCTTAGGTTTTAATAAACTCCAAACTTCCACGTTATTTTAATTCGAACCTCACGTTGGTTTTATTTTCTATTAGCGGTTAGAATCCGAGTTTTCAATAAACATTGAACCGCTCCATTACTTTTAATTTGAACTTCTAGGCTTCTTTTAGAAACGGGGAAATCCATTTACTAATTAAATTTTCTAAACTTCTTTTTTGTTATTTTAATTTGACCTTCCGTTGTGGAAACTTGTTGAACAAGAGGAACTTTTTGATTTTTCCCGGTCTGTGCACTTGAACTTCTAGCAACAAAATTTTTGGACTTCGCCTTTTTACTCCTATTTTCTCATACGAAACACACACCATGCATTATGTGAACTTCCGTCTGTTGTCAATTTGAACTTCTCTCTATTTCACTTTAGTAACGAAAAAAATCTGAATTTTTTATAGACATCGAACCGCTCTAACTTTCTTTTTCAACTTCTTTGTGTGCTTTTTAGAAATATGAAAAATGGAGTTTTGTTAGAAACATTGAACTTCGTCGTGTGCTTTCGAATAGATCTTATTGGTCTTATTCTTTAGTAACCGAAAAAACAGAGTATTTCAAATAAATATAAAATGCACTGCTTTTAAAGTTGAACTTCTTTGGTTTTACTATTTAGTAAAGAGAAAAAACGGAGTTTTTTAATATGCATTAAACTACTTTGTTTTTTAAAATCGAACTTCTAGGTTAAACCGTTCAATTGCAAAGTGTAGTAAAAACGTGCTTTAAATGGTATACATGAAAATTTTAAACCGTTCATCGAAATGTAGCACATAATATACCGTTGGAAAGCTTATGAATAGCAGCAAGTTTTTCATGTAGATAGGTGTTACAAATTCGTTGCCGTTTAAGAGCGGTTTTTAAAATGGCAAAACAACGTTGTTTTTTACTTTTTTTTCAACATGTAAATGAACGACGGACGTCTCGCACATAAATTTTGAACTATGCTAGGAGGAGCACGTGAACTTCTTGCAACAAACCTTTTAAGCTTTTTGTTTTCTATTCATATATTCTTACGTGAAACGCATTCCGTGTAGTAGTTCAACTTCCCGCTGTTTTCACCTTGAACTTTTGTCACGTATTTTTGTTCAACCTCTCTCACAAGAATTTTTGAACTTTCTCGGGCCGAGCACTTGAACTTCTAGCAACAAAACATTTAGCCTTTGCTTTTTCATTCTTTTTTTAATACAAAATGCACACCGTGTAGTACGTGAACTTCTGGCAGTTATTAATCTGAACTTCTGAGATCATGCGTTCTACCTTCATCGTGGAAACAGAGTCTCGGGAAAATGCACTGTGTGAAAAGGTTGAACTTCTGGAGCAGTTCTGTTTTGAACTTCACTCTATTTTTCACGTGCTGTTTTTTGTCCGTAACTCCCCAACCACTTACCGGAATTGAGCAAATGATATACCAATGGAAAGCTGTCGAAAACACGCAACTTTCCCGTGTTGATCATATTTTCATACTCATGACGGTTTAAAAGAATTTTTTTCATATACATTAAAACATGTTTTAATTGGTATACATGAAACTTTTAAACCGTACATCGGAATGTAGTATATAATATACCGTTGGAAAGCTTATGAATAGCAGCAAGTTTTTCATGTAGAAACTAGAAATTTTGAGTTTTTTTTGTATACATCGAACAACATTTTTTCAATTTGAAATTCTTGATTTTCTTTTTAAAATTGAACTGCTCAAAAAAAATCTTAAAATGCCAAAAACTATGCTACCCTTTACAATGAAAAAATTGAATTTTTATAGACATCAAACCACTCTCTTTTTTCAATTTTTGAACCTCTTTTTGTATTAAGTATTTTTAGTAAATGTCAAACTTCTTCGTTATTTCAAACCAAACTTCTTGGTTTATTCGTTAGTAACGGAAGAAAATCGAGTTTTTGTAATAAATATCGAACTGCTCCATTTTTTGAAATTGAACTTCTTGGTTTATTCGTTAGTTACGGGAAAAAATCGAGTTATATTATTTTCAATTTCAACTTCTTGTGTTCTTCTTGGTATATAAACATCGAACTACTCTGTTATTTTATTTGAACTTCTTGATTTATTCACTTAGTAACTAAAGAAATCAATTTTTTTTAATTCTTTCAAGCATGTAAGTCTTAGGTTTTTCATAAACTTCAAACTTCTCTACTTTTAAAATTTCAACTTCTTAGTTTTATTTTTTAGAAAAAAATCAAATTTTAAGTAAACATCGATCAAAAGGCGATAAAAGCCTTATAGGACAAGGCGATTAAAAATAGCCTAAAAGGTTATTTTTCCAAAATAAGGGAAAATTCATGGGGAGATTTTTTTCACCCGTAATATTTTCTTCAAACTTTCTAATGAATTAAATTTGAACTTCTAGAACATTTTCTAGGTTAGACTTTGTTTTCTTCTTATTTTTCATGTCGTGTATGCTTTGTGTTCTTTTTCTCCTTTTTGGATGTTTTTCATGTCTTGTGAATATATTCACTTTTTTTTATCTTTGCATTATACATGATATTTTGTTGTAACAGCATACTGTTTGAGCACTTTCTTGCGGTTTAGTTTTGGCCAAATGGGAAGTTTAGAGAAATGGATCAAAACACAAGTTTTTTGCACCTGCAAGTATAGCTGAACTTCATACATAAAAAAAATTAGAAACAACACAGAACTGGAAAGGGGGGAGGAATCGACCCTTTGATCTGGATACAGTACAACAACAGGGACAACAGAAAAGCGAGATCGATAGAGGATGGAGCTTGGGGGGGCGTAGATGTGCAGGGCGGCCACTCGCATGGTGCCTCGAAGCGGAGCAAGTTGCGGAGGTGTGGCACGCACTCACACGGGGTGGATTTGAACAGCCTCAGATGGCGAAGTCGAACGGCCTGGGCGCTGCCGCTGCTGTGTGTCTCCGCTGCTGCTGCCAAAGTAGAAGTTGAACGGGGTAGCACCGACGGGATGAGGTCCCGCGGGACCGTGGCCTGCAGCATCGGCGGGAGGATCCTGGTTGGGAAGGCGGAGCGCGGGGGCGGGGGCGGCGGCTCTGGTGGCTGAAAGCGCGCCAGGGTGAGACGAGCGGCATGATCCAGCGGAGATCACCGGAGGAAGAGAAGGAGAAGAGGAAGGGGTTGACTGGATTCGCGTCGGCAGCAAGAAGGGGACTGCGTGGGGAGGCGGCCATGGACTACGTGCCAGGTTGATGGTGCTCGAGGATCCCCGGCGGCGGCGGCGATTGGGGCGCGGAGGAGCGCGCGGTCATGGCGGAAGTGCGGCAGTAGGATCCCGGTGGCATGGGCGGCGCCCAGATACCCCGCGTTGGTAGGTCGGGGGGGGCGGCGGTGCCTTGGGTAGGTCGCCCGGGAGGAGGCGCGCGGGGCGGCGACATCCAGGGAGGAGGGTGGCGGTGCTCGGGGGAGGGGATCGAGGGAGGTCAGGGTGGGGATCGGGGCAGCGGGTGGGGTTGGCTTTTTTCTGTAAAAATCGGTCCGGTGGGTTTTTCGGGATCTCAGGAACAACACATCGGTCCCTATATAGAGCCGGTGTGATCAGAATAATTATTCTGATCCCATGATCATAATAGTGCTACTCTATATATTTGAACTTCTAGAAACGAGGAAAAGCGTTTTTATAAATTTGAACTTCTAGAACCACGGAGCCCTACTAGGAGGAGGCGGTGCCGTGGCTGGGGAGCCTCGCCGGTATCAGCCAGGAAGGCGGAAGGCAGGAGCCCCATCATAGGTTGGTGGTGTGCGAGGGTGCAGGGACTTGGCAGTGAGGCGAAGTGGGGCTCCGGCCGCAGCTCTAGCGAAGGTGGTGCATTGTGGCTGCCTTTGTCGGCTCCTTGGGAGGATCCCTTTGAACTTCTAGGTTTTTCTTAGGAATAAAGAAAATCTAGTTTTTAATATGCTATTTTTAACTGCTCTATTGTTTTAATTTGACCTTCTTGTTTTTTTAATGTGAAAAATATTTTTTTGTTACAAATATTGAATGGCTATGTTATTTTAATTTAATTTTTTGTTATCTTTTTAAATAACGGGTAATTCATAGGAAAAAAATTGTACACCCATAAATTTTTTCTTTGAACTCTCTAATTTTTATTTGAACTTCCAGAATTAACATTTTCTAGATACGCTTGTTTTCTACTTGGTATATAAACATCAAACTACTTTGTTTATTCAAGTTGAACTTCTTGGTTTATTCTTTGGTAACTAGAGAAATCTGAGTTTTGTATTAAACATCGAACCGCTCCAGAGGTAAGTTGTAACACTCCTCTTTTTTTTTTGCTAAGCGAACATTTTGTATTATTTTATAAATTGTAACACTCCACTCTATAAGTTGTACTACTCAAAGAGATAGAGAGCTAAGGAGCCTACACAATGTAGGTATTAAGTACATGCACTTATACAGCTAGCTACAGATGACGGTAGTCCATGTTTGTAAAAGGTAACAATTTTTGGCCATTTTTTATATAGTTGCAAATGTCGGGTATTTTCGACCACACGTTTGCTCTCGTACTCTCCCATCCATTTGTTCTTCATAGCTTTCATGTGATGTAGCAGCGATGGGTAAAGCTAGCAAAACAACAGTCAGCAGCAGATCACCGAACAAAGCAACCCAATGTACAGCTGAGCTACTAGTGCATTGTCCAGATCAGGCTTATTTAGCAGAATCTTTTAATGCGGAGCAACAGTAGCCGTATATTCTATTACTGCACTGCATACGAAAGCCGACCTATGGTTCTTCCTGTAGCTGAACTGTCAAAAGCCGAGCATATAATTGACACAACAGTACAACACACATCCTAACACAGAGCTGGCACAACGACACACATGAATTGTTTCTCACCGTACAGCGAGCATACTGTGGTGGCAAGGGAGCGAAGGGAACAAGGCTGCATGCCTCCACCGTGCCGGAGCTTGCATCCAGCACGAGATGTCCTCAACCGGAGGACGGAAGAGCATGGGAGACCTGTGTCGATGAAGTCGTGGGGAGGCCCAGACTACATCCTCTGGAGAAGTGATTTTCATTCCTTTTCTATGAACTTTCTGCTTTAGCTTCTTTCTCCAGTAAATCACAACTTAGTACTGTTAGTAGTACTAGTAGCGGCTACACTTGTTTTGGGGAAAGATCAAGTTGCAGCAGCACAGGCAACTACATGTTGGGCAGAATCAAATTGAACTTCAAGATGGACAGGAGGTGGACGGCGCTGGACGGAATTATGGCATGTAGTAGAATGGTCGCGTTGGAAGCAGAGGAGGCTGCCTCCGGCGTGGATCAAAGGGGAGGGAGGCCTCCGTTGTGGTTCCAGGGGGAGTGAGGTTGCCGCCGCCAAGGATCCGGGGGAGGGAGGCGCTGTCCAGGGGCAGGGAGGCGCCACCGCGGTGGATCGAGGAGGGGGGCGGGGCGAGCCGGTGGTCGGCGGCGGTGGAATGGGCGTCGGGCAGCGTACCGATTCAGGAAACTCGCCGTCGGTGGCGAGTGCGGAGACGGCACCGATGGCGCGTGGGATCCAGGGCCGACGTCTACGCATGGGATCCAGCCCGGCGGTGGGGGCGGCGGCGCCTGGGGTTGCCGGGGGCGGGGGCGGCAGCGGCTGGGCTTTCTGGGGGCGGCGGTGCGCAGGGTCAGGGGCGGCGACGGTTGGGTAGTCCCCGGCGGCGGGTGGGTCAGGGGATCGAGGGGAGAGTGAGAGCGCCGGAGGTGGGGTACGGTTGGTCGGGCTTTTTTTTTCTTCTTTGAGATCTCGGGAACAATTCGCTCGCCCTTATATAGGCGCTCCGTGATCCAAATAGTTATTCTAATTCTGGGATTAGAATAATGTTGTCCTATATATATATATATATATATATAAATCAATTAATACATGTAATGATCACCGGATGGCTTATATAATAAATATACCTCGCCAGTCTTTGTTATTTGAAGAACATTTCCTTCGTCATCATTGTTGTGGCCTTCATCTATTCGTTCGTCTTCATCAAATATCATACCCTCACCGGAATTGTTTAGATATTGCGTGCCGTCATCTTCATGTTCTTTCTCATCTAGGCTCGGGGAGCGTATGATGTCGAACAGAGTCTCTTCTCCTTCTCTGCCGGTATTGTCCATAGCTTTTATTTAACTAATCCAGAAGAAAGATAAAACAATTTAGTATTCAAATTAGAATGCATGCAATCAATAAGGAACAACTGAATCATAGTAGATAATATGCATCTCGAATAATATCACTAATATATACATCTTGAATAATCCAGATAATATGCATCATCGAATATAATCTCGAATACATCATCTCGAATATTATCGAATAATATAATCTCGAATACATCGTCTCGAATATTATCTCGAATACATCACTAGCTAATACAGATCGAATATTATCGAATAATCTAGTTCACTCGCGGTTCCTGAGGCGCGGGCGGTGGACACCCAAAGAGAAAGAACCATCACAGGATCATAGCTCGGGTGAGATCCCTGAAGAACCTGCCAGGTATTGGAGAACCTGACGTCCAACGCAACCATGTAGCGACGGACATGCTCGTCCTCCTCCCTGACACGGCGACATACCACCTCCGCGGGGGCCGGCTGCCTCCGCACCGAAAGTGGCCCACGCGACCGCCACCAAAGAAGCTTCGGGTCGACGACGGGATCCCGGTTCCTCACTAAGTTGCGCGCCCCGGAAGGTAGCACCTCCCAGTGCCAGCCCGGCGGAGCCCAGTCCCGGACATGGTGCCTCTGAAGCAGGACGTCGTCGCGAGCGAGTCGACGTCGAGGATGATGGCTGGGCATCGTAGACATCGAGAACAAATTCTATGCAAATTTAACATTTTTTAAATGCTTGATTGTGATTTTTGTAATTCTTTTTCACTTGATTTTGCAAATACATGACAAACTTTTGCAAATACAACATTAAGATAGATATTAACATTAAAATATTATTAATACATGGTCAACTTTTTTCTATGCAGCTTTTTCCTATGCAACTTTTTTCTATAAGTATAAAAAACTAAAAAACAGAAAATCTATGCAAATTCCACCGTTCATCTACAATACATATATATATACATACATTGTATAAAAAAAACTAGTGAAAAAAAAGTAAAACATACAGACATATAGTGAAAAAATAATCATCTAAAACATCTAAATTTAGATACATACATTGTATACTAATTAATAATAATCTAAAACATCTAAATAGAACATCAAAACATTCATGCATACATTGTATGAAAAAAACTAGTGAAAAAAAATCGCCGGAGGGGGGCGCAAGCTCACAGCGGGCGAGGTCGAGGCCAGCGGGCGTGGGCGGCGTGGTCGGCGCGTCGTGGGCGGCGATGGCGTCACTGCAGGCGGTGCGGCGAGGAGCTCGGGGAGGAGGGCGCGGACGGCGTCGGGGCTCAGGGAGGAGGGCGCGTCCGGCATCGGGGATCAGGGAGGAGGCGCCGGTGTCGGGGGCGGCGACGAGCTCCGGCGTCGGGGAAGAGGCGAGACGGCGGCGGCGTCCTGGTTCAGCGTCGATGGGAATGGAGAGGGCGGAGGGGAAAATTCGTAAGTGTTTCTTATATACGAGGCACCTTTAGTCCGGGTTGGAGCCACCAACCGAGACTAAAGGTGAATTTTGGCCAGGCCAAGCGGCGGGAAGCCAGGCCTTTGGTCGTGGTTGGTGGCTCCAACCACGACTAAAGGGGCCCCCCTTTAGTCGCGGTTGGAGCCACCAACCGCGAATAAAGGCTGGTGCTCACGCAGGAGCGGTGCAGGGCAAGTTTAGTCCCACCTCGCTTGGCGAGAGGCGCCCGCACCAGCTTATAAGCCCCGCCGCGGCAACACCCTCAAGCTCCTCTCTAAGCAGGCCTTTGCGGGCCTATTGAACCTGTGCTGCCCTGTTAGGCCTACTGGGCCTTGCGGGCCTGCATCCTGGCCCAACTAGAGGTTGGCTTTCTAGTCGTATGCAGGCCGTGGCGGCCCAGTAGGCAGGCTTTATTTTAATTTATTTATTTTTCAGTTTTTTTTGTTTTTTGCTTTATTTATTTTCTTTTGTTTCTGAGTTGTTTTTTGCTTTATTTAGAGTTTCTGAGTGAATCTTTTTGCTTTAGGTAAAAAAAATATAAATTTTCTGTTAGTTCTAGTAGTTTTCAAATTTGAATAGTTTAAATTTGAATTATTTGAATTTTGTGTGAATCACTATTTTGTGAATAACTTTACTTTAAAAATAGATTTTTCAGTGATGAGTTTTCGTCCGAAACCCTGATACTTCGAAAGAGATTGTCCATTTTGTACACGAAGTGCATCCAGTTTTTGCCGTAACCCTCTCAACTTTTTAGCACATGCTATGTGGGTGAAATGATGATACCATGCCAACTTTCAACCTTTTCAGAGTTCATTTGTAGTGCTTTTCAATTTCAGGGTCATTTCGTACATAATATTTCTTCGCGTTTCAAATGCCAAAACACATAAGTACCCTAACTATTATAAAGATTCCCTCCGGTTTGTTCGAAGTGGGACTTTCCAGATATATAAGTCCGGAAACTCACTAGAGAAGAAAGTGATGACGGTGAAGCCAGTCACATCCCAGAGTGGGATCTTTGGGTATAAAACTTTTTCTTCACGTGTGTCCCTTTGCGTCGTAACCATGGACAATCTTCATCATTTAACGGGATGCTCGGGTCAATATTCACTATGAAGGGAGCAATTTTATGAAACTTTTCATAATCTTCTGACATGTCTGTCTTGTCCTCCACTCCCATGATGTTTCTTTTCCCTGAAAGAACTATGTGGCACTTTGGCTGATCGTATGATGTATTTTCTTCCTTATCTTTTCTTTTTCTCGGCTTGGTAGACATGTCCTTCACATAGAAAACCTGCGCCACATAATTGGCTAGGATGAATGGTTCGTCTGCGTACCTAAGATTGTTGAGATCCACTGTTGTCATTCCGTACTGCGAGTCTTCCTTTACCCCGCCTCCTGTCAGATTGACCCATTTGCACCGAAACAAATGGACCTTCAAACCACGTCCATAGTCAAGTTCCCATATCTCCTCTATGTAACCATAATATGTGTCCTTTGGCCTATTGGTGTTTGCTGCATCAAAGTGGACACCACTGTTTTGGTTGGTGCTCTTTTTATCTTGGGTGATCGTGTAAAATGTATTCCCATTTATCTCGTACCCTTTGAAAGTCAATATATTCGAAGATGGTAACTTGGACAGGAAGTACAGCTCATCTGCAACAGTGTCGTCATGCATGAGACGTGTCTGCAACCAACAGGCGAAAGTCCCCATTTGTTCACGTGTAATCCAGTCATCAGACTGCTCCGGGTGTTTGGAGCGTAGAATATTCTTGTGTTCCTCGATATACGGAGCCACCAAGGCGGAATTTTGTAGAACTGTGTAGTGTGCTTGCGCCCAGGAATGCCCGTCCATACATATTACTTGGTCCCTTCCTAGAGTGCCTTTTCCACCCAGTCTGCCCTCATGCCGCGATTCAGGAACACCAATCGGCTTAAGGTCAGGAATAAAGTCAATAAAAAACTCAATGATCTCCTCTGTTTCATGGCCCTTGGAGATGCTTCCTTCTGGCCTAGCACAGTTATGAACATATTTCTTTAAGACTCCCATGAACCTCTCAGAGGGGAACATATTGTGTAGAAATACAGGACCCAGAATGGCAATCTCATCGACTAGGTGAACTAGGACGTGCGTCATGATATTGAAGAAGGATGGTGGGAACACCAACTCAAAACTGACAAGACATTGCACCAAATCATTCTCTAATCTTGGTATGATTTCTAGATCGATTACCTTCTGAGAGATTGCATTGAGGAATGCACATAGCTTCACAATGGCTAATCGAACATTTTCCGGTAGAAGCCCCCTCAATGCAACCGGAAGCAGTTGCGTCATAATCACATGGCAGTCATGAGACTTTAGGTTCTGGAACTTTTTCTCTGCCATATTTATTATTCCCTTTATATTCGACGAGAAGCCAGACGGGACCTTCATACTGAGCAGGCATTCAAAGAAGATTTCCTTATCTTCTTTGGTAAGAGTGTAGCTGGCATGACCCTGATACTGGTTTGGATGCATGCCGTCTTTTCCGTGCATATGTTGCTGGTCCTCCCGTGCCTCCGGTGTATCTTTTGTCTTCCCATACACGCCCAAGAAGCCTAGCAGGTTCACGCAAAGATTCTTCGTCACATGCATCACATCGATTGCAGAGCAGACCTCTAGGTCTTTCCAATAGGGTAGGTCCCAAAATATAGATTTCTTCTTCCACATGGGTGCGCGTCCGTCAGCGTCATTCGGAACAGATTGTCCGCCAGGACCCTTTCCAAAGATTACTTTTAAATCCTTGACCATATCAAGTATATCATCACCAGTACGGTGGCGAGGCTTCTTCCGGTGATCTGTCTCACCTTTGAAATGCTTCCCTTTCTTTCTTAAGGTATGCCTGCTCGGAAGAAATCGACGATGTCCCAGGTACACATTCTTCTTAAATTTTTCCAAATATATACTGTCGGTATCATCTAAACAGTGCGTGCATGCATGGTATCCCTTGTTTGTCTATCCTGAAAGGTTACTGAGAGCAGGCCAATCATTGATGGTTACAAACAGCAACGCATGTAGGTCAAATTCCTCCTATTTATGCTCATCCCACGCACGTACACCTTTTTCATTCCACAACTGTAAGAGTTCTTCAACTAATGGCCTTTGGTACACATCAATGTCGTTGCCGGGTTGCTTAGGGCCTTGGATGAGCACTGGCATCATAATGAACTTCCGCTTCATGCACAACCAAGGAGGAAGGTCATAGATACATAGAGTCAGAGGGCAGGTGCTATGATTGCTGCTCTGCTCCCCAAAAAGATTAATGCCATCTGCACTTAAACCAAACCATACGGTCCTTGCGTCATCTGCAAAGTCCTCCCACTTTCTCTTGATTTTTCTCCACTGCGACCCGTCAGCGGCTACTCTCAACTTCCTGTCCTTCTTACGGTCTTCTTTGTGCCATCGCATCAACTTGGCATGCTCTTTGTTTTGGAACAAACGTTTCAACCGTGGAATTATAGGAGCATACCACATCACCTTGGCAGGAATCTTCTTCCTGGGGCGCTCGTCCTCAACATCACCAGGGTCATCGCGGCTGATCTTATAGTACAATGCACCGCATACCGGGCATGCATTCAAATCCTCGTACTCACCGCGGTAGAGGATGCAGTCATTAGGGCATGCATGTATCTTCTGCACTTCTAATCCTAGAGGGCAGACAACCTTCTTTGCTTCGTACGTACTGTCGGGCAATTCGTTGTCCTTTGGAAGCATCTTCTTTAACATTATCAGCAACTTTTCAAATCCCTTGTTAGATACACCATTCTCTGCCTCCCATTGCAGCAATTCTAGTGTGGCGCCCAGCTTTTTCTTGTCATCTTTGCAATTTGGGTACAACAATTTCTTGTGATCATCTAACATGTGCTGCAACTTCAACTTCTCCTTTTCACTTGCGCAGTTTCTCTTTGCATCTGCAATGGCCCGACCAAGATCATCAGCGGGCTCATCTGATGCCTCTTCTTCAGCTTCTTCCCGCATTGCCGGCTCAGCTTCTTCCCCCATTATAGTACCATCGTATTCAGGGAACCCATGGCCAGGATAGCTGTCATCATCCTCTTCTTCTTCATTCTCTTCCATTAGAACCCCTCTTTCTCTGTGCTTGGTCCAACAGTTATAGCCGGACATGAAACCGAACGTAAACAGGTGGACCTGAATGGTTCTTGAGTTAGAGTAATTTTGATCATTCTTATAGACAGCACATGGACAATACATAAAACCATCCGGCCGCTTGTTTGCCTCAGCCGCAAGCAGAAAAGTATGCACGCCATTAATGAACTGGGGAGAGCATCGGTCATCGTACATCCATTGCCGGCTCATCTTCATTACACAACACTGAAAAGACCAAATTAATACAAGTTCATACACACTTATTCTCATAAAACAACTTACAAACTCTCTAGCTAAAGCATTTAAATGCAACAACAAATGCGATCAAGATCGCAACTAAGGTAACAATTGATACAACAGCATAATGATACCAAGCCTCACTATCAACAGCATATTTTCTAATCTTTCTAATCTTCAAGCGCATTGCATCCATCTTGATCTTGTGATCATCGACGACATCGGCAACATACAACTCCAGTTTCATCTTCTCTTCTTCAATTCTTTTCAATTTTTATTTCAAATACTCGTTTTCTTTTTCAACTAAATTTAACTTCTCGACAAGAGGGCCGGTTGCAATTTCCGGTTCACATACCTCCTAGATAAAAATATCTATGTCAACTTGATGGGCATAATTGTCATAAACACGAAATGCAACAAATAGTTATAAAAGAGAATATACCACATCTGAATCATAAACTGCACGAGAACCGACGGGGACGGATATCAAAACCATGCGGGTAAGAAAATTATACAAGTAACTATCTAAATCACACAAACATGATTTTGTTTTTATAAAAAGGATAAGAACAAGAGGCTCACCAAGGTGGTGCCGGGGACAGGATGGTGCGGGCGATCGACGGTGGTTAGGTTGGGGACGGGAAGGCACTAAGCAAAACACACCTACATATGCAAACTAAGAAGTTAATTTGAGCTCAAATTGCATATAAATCAAATAAGCTACCACATATAATTACTCCAAACTAAAACCCACAAATCACTATACTTATAGAGCATTGCAAGAGCTAATCTAGCAATGAGAGATGAAAGGACAAAGTTGCTAACCTTTGTGAATACTTGGATGGATGGGGTGCCTTCAAATCTTGACAAATTTTGGCAAAAATGGAGGTGAGCTCGAGCTAGCATGAGGGGAAGAAAACAAAGAGGAGGGGAAAAACAGAGAGCTTCGGCTTGGGCTGGACGAAGCACTATATATAGTGATCTCTTTAGTCCCGGTTGGTTATACCAACCGGGACTAAAGGTGAACCTCTAGTCCCGGTTTATGACACGAACCGGGACTAAATGTGCTCGTGGGGCCCCAGCCTGACACCAGCCTGCCACCACCCCTTTAGTCCCGGTTCATGTCACGAACCGGTACTAGAGGTTCAACACGAACTGATACTAATGATGCCCGCCCCCCTAGCCGTTGGAACAGGGACTAATGGTCACATTAGTACCGGTCCGTTTCCAAACTGGGACTAATGGGGCTCACGTAAAGTCGTTTTTCTACTAGTGCTTATAGAGTGTTGCTGTACATCTTCAAATGCTATGGAGCTATGTAGGTTAACTGATTGATTCCATAGTTTATACAATACCAAGAAATTTGTTGTAGTGCTGATCCGTTCAATTCGTTGGATTTACTACCGTACCTACATTTGTACAATCCCTTTTACCTGATGTTGGTTTCTAATGACAAAAGGTCTGTTGACAAATGATTGCAGAGCAGGGGAGAAGAATGTTTCAATGAATGTGCCAAAATTGATAGATGTAAGTTCAGGTATTGCATTATTATTATATGGCTAACTGTTCTTTCTCATGAACCATATGCTGCAATTTTATATTATGCAGCCTCCATGGCAAAGTCCTCCCTTTCATTATGCTGGGCAGGGGTCTTAACTGTTCAAAATTGTATGTTCTGCGGTGGTGAAGTCCTCCATTTCTTCAGGCTGGAAGGTCTGAGCTCTCACAGTGTTTCTATGTTCTGCAATATCCATGGTCAATTGGTCATGTCCCCCTTTCTTCAGGCCGGGCAGGGGTTTTAACTGCGCATACGTATGTGCCAATTGCACCTATAAGCCAATGTAAATTTTGTCCAAATCTAATAAATATTGTGGTTTAACCCCACCATAATAATTAGCAATAATAACTGTGACCTTCATGGGCTGCTTATTACTATGTAGTACAATTTTGGTACGCCTAAGAATAAGGGTAAAATGCCTACATATTAAATACTCAAGTCAAAGGATTATTTGCTGTGTTTATGGATCTCAACATTCGTTGACCTAACAATGAAACTATGCAATGCATTCTTCTGTAGTTTACAACACATTACCAGCCTCCTTCCATGTAATCCTTGCATGTACAAATGTTGCCGGGCTGTTAGAGATCTCCACTTAGTGCAAAAGTCTGGTGACTAATTTTCTTATATATTCCATACTTTTGAATAACATAGTGGCTGCTGATTCTGCATCGGCTGTAGCTTCTGCTTATATTTTGTTTTTGGAAATAGGGACTTTTTCCTGAATCCTACAGTACAACAAAGTCCTGTATTTTTGCAAGAAAAAAGGCCATGTACAAAATGACCTGATATTCTGTATTTTATAATAAAATCTAACATGTATTAAATTGAGAAAATTCCTGCCCGAAATAAAAAGTTTTATGTTTGTAAATTGCTACTTATCAGAATGTTCAATGAGTGACGTAAATTATTCGTTTTGATATGCACACATGCAGGTCGGGCCCTGGAACATAATTCTATCTTTTACGCACAGAAGAGATTCAATCATTGATGCTCTATAGGAGTACTATTGGTAGCCCACTAACATATCTAACATGCACTCATTACTTTCTTATATGATATTGATGTATGATTATCAACTAATTTGTTTAGATTATCATCACATCTGACTCAAGGAATAAATTTAAATATTGATTGTCTTCCTAATGTATTCATAAACCTACGTTTGCACCTTATTTTCCTTTATTGTTTCTAATAAAGTTCTTTTCTACAACTAATGATGGTGCTGCTGGAAACATTGACTATTGCATTTTCACAATTGTTTGAATGCATATATTCATTTAACATTGTTGGTTAATGTTAGTTGTTGCCTTCTATGTCATGATGATGCCCCTTACGGAAGCTCTTCTCGCCCCAGTTCCTACGAGGAGCGGTGTGGTTGAGCCTCATGAGAGAAAAAGGCTTCAATCAGTATTATGGGGGCTCGATGCAGCTGCAGCAAGGAACAACTTGGTTTAATTCTAGCAAGTAATTAATACCTTGAAATGAAAGGTAAGATTATACTTACAAACTGAAATAGCATTTACATTTTAATAGAAACTAACATTGGACCAATATGATAATTTCCCAATCGGTCCCCTTCAAATTACTTAGTAAATTTATGATACATCTTATACTTCAATGGATTCACGTAGGATTTTAATAAAGCGATCGAGTTATTAGTGTCAATAATCATTTTCCATGTACTTCAAAACCTTTTGTTTAAGACTACCACCTAACTCTTTTCTAGGATATTTCCTTTGCTACTCTAATACATTTACTTGCTATGCCTCACGAACTTATTTTGTACTCTGATGCTACATATGCCTATTTTTTCTTTTTGCATTAAATATATACATGTAAATTTTATATGATGGTCACAAATAAAAAAAATCAATAGAATCCCCTACTCCATGCGATCCATAATAATTGACATTGCTTTAGTATAACTAGCACAAATGCCCGTGCGTTGCAACGGGAGAGAAAAACATCGCACTTCCCTAACCCAATGGCTCAAGACCCTCCTTCTCCTCCCACGACCCACCGCTAGACATTATGACATGAACAAACTCTGTGAAATCCTCCATGCTGCCATTAAATTATATGTTGCGCAAAAACATAAACATGAAAGTATTTCATAAGTGTACGAAAGGTGTGTGCAATTTAACTCACTGAAATATCTTCCTGGTTGCGAGTATCTCTTCATGTCTTTGTTGGCGTTGCTTAGTGATGCCCAATAAATATCATATTATACCAAAAATAGTTAATTCCATTTTAGTACAATGTATTTGCTTCACTACGAAGGCTACACAAATTTCCATGAACCAGTGTTCGCTAGGTTTATGGACTGTGTAGCATAACACTATTCGTGTCTAATGTTATTAGGAGCGTTGTACAAAAATCCTTAATCCATGGCTAATATAATAGAGAAAAGTATGGAGTTTGTGTCGCAAACAACATGGAATCCAAGTCCGACTCTTTATACTTTGGTGACAGGCGAATGAAAACACAAAACCTGCATCACGTGCCACTATGGGCCATCTTTTGTATTCAACTCCGACAAATGTCACAAATAAGACTACTCTCATCTCTAGTAACATTTTGAAATTAAAGTTGTTCCACTAAAAGTTAAATACAAATATCTAGGTTCTTGATTGTTTTTGCGGGAAAACTTAGTCAAACTTGCAAAAGTTATTAGGTTTTCTTGCTTTTTTGCAAGTTAATTTTACTTGTGTCAGGTGTGTAGATGATCTGCAACTACGACTCCTAGCCATTCAGCATGGATGGTGAGCTATCTCAAAAACAAAGAAAACTACGACTCCTATGACATGATATAGAAAAAAAAAGCTTAATTCAAGTATAAAGGAAACCTTTAACCTTTTTGCATCGGGAGAAAAATTGACGTGTGTATATTATTAGACGGAAGCATTGGCCCTTATGTCATAAATCAATCATTGCATGCGAGTATACAATCCCATTTCAACGTGGGCATTTGAGAAATTTGTTGTTTTAAAGCAACAATCAAGCACCTATTTTTAACTGCGGCTCTTTTTCATTATAATTCTCAAAAAAATAGTGTACATGTGAACATTTTTTATTGTGATTTAGACAACATAATTTGCAGGTGTT
The DNA here is from genome assembly GCA_011799875.1 of Thinopyrum elongatum. NCBI lineage: Eukaryota > Viridiplantae > Streptophyta > Magnoliopsida > Poales > Poaceae > Thinopyrum > Thinopyrum elongatum. The sequence continues at coordinate 483,310,222 of CM022297.1, forward strand.
AAACAATCCCAACATAATTTGCTCATGAGTTAACTTGCCTGACTCCATGTAGCTCATTGTTCTGTACTAATCCTCGAGCTACATTCATGGACGGGGTAAACTCCGCGCGGGCGGGTAATAATATACACGCGGGCTCTTTATTCTGTCTTTCCTTCTTATAGTGGGGTGGTTTCCCACTTTCCTATTTTTCTCTGCCAAACTTTAAATCCCTCCTTTCCTTCTTTATGCATTGTCCTTATTACGGGATGGCTTGCCACTTTCCTATTTTTTCTGTATCAAACCTGAAATCACTCCTTTCCTTCTTTATTTTTCAACATTCAATTCCGAATCCCTCCTTTCCTTCTGTATTCACTTTCCTTCCCCTTCATTTCCTTTATTTTCTTTATTTCCTTCCTTATTACGGGATGACTTTCCACTTTTACCCAGGTGGCTCGCTGATATTCAAGCAATTTATCCACGTATATAAATTGGTCGATTTTCATGTATAGGAGCGATGTGGTACTAATAAATTCTAAACGAACCAACTCTATAACACAGGTATTCCTTAGCTCATGTGGCAGCAGCCGTATATCTTGCTGGTCAGGTCACGAGATCGAAACCCCATGCCTACTATTTTTTGTTCGGCCCACGTCATATTTTTCTCCCCTGAACAACCTGCGTGCGGCCTAGGACGACGTACGAACGAGAAAAATTAAGGCCCATGAGAACTGACGGGAATAAAATCACACGGGTAGAAACTATTAGTACCACTTCGGATAGTTAATTAAAATCTAAAAAGTATAATTAATAATATGGGTGAACGGATGAAAAAATCGGCGAAATAAACGAACCAACTCTATAACACAGGTATTCCTTAGCTCATGTGGCAGCAGCCGTATATCTTGCTGGTCAGGTCACGAGATCGAAACCCCATGCCTACTATTTTTTGTTCGGCCCACGTCATATTTTTCTCCCGTGAACAACCTGCGTGCGGCCTAGGACGACGTACGAACGAGAAACATTAAGGCCCATGAGAACTACCAGGAATAAAATCACACGGGTAGAAACTATTAGTACCACCTCGGATAGTTAATTAAAATCTAAAAAGTCTAATTAATAATATGGGTGAACGGATGAAAAAATCGGTGAAACTCACCTTGCTTTATTAGTAGGTATAGAGGTATAGACTAGGAAATGTGCCCGTGCGTTGCAACGGGAGAAACAAATGCTCGCACGTCCCTAGTGACCCATCCGTGTTGTCACTTATAATTTTGCTACTTTCGCCAATCATGGACAAGTTATCCATATATTCAAGGATGCTGGGCGCCCCCCTATCTCATTTACACTTGATGCATGTATCATTCCCACGCTCCACGAGCTTCACTGAGGAGCAAACACCGATTGTCTTGGAGTAATATGTACAACGTCAATGTAACTTTTAAGTAGTGAAGCAAATCAAGGCCCTCATGAGACTGGATGATGGACCTTGTTAAGATTCGTCGTAGTAAAAAATGTGCTAGCCATGGTAAGACTTCGGTAGGTAAACAATTCATTGCCTATTGGTTGCAAATTTTTGAATGTTCATTTGGAAGTTAGGAAATATATACAAAACACTTGTAATAATGTGACCAATGAAATTCAAATTTCCATGCAAAAATGTAACTTTTGCGAGCGACAAATAAGATCTGGACGCAACATAAGGTATATGATTGACAAAGCGAGCGAGGTGGGGTTTCTTATAGCAGAGAAGCCTTGTGTATCCATCCATGATGCTGACCTCTATCTTGATGGTGTCAGCGCAAATGGCCTAGCCCCGGAAAGAGTTGAAATAGGTGTCCGTCTCTAGCTCCTGCACCATGTTCTCCATGACGTCCAACGTGATGGAGCCGGACCTGAAAACACCCGCATTTTTCTATCAAAAAATCGAGTCCGTAGGTAAAATACCTACAAATCATATGCATAGTGTCATTTATTTGCTCGAGTGGTCTAAGAATTAACACATAATTCTTCCCCGCAAAAAAAACATAATTCTAAATTCTCACGAACTAATTCACCACTTAATATGAATTAATTTTATATTTATTTATTTGCCTGCATGTTTCCTCCCATTAATTATTAATTAATTCTAATTCCGACAGTGGCAGCGGGGGCATTATCTAATTAATTCTCATGCATCCCTCTCGCTATCCATTAACTTCCATCAATTATGGACGTCTCCTTCCTATTTTTATCTATATAGAACCGTGACATCCGTCCTTTCCTTCTTTTTATTTTTCGACATGCCTTTTTTCCTTCTTTATTTTCATCGCTTTATTTTCATCGCTTTCCCTTTTTCTATGTTTCCTTCCTTATATTAGTGGGCATCTTATTTGGATCTCTCTCCAAAGATTATGGCGTATCCTTCCTTTCATTCCTTATTCTTTCAAAATCCCACATTCCCTCTTGTTTTTCTCTCTTTCCTTCTTTATATTACATGTCTCTTTTCTTTCCTTCTTTTATTTTCATCTCCTTCCTTCCTTTTTCTCACTTTCCTTTTTTATATTACTGGGTAGCTTATTTCCTTCTTTATTGATTCTCGAGATCGCTCCTTGAAACTGAGAAAACTCAAAGATGTATATAAATTGGAAGGATTTGGTGTAGGAAAGCGAGGTGGGACTATTTAAAAGGATGTTTGATGTCACCATGTATAACAGAGCCCCAGCCGAGTCAGTTGGTCACGACGTTGATTATTGTACAAGAGGTTGCGAGTTCGAATTGGTGTGTTGGGCCGTGCGTTCGATGGTGTGGCTTCGCTTTGGTTGCGTGGGCCGTTTGCCTCCCAGTGGGCTTAAAGCTTTTTTCATTTATTTTGGACTGCGAATTGATTAACGATTAGTACCACCTCGTGTATCTTTAATATGAGATAGATCAAAAGTTGCGGTGAACGGATGAAAAAATCGGCGAAACTCACCTTGCTTTATTAGTAGGTATAGATATAGATATAGATATAGATATAGATTAGTATTAGTATAGTATTAGTATTAGTATTAGTATTAGTATTAGTAATAATGTATAGAGTTTACAAAGTTGTAGTTGTAGCATCGTCAATTAATATTGATCAGAGGACTTATAAATTGTAGTGTGACCTATCATAGAACAATCATCTATCCGAAATATATATACTCCTTATATTGTAATTTGTAAAAAAAATTCATACAAATATGAATCCTAGCATGTACAGATGCATGGGTTGATGACTAGTATATATAGTTGGAGTGGTTATCTTTTTCTCTCCATAAAAATCGTTTTAAATTGTGCATGAAACGGAACTCTTTATTTAATTTCTCCCTCCATCACAGTTTACAGGGCACGCATCAACAATCTCTCGGACGAAGGTGATTAGCGATTGGACTGAAAAATAGCATCGGGAGTTATACCATGGCGCCCAATTACTGGAGAAATTACTGCGTACACACATGCAAGGAGTGCTTTCAGTCCACGTACACACATGCATGCATTTATTCCACCCCACGTACACACCTGCATGGAGAGAAAATTTTGAGCTTGGTTGCGGCTACGATGTCCTAATTAATTGGGCATTAAACCAAACACGCCTAAAATCCATCCGATGGTGGAAATGCATGAGAATTGAAGCGCTCCCTGTAAACTATGACAGAGGGCAATGCTAATACGCGAAGAAAATTTAACGCTAGAAGGAGTCAATTCACAATTAACGCTCCACGCCTCCCGGTCGCACTTACTATCGTTCACGTGTGGTACACGACCCTCCGAAGTGAACAACAACTAAAACTGCATGCCACATGGAGGCATTGTCATTGTTGTGCGACCCGGTACCCGGACAATCCATGGCAAGGCGCAGTCGCAGGCGGACGGAATGCTCCAAATTCGGCAGCCGCGTGCGTCAAATCCCGCGGCCGCAGATATAGTGGTTGACCGCCGGCGCATGAACCTGTGTGTGCGTGTGTGTGTTTATTTTTAACAGCGTGTGTGTGTTAGAGAGAGCGACACATCGACCTACAGAGAGATTGTGTGTAGTACTACGATTTAGCCGCGAGAGTCGGTGTATCCTCTCGTTTTCGGGCGTCCGGTCGGGATAGCAGCCACGCCCGCTCCTGACCACCCTGGCCCACCCAAACCCCCTCCATCGGTCGCGCGCGCTTCCCGCCCGAAATGGTCATCACCGCTCCGGAGAATCGGTGCCGCATTCATGCCCGTGCAGAGTGGACGCGACCTCTCATTGGTGCCTGCGTTGAAGGGAGAAGCGGATTTGTCGGCGTCCTGGGAACTGGGGTACCCAGACTTGCCTGCCTGCGGCCCACGGCGTGGCTCGCTCGGCGGCCTGGTACGGCCAATCTAAAAGACCGCCAAGACAAGGCCCTCGCGAGGGCCCCTTGGCCTCGCGAAGCGGACGACACCAAGACCACCCGAGGGAGCGGCCTCCGCAGGCGGCCTCCAGAGGAGCGGAGATTTCAATGCAGGTACCTAGCCTCACGAGGTTGCAATGACGTGAGCCATGACGACCAAGGCCAGGCGGGCACCAGCGGGCACAGAGGAGGCAGTTTCCTCTTTGGTGCTAAGGAGGCAAGGACAGGCGTGGTTCCCGGAATCCCCAAAGGTTTCCATTCTGGTGCTACAAGACCAAGACCGAGGGCTCGGGGGCTCTCGTCTGGAGGGCCTCTGACCTGACTAGCGCGACGAGGGAGGCGTTCGGGCACCACTTGGAGGCGTGCTTCGACGCATGCTCCCGTGAGCAAGGTGCGAGGCGCGGGGCGCCAGGCGCACGGGAGTTCATCACCAAGGCAATCGAAGAGCTTCAGGAGGCACAAGCCATGCGTGGCGAGAATCGCCCCGCACCACCGGGTGCAGCCGCGGCCCCTGACATGGGCAGGGAGCTGCGCGTCTGCGTCAACATCTCGGGTCTCAACAGGGCTACTTTGCAGGATCTCTTCTAGCTGTCCCACGTCGGCCGGAGCGGGGGCTACCCCTGCAGCTACGTCCGCAAGCCGTTTGGCCCGCTGAACATGGCCGCCTCGTACCAGCGCTTCGCGCAGAGTGCCATGGCTGCTAACGAGGCCATGAGCCAGGCGGTCCTTTCGGAGGAAGTGTCGGACCCTCGCGAGCCCCCCGGGCCTCAGGAGTCGCCCGACTCGTGAGGAGCAGCTTCTGCGCCATGTTTCTTCAGCTACCCCGATGCTTCTACAATGCTGGTGCCAGGTGACTTTTTGGTTTGTTCAACTGAGGGCGCCCCTCGGGCTGCATCATCCTCAGGCTGCTGGGGCCCGGCCACACAGCTGCATCATTTCGATTCATGTATTCTGGACCAGTTATGCCTGCTTGAGTTACTGTGGTTGTTAACATTGCGCCTGACAATCTATCATCTCTGGAGTTACCCTTGCGGTCCCCGCACGTAGCTAACCTGCCTCTTTCTCGTCCCGCAAGAGGGGCTACCGGTACGGCACCTGTGCTTGGGTCCGTCCCTGCAATGCTGATAAACCGAAGAGACTGAGCTCTGGCTCACGGTCGGCCCCGCGCACGTCACCTCGCCAGGTCCTTAGTGCCTTCATCTTCTCACGAAAAGATCATGGGCAGAACAGCAAGCGCGGCTACCCTTTGTATTTCGTGGCTAATGCGCATGAGCCTCCAGAGACAGGACCTCGAGCGGGTTCGCCAACACCTCACTACTTCAGAAGGATGCTACACCGCGTGCCATTGGGCACAACCCCTCCAAGGCACCCCCGTGGGGCGAGCTACTCCTTTCTCGCGCAAGTCACTTGCACATTAAAAGGGGGGCCCTTGAGCACCGCGCCTCAGGGGCTCCTACTGGCTCTCAAGCCCTCAGCCCCTGGCCTTGACCACGGCATCGCGACCAGGCATACCAGCGGCGGCTGAGCCCTGCTCAAGGGCCGGGTCCTGAGAACGTAGAGCACCATGATGAGTGAGAGAAGTGGGGGCGCAAAACCTTGCGGAGGGGTACCAAGGGAGGGGCACGACCCGACACCGGTGGCGCCCTCCTCTCTAAATATAATGGACATCAATGTTCTCTCACGCCCTTTGTGGGGTTCGCCTTAATTTATTTCAGGACAAGGAGCATGCTCAAACTCAAAAATCCGAAGAAGCTCGCCCTCGCAACGAGAAAACCACCGCAGGCTGCAAGCTCGCTAAGCTAAGTCGCCTCACACGGACAGGCGTGAACCTTGTCATTGGCATCTTGTTTCCTGCAATCTCGCTCGAGCAAGGAAGCCTCCCTCTTAGTCCTTCGGGAGCTGCTTGCACGCTAAAGGGGACCTCCCGAGCATCGCGCCTCAGGGGCTCTTACCGGACCTCGGGCCGCTCACCTCCTTGCCTTGACCACGGCATCAGGACCTGGCATACCAGCGATGCCCGAAGCTTGCCTGGGGACTGGGTCCTGTCAGCGTAGAGCACTAAGCTACCACGAGAGTAAAAGGGGACCCGTGCCCAAGCGAGAGACGCAATCACGACATAAGTTGGGAAAGCTAACATTAAGGCGCAAGCGTCACGGTCCTTACACACCCCCGCGGGGCCCTTCATGATTTTTTACGCAGGAATGAAACAAAAGGAAAAGGTCTCCTGAGGACCGCGACCCAGGCAGCGCCGCCCACAACATCATGACGCCTTGTCGACGGCATTCCCCTCCTAGGCCCTTGCGCGGCGACGCGGCGGCTTGTAGTAGTCGTCATCGCTTGAGCTTGGTCCGGAGGAAGCGCCATTGCTGCTGGAGGAATCGCGGACAAGGCCAAGGGCTAGTTCACCGCCAGGGGCCTCACCGCCTTGCTGGCCAGCAGAGGATCACCATCACGGTCGCCTCCCCTTGGGCAGCACTCCAGACGTACGCCATTCTCTCCGAAGACCTTGAAGAAGAGCGTTGATGCCCCATCGTACTCGAAGTGGAAAGCGTGCCTCCCCTCCGAGTTGCAGGAGCGGGCGATCGCCCCCCATCCCGGGTCATGAAGACGTCGCCAGAGGAGGTGGCCTCGACCTCCGCCTGCGAAGCCTGGCTTCAGCAGCCGTCGTGCTGAAGCCACAGCTCGACGGGCCCCCTCGGCGGTATCTCCCCTGCCAGGGACTGCAGAAGCCAGATCCATGTGCGTGGCGGCATCGCTGCCCACACCATGAACTCGCGGGCCGTGCTGCAGGCATGGGCCTGCGGGCAAAGTGGTCGTGCGGCCATCGCTTGCACCCCTTCTCGGTTTTGTCCTCCACGGCTCCCACGGCCGCTCCCGCGAGTAGGACCTTGGGCGCGAATGCTAACGCCAGTGGGGAACCCCGGCGGAGCGCGCTCGCACCAGGGTAGGGTAGTTGTGGGCGCTGCGGTGGCCTTGCAGGGACGACCGCGTCTCTTCTTCAGACGGAGCAACTCCGGTTCCACCTGTGGGGCCTTGCCATTCTCCTCAGCTGAAAACCTACTCACTGGTGCCATGGAAGCTTCGGCAAGATGGTGGCACGGCGGAGATGAAGAAGGAGCGAGGGGAGAGGGCTAGCGAGAAGATGAAGATGGACCGGGGGCTCCGCCTCCCTCGCCCTCTTATATGCAGTCGAAGGCTAACTGGCGACCCTCCGCGTTCTGAGTGATGATGGCCCTACTGCATGCACCAGTCTTTTCTCAGCCTGGGCAGTTGCCGAGGTGGCATGGGGCAACGAAGGCGTCCACCTCCTGTCAACCGCCACGCATCAAGCCTGGCCCGCAGGAGATTGGGGTCTATGGCGCTTCACCCTTGCCCCTTGGCTTCACCTCGAAGCCAGCCCGAGCATGCCTTGGGCCCGGGGGCTACTGTCGGCGTCCTGGGAACCGGAGTACCCAGACTTGCCTGCCTGTGGCTCGCTCAACGGCCTGGTACGGTCCATCTACAAGACCGCCAAGACAAGACCCTCGCGAGGGCCCCTTGGCATCGCGAGGCGGATGACACCAAGACCACCAGAGGGAGCGGCCTCCCCAGGCGGCCTCCCGAGGAGCGAAGATTTCTATGCAGGTACCCAGCCTCACGAGGTTGCGATGACATGAGCCATGACGACCAAGGGTAGGCGGGCGCCAGCGGGCGCAGAGGAGGCAGTTTCCTCTTTGCTGCTAAGGAGGCAAGGACAGGCGTGGGTTTCCGAGGAATCTCCCAAAGGTTTCCATTCCGGTGCTACAACACCAAGACCGCGGGCTCGGCAAGATGGAGGTCATCACCGAGCCCACCACTGCGTCACGACCAGAAGCTTTGCAGGCGAAGACCACCTTTCGTCAGAATAAGATGTACTACTTGTCCCCTTTCAAATTGGCCACTGTGGGATCCCTTCCCGCCTACGTTTTGGGGGAAGAGGACCGAGGCCACTATAAATATAGGTTAGCCACCACCGTAGAAGGGGTCAACTCATTCTCACTCCTGATCCCTCGCGAGGTTGTTCATCCTCTGTACTAGTTCATCCTCAGCCTCTCGTGAGGCCAATCCACTACAAAGCAATAGTAGGGTCTTACACCGCGAGGTGGCCCGAACCTGGGTAAACTGCTGTGTCCATCTTCTTCCTTGTTCACGCAAGTCAGGCTGGGCTAGGCTATGGGGTAACGAGTTGGTAGGCTTGAGAGGTTGAGTTATTCGCACAGGCCCCAGAGTTCGAACCTTCTTGGGTCTGCGGAGCCCTGAATCCGACAGGATTCAACGAAGAGTGACGGTTGCTTTGTCCGTCCAACTTACTACCGGGTCTATGTGATTTGATGGCTCATTGTTCATTATTACTGAGGTGGTACGAGTGTGCTGAGTCTTAGTTGCACTGTACACTTTACTTTGGTGCATGACACGTGCACCGGATGCTGGATGTCCCATGTTTCGGTGAAAGGAGGTAAAGCATCTCCACTGTTTACAATTTTCTCCACTCTTACAGCGGAGGAGTGCGAAAGCAGCGAAAACACGGCAGCTCAGTGATTACATGGCCCACCTCACAGTATCACCATATTTTCTGGACACCGTGCGACACATAACTCTTTAGTAGTACATAGTACGTACTGTAATTTCTCAGTGAGATAAATTTGTACAATGCTATAAAGCTTCCAGCTTCTGTTTCATGTATCTTGCGTCCAAGGTTGCCCCGTTGCAACATTCCATAAAATACAAAGGAGACTAACATGCATGCTATTGCATCTCAATGATTCACAGATCATAGCCAATATGTACTCCCTCCATTCCAAAATAAGTGTCTCAACTTTATGCCAACTTTAGTAAAAAGTTGTACTACTAAAGTTGACAGTTATTTTGGAACAGAGACAGCTAAAGAAAAAAATAATCCATGCAGTCCTTAGGCCTTGAACCCTAAACCCTAACCGGGCTTTAATTTGCTGGCGACGTTGAACCTTCCGAAGAAATGAAGTTTGCAACCCTTTGACCATCGGATCATTTTGTGCAGTTTCACTAAAATCGAGCTGAGCATCCCTGTGGCAAAGAAATTGAATAAGCGTGATTAGAATAAGACTATTAGGACTAGTTGATGAGACGTAAACTCATCACAAATATAGTTGAAGCTAGTAGAGGTACGTGCGGGGCAAAGAAGTAGAGAAATATCCACATGGAGCAATGTGGGCAGCTGGGGTAGTGGTGCAAGCCGGTTGTAAAGGAAGTTGTACCTGAGGGATGTCGGGATGTAGCTAGCTTAGAGGAGGGTGGCGGGAGGCAGCAACTGCCCACGTTGTGGCAGTGAGCAAGGGACGAAGGCAACCACACTGGCTTTGTGAGAGAGAATGGCAGGGACCCCTGATCGGGACGCGCCGACAGTGGGTTTTCGCCGTCGGCGACGGCGACCGCATCTACACAAAGCATCCACCCCTTCCCCCGGTGGACCTGATCCACCCAGATGTTAGAGATGTGGCCATAGTCATATTGTGCGAGAGAGTGTGAAGAGAGCAACTCCAGCAAGCAACCGTGTAGGCTCCTGGCTATGTATATAGTGGAGCGGTTTCTTATTCTCTCCATATGAACCTATTAATATTGCATATGTGCCACTGGCCCTGTTTGGATACTCTAACTTAGCTAGAGGTAAGAGTTAGTTTCTAGCTCATCACTAGCCCTGAACTAACTCTAGACAAAGAGGTGTTTGGATGACAGGGTTAGATTGACAATAAATGCACTAGGAGAACTAGCTCCAATTAGCACCTCTTGGGTGGGATAGTTTTTTTGGGTGGGTTAGATGCAACTAGCTTAAACTAACCCTCATGTTTGGATACTTTAGGGCTATTTGAGCCCAAACTAGCTCAAACTAACTCTAACCCATGGATTCAAACAGGGCCACTGAAGAAAAATAACTTTATTTATAAATGACGCGGCACCGTTCATGCGTTGTTCCCGACCCTCCATTAAGTGAGTAACTACAACTAGACGCGTCAAATTATCACGTGGGCTGCATCATCATATAGAAATGAGCTCCACCGTGTCACGTGTGTAGTTGGGGAAGACGCAAAGAGTGCTACTAGTACTACATGTGTTGGGGATATAACCCTGCTGTATGACCCGCCCAGGAGGGGCCGGGTTATACTGTTGGCGACTCAGAGATAATGTCTGAAGAAGGCCCAAGAGGCCAGATGAAGAACTCAGAGGGTGACTTACGTGGTGAACCGCTGGAGGGCCAAGCCCAGATGATGGTGCAAGACCCGGCGCTTGTAAGCCGCCCAATGATGACTTGTCTAGAAAGGCAAGGCGACTTAGAACCCAAGTTGGCCACATATTGTGATCCGACTTGGACTCTTGTAAGCCCAGGGCCTCGACCTGTGTATATAAAGGCGAGACCCTATGGCGGGTTAACTCAAGAAACAATTGATCTAGAGCTAGGTTAAGCGATTTCGCTCCCTTGTAATCGATACTCAAGCAATACAACTCAAAGCAGGACGTAGGCTTTTACCTTGTTGTGAGGGGCCAAACCTGGGTAAACCCGTGTCTCTCGTCCCGTTCAACCCCTTTAAGCTAACCTACGTTGCAATGGCTCCACGCTTGAGTCCTTTCACAAGGGCATCTGCCGTGACAAAACCACAACAGTTGGCGCCCACCATGGGGCCAGCGCACGGTGGTTTCAAGTTCTTGAAGGGATCTTTCCCAGGGATCGAGGGATACGCCATGGGCCGGATGACTAAGAGTCGCCGTGGCAAGCTCTACATCGACGATGCTGGCTGGGGCCCCAAGGCCGACTCAATTGAGTACGGGTACCGGGTCCCCTTCGGCGGAATTCACGTCTTCATTGGCAAGATCGGTGAGTTTGATCCTGAGCCGGACATCTCCACCGACCTCGTCGAGTTGGCTCATCATGGGCAACCCGCCCAGGTTCAACTCGGGCGGAACCATGTTTTCGTTGGTTTCACGCAAGGCATGGAATTTGCGGAAGGTTCTGAATCCGGAGGAGAGACAGCCATCTACTCAGGTGATGAGTCCTCGACCGGAGAGACGGAATCGATCTACCAGCTTCAAGATGGTGGGCTTGGGGGTTACTCCGATGGCAATAGTATTCCGGACCCCTATGAGCCGCCATCCAGGGCTGCGATCTTCATGGCTGGTACTGGGCCAGCTCTCAATTCTTCAACAACTGCGGCTATGATGTCTAGTTCAGCGGCTGCAGCGGCTGGAGCAGGCGGGTCAGCTTGACCACCGACCCAGGTTTTATCTGAACTATTGGGCACTTTGACAACCCTGTTGGCTACAGAAGTTACTCTGGTGAATCAAATGCAGCATAACGCAGAGGTTGCAAAGGTGCGAGATGAGGTGGCTAAGGCTTAGGAAGATCTTAATGCAGAGAACGCCAGGATGGCGACGGAGCAAACTTAGATGGATGCCGAGTCGCAGCATATTAGGGCAGAAGCTTTTTGCCTAAGTCTGGATCTGGATGCTTCTAATGCCGTTCTTCGAAGGAGGCACCAGACCCGCCTGCCCTTGCAGTATGAGGCACGGAACCTTTTCAACACACCTGGGCCAGGACCAAGTAACCCACCAGGTACGACCCGGGCTGCTGAGGCGCCAGGGGGTGGGGCGGCGGCTCAGCCTCATTCACCAGACCCGCCCCGCAGGGATGAGACCCCGCCCCAGCGTTTCTCTACACCGCCGGGTCATTATTCCAACCCAGTGGATAACATGTTAGCTACGGCAACCCGGCTCAAGGCACTGCCTCTTGCTGATGAGACGCCTTTTGCCGCAGAGGCAAGGAACGCGATCGAGCTCTTGCAAACAACAGTTGCACAACAGGAGAAGTATTCATACAGCCAGGATCGGGTGCATTCAACTCCTCTCCTGAGTCGTAGTTACAGCCGACGTGTCGAGTCGCCGGTGGTTTCTAGCAGTGAACGACGTCATCGATCGCTCCAAGATAACCCGCCCCGTGGGAATAACCCGCCCCTTCTCAATGCTCGAGCAATCGTGGATGATACCAGGGCTCGCCGAGAGGCGGATGTAGCGGCGGCTCGGCTAGGGGCTTATCAACAGCCTCCGATGACTCCTTCAGCCTCGACAGGTGCTGGGACAATCTCTAGGATGGTTGGAGTGCCATGCTTAGTACCAGCTATCCGTAATGAACGTCTGCCGAAGGATTTCAAGAGTCCCCGTAAAGTGCCTAACTACACAGCTAATCTCCCCGTGAGGCTTGGATCGAGAGCTATGAATTAGCCATGGATATGTTGGATGTCAATGATGTTGTATGTGCCAAGTACTTCACTATGATGTTGGATGGGCCAGTTCAAACGTGGTTAAAAGGATTGCCTCCTAATTCCATTAATTCATGGGCAGAGCTGAAGGCACGGTTCACTAAGAATTTTCAAGGGACCTACAAGCAGCCTATGACGATCATTGATCTTGATAATTGTGTTCAGCGTGAGGATGAGTCGGCCCATCATTGGGTCCGGCGGGTCAAGCGGTTCTGGTCTGTCTTGGAGAAGAACTATCACTTTACCCCCCCCCTAAAGCAGAAGCTTGGGTGGCTTAAGCGTTACTGTAATGACATGGGTGAACTCATGGTGGCTCTCATTAAATATGCCGACTCTGATAACACCAAGGACCCAGGGTCTGATGAGGAGAAATCAAACAAAGTCAAGAAGAGTGGCAATGGTAAGGGTCAGCAGCAGAATGTGACAGGAGGCAATGGAAATAACCAAGGCAATGGTGGTAAGCAGAGACACCCGAATGGTGGGTCAGATCTAGTAGCTAATACCAACACCCGGTCTAAAAACTAGTGCCGTAATGGTAATGGTAAGCTGTCCTTTGGAGGAAAAAACTTCAATATTGAAACAATGATGAATGAACCTTGCCCAAAGCACAGTCTACCTAACAAGCCGGCCACTCATGCTTGGAAGGATTGTTTTATCATGCGAGAGTATAGAAATTACAGCTTTAATCAGAATCACGGGAATAACAATGGGCCGCCTGGCGGGCCAGGTTCGGTTCCCCAAGGGTCTGGCTTTGGGGGCGGCGACTCAAATTCTGGTTACCAAGGTCAGGGTAATCATGGTGGGTACAATCAGCAGTCTGGTCAGAATAACCAGCAGCAGAGTAATCAGTCAGGGTATCAGAGTAACCCGAAGCAGCTCAATGGTGGCCAGTACCATGTTTTCACCACAAGCCTCTGCAAGCGTGACCAAAAGGTTCTTAAGCGGGTAGTTAACACTATTGAGCCGGCAGTGCCACAGTACTTGCGATGGTTAGAATATCCGATCACATGGTGTAGGAAGGATCACCCGCCCCGGGTCAAGAATCCGGGTCATCTGGCATTAGTGGTAGCCCCTCAAGTGGGTGGTTACAAATTCACCAAGGTGCTTATGGATGGTGGCAACAGCATCAACATCCTGTATTATGACACGTTCCGAAGGATGAATTTAACTGACAAGGATCTTAAGCTGTCCTCTACAGTCTTCCATGGTGTGGTGCGTGGTAAGTCGGCATATCCTATAGGAAAAATTTCGTTGGAAGTGGCCTTTGGTGATGACTATGACTACAGGACAGAAACACTATGATCAAGAGTCCATATCATGCCTTGTTTGGACGGTCGGCTTATGCCAAGTTCATGGCTCGCCCTTGTTATGTCTGTTTGCAACTCAACATGCCCGGGCAAAAAGGAACGATTACGGTCCATGGTGATCGGAAAATCGCCTTGGAATGTGAGGAAGAAGATGCTGCTTATGCTGAGTCGGCATGTGCCACAGAAGAGCTCAAATTTTATAAGGATAATGTTGACCAGGCTATATGACCCCTTTGAAGAAGCCCCACCACTGAGCAAGACCCTTTATTGAAATTTAAGTCGGCTAATGATACTAAGCAGGTTGACTTTGTCCCTGGTGACTCTTCTCAGTAGTTCACAGTGGGGGCTAATATGGATCCTAAATAGGAAAGCGCGCTCATCGAGTTCATCCGTGAGAATCGGGACATCTTTGCATGGAAACCTTCTGACATGCCGGGTGTACCGAGAGAATTTGCTATGCACACTCTTAATGTGGATCCTAAGTTTAAGCCAGTCAAGCAATTCCTTCGTCGTTTTAATAAAGAGCGATGTAAGGCTATTTGGGAGGAGGTAGCCCGGCTCTTAGCAGCTGGGTTTATTGTGGAAGTCTTTCACCCTGAGTGGTTGGCTAACCCTGTGCATGTACTCAAGAAGAATGGCACATGGCGTATGTGTGTTGATTACACAGATCTCAACAAGGCTTGTCCAGCTGATCCGTTTGCTCTCCCTCGTATTGACCAGATTATTGATGCCACGGCAGGTTGTGAGAGTTTATGTTTCCTCAATGCTTATTCTGGTTATCATCAGATCAAGATGGCAGTTAAGGACCAAGAGAAGACATCTTTAATCACCACTTTTTGAGCTTTCTGCTATGTTTCTATGCCTTTTGGGCTTAAGTGTGCTCAAGCAACTTATCAACGCTGTGTTCAGAATTGCTTTCACAGTCAGATTGGGCGAAATGTGCATGCTTATGTGGATGATATTGTGGTCAAGTCTAGAAAGAAGGAGACTCTCCTGGATGATCTGAAGGAGACTTTTGACAATCTCCGGGTCTACAAAATGATGCTTAACCTGGCCAAGTGTGTCTTTGGTGTGCCTGCAGGTAAATTGTTGGGGTTTCTGGTTTCAGAACGAGGTATTGAAGCTAACCCAGAGGAGATTAAGGCCATTACTTCACTTGCTAAGCCGGCGTGTGTCAATGACGTCCAGGGCCTGGCGGGTCGTATCGCGGCTTTGAGCCTATTTATAAGTCGCCTGGGAGAGAAGGTAATTCCTTTATACCAGATGATGAAGAAGACAGATCACTTTGTCTGGAGTGATTCGGCTAATGAGGCTTTTGAGGCACTCCAGAAACAGCTAGCTGAGCCGCCCGTTCTTGCGGCTCCCATTGAGAAAGAGCCTTTACTCCTGTATGTGGCGGCCAATAGCAAGGCTGTCAGTGTGGCAATTGTTGTGGAGTGCAAGGAGGCGGGTAAAGAGTACCCGGTTCAACGGTCGGCTTATTATGTCATTGAGGTGTTGATTGAGTCCAAGCAACGATATCCACATTGGCAGAAACTAGTATATGGGGTGTTCATGGCAAGTCGCAAGCTGAAGCATTATTTTCTTGGTCATCCTATTACTGTGGTCGGCTCTGCTCCCTTGGGAGACATTATTCAAAACAGGGAGGCCACAGGCTGGGTTGCTAAGTTGGCAATCGAACTTGGACCTCATGGTTTGAAATATGTGCCAAGAACAACCATCAAATCTCAGGCTCTGGTGGATTTCATTAATGACTGGACAGAGTTACAGACACCTGAGGAGAAGCCTGATAACACATATTGGATGATCCACTTTGATGGTTCCAGGCTGTTGGAAGGCTCGGGGGCTCGAGTTATTTTGACTTCCCCACGAGGTGAAAAAATTTGTTATGTTTTAAGGCTAATGTTTCCTTGTACTAACAATGCAGCTAAATATGAGTGCTTTACTCCACGGCCTTCGTATGGCTAAGGAGATGAATTTAAGCTGGGTCAGGTGTCTGGGCGACTTAGACCTGGTGGCTCAGCAAGTCTTAGGCACGTGGGATTCCAAAGATCCGCTTATGGCGGCTTATCGGCGGGCGGTTGACAACATTGCTGGCCACTTCAAGGGTTATCACGAGGATCATCTTGATCGACGGAAGAATGAGGCGGCTAATGCCTTAAGCCGGCTTGGATCTCAACATAAGCCGGTGCCTCCTAATGTGTTTCTTGATGTATTACACAATCCTTCGGTCAAATTACCATCTAAAGAAGACCTTGCTGTTCCTGACCCGGAGGCGTAGTTGGTGGCGGCTCTCCATGCTATTCCTGATTGGACGCTCCCCTACTTGGCCTATATGACCCTGGGCGAGTTACCTGAGGATGAAACTTTGGCAAGGTAAATAACCAGGAGGTCTAAGTCTATGACTATTGTCAACGGTGAGTTACACCGATGCAGTGTGACAGGCATGTTCCAATGTTGTGTTTCTCCTGAAGAGGGCCATGAGATCTTATGAGAGATTCATGAAGGTGATTGTGGTCACCATGCCGGCTCTAAGTCTTTAGTGGGTAAAGCTTTTTGTCACGGGTTTTACTGGTTGACGGCTCATGCTGATGTAGAGGATATCGTTAGCAAGTGCGACGGGTGTTAAAAATTTGCAAGACAGGCCCATGTGCTGGCTCAAGAATTGCATATGATTCCAATAACTTGGCCGTTTGCAGTATGGGGGCTCGATAAATGGTTGGACCATTCAAGAGGTCTAAGATAAAAGGACCCACCTTTTGGTGGCGGTTGACAAGTTTACCAAGTGGGTTGAGGCAGAGCCAGTTAGCAATTGTGAGGCGGCCACAGCTGTTTAGTTTGTTAAAAAGCTAATCTTCCACTTTGGATACCCTCATAGTATCATTACTGATAATGGCACTAATCTGTCTATGGGTGCTATGAAGGAGTTCTGTCAAAGAGAGCATATTCGTCTTGACGTTTCTTCAGTGGCTCATCCACAGTCTAATGGTCAGGCAGAGCAAGCTAATCAAGAAATTTTGAGAGGCATCAAGCCCCGGCTCATGGTTCCCTTGAAGCGAACACCAGGTTGTTGGGTTGAGGAGTTACCTTCCGTGCTTTGGAGTATCAATACCACCCCCAGCAGATTAATAGGCTATACGCCTTTCTTTATGGTTTATGGTGCAGAGGCAGTTCTCCCAAGTGACATCCGTCATGACTCGCCTAGAGTGGCGGCTTATGTTGAAGCTAATAATGAGACGACACGTCAGAACTCACTTGATGCTTTGGATGAAGAGTGTGACCTTGTGGCGGCTCGTTCAGCGATATATCTGCAAGATCTACAACGCTATCATAGCCATAGAGTTCGAAGCCGGACCTTTCAAGAGGGCGACTTAGTGCTCCATTTTATTCAAGATCACACAGGGATGCATAAGCTTTCTCCTCCTTGGGAAGGACCTATTGTGATCAGCAAAAATCTCAATAATGGTTCTTAATACCTCATTGATATACGAGAACATAAGGATTCACGCAAGTCGGAAGAAGAGACCCGCCGGCCACGGAATATTGCTCATCTTCAGCCTTACTACACTTGAGCCACCAGCTCTTATCCCTGTACATACATTTGTCAATGTATATATCTTTGATGATCAACATAATAAAGTCGGCATCCCTGAAATTCAGGGCCTCTGTCGTTTCATTTCTGTGCATCTGAGTCATTGTTATTTGGTCATAAGGTCACTTGGGGCCTTCCAACCCACCGGGTTTAGCTTTCATACCCACTTGACCGGCCTGAGTTGCCACATTATGAGTTACACCTGCCTGTTTGAAACTTGCTACTCCGCTAGGTGACCCGCCGAACTCTTAACAGCCAATCTTTTTTAAGACCCTGAACTTGTTAAGGTTAAAACGGCAGCTTGTGTCACGTGAGGGCCGGCTTACAGTGAGCTAGGATAAACTCAACGGCTATGCGGCCTTGAAAGAAAAAGGCCTATGAGCCGACTTGTTTGGTCGTGTCTTGAAAGGCGGCCTAACAAAAAATTGACATTTTTTGTATCTCTCTTTTGGATTTTTTGGATCTTTTTATCTTAAGTTTTTGCTTTTGTGCAAATTTTGACTACCCGGGTCGTGAGGCTTCGGGCTATGTTGCTCATGTTTGAGTATTTTGGGTTGTCACCCGCCCTAGCTTTTTGACTATTAAGTTGCGAGTATGTTTTGGCTTGAACAGCCGTGGTTATGAGGCTACAAGTCTTTGGGTTGTCACCCGCCCTGGCTTTTGATTTTTAAGTCGCCAACATGTTTTGGCTTTAAAGCCATGTTAATGATGTTTTCAACTATTATAGAAGACTACAAGTCTTCGGGTTTGGTAACCCGCCCTAGTTTCTGACTTTAAGTCACCAGTATATATCTTGCTGAGTCTTCTGCAAAATATACAAGACCTCAAGTGAAAACAAGAGTCGTGTGTCGGGGTCGGGACACGAAATCCCAGAAATTTAACCCCTCGTGTTACCACCAGCCCAGGATTTCTGTTACTGGTGGACACATCCTTGTTACAGATTTCCAAGCTATTACAAGAATTGGATACAAGACCATAAAGGTCTAATGATACAATAGTGATTCTGGTGGTGGATGACGGAAGTGACTCATGGTTCTCCAACGTCGATGGGGCTCCATTCCCACAGGAACAGCTGACCTGGATAACTCCTATCCGCGTGGCCGCTAATCCTAGGCTCCGCACGGACGTCGCAGTGGTACTCCTCAAAGAAATCCTGACCTGGCCAAGTAAATAGCCAGGGACAAGCCTGTGAGTACGTTTGAATGTACTCGCAAACATCATGAACAGATGATATACCGAATGCAGCAGATATTATGTGATCAAGTTGAATTGAAAATTATATGCGTATGCTCATGCTGGACTTAAAGACATGCTGTCAGTAATTTAATCATGGCATGATAACATATTAGCATGTGCAAATAACTGCATATATAAAAATATTACTGATAAACAAGGAAAGTTAAAGGAAAAATATAATAAAGGAAATGCCGGTCGTATGTCTAAAATGACACCACGGTAGGTCTTGAAGAGAAATGCCAAACGGGTGTCTAAAAGAGAAATCGGACGAGACAGGACAATCCGAGAACTCAGGCGACGCCACGAGAGGTCTTGAAAAGAAATGCCAGTCGGGTGTCAAGTGACGCCACGGTCGGACTTGAAGAGAAATGCCAATCGGGTGTCTACAAGAGTAGTGGCGGGATAAACCGCCTGTTAACTCGAGAGACACCACGAGAGGTCTTGAAAATAAAATTGAGTGCCCGGGGTAGTCTAGCCAGCCCCTGAGACACTTAGGAAATAAAAAATAAGAGAAACGGGTTAGTCCTCAATAATATGCATAACCATAATAATACTAACATGCATAAAATATTCAGGTTAGCATCAGGGTGTCAAAAATTATCCTGCAAAATATTTCAGGCATATTTAATTATTTTTCTCCTAAGACCGACACTTGGCCAACCCAGACTGTAGCCCTTAACCGCGGACACCGCTATGCGAATAGGTTTATACTCTGCAGAGGGTGTACTCTTTACCCACAAGTAAAGGATTTCCTTAGTCAGTACCATGACACTGACTAATTCCCATTACGATCTTTGGGTTGAAAACACACCTGACCAGCACACACCAGATTAACCGTCCGGATGCCAGGAATCACCCAAAGCATCGTTCAAGAAAAACTCTAAGACGGAGAGACCAACGTCCTGCATGGGATCACTATTAATACGCGCGGATTCCAAGGGGGCACCCCCTCTCGGCCATCTCAACAAGAGTCCTGTTCTTGCGCTCCACTACGCCATTCTGCTGAGAAGTGTATGGGGCAGATAACTCATGAGTAATACCAAGTTCATCAAGATAGTCATCAAGACCAGTATTCTTGAACTCGGTCCCATTGTCACTCCGGATATGCTTGATCTTCACACCAAAATTTGTCGAGGCCCTTGAGGAAAATCGTTTGAAGACTTCCTGCACTTCAGTTTTGTAAGTGATGATGTGCACCCAAGTGTAACGAGAATAATCATCAATAATAACAATGCCATATAGAGATGCCACATTTGTTAGTGTGGCATAATGAGTAGGGCCAAAGAGGTCCATGTGAAGCAATTCTAAAGGACGAGTGGTAGTCATGATAGTCTTCGAGGGGTGCTTGGATCTGGTCATCTTTCCAGCCTCACAAGCCCCGCAAAGATGATCTTTGAGGCCTTTGACACCCTCAATGCCCATGACATGCTTCTTCTTCACAAGCTTGTGGAAGTTCCCTCATGCCAGCATGACCGAGTCGACAATGCCATAGCCAGCCTTCTGAAGTTTTTGCAAGTAGACATGTGGCAGGCTGTGGTCCTGCAGAGAAATCAACAATATACAAGTCTCCTCTCCTAAAGCCTTCGAAGACTTTGGAATTGTCAGATTCCATGAGCAATAAGCAGCTATATTTGCCAAAGACGACAACCGTATCAAGATCACAAAGCATTGAGACAGACATGAGGTTGAATTCGAGGGACTCAACAAGCATGACTTTGTCCATGTGTGGATCCTTTGATATTGCAACCCTACCTAAACCCAATACCTTGCTTTTGCCTTTGTCAGCGTAGGTGATATGCTTTAGATGCGATGGAGATAAAGCAGAGTCCATCAGTAAGCTCTTTTCACCGGTCATGTGATTTGTACATCCACTGTCTAGGACCCACTCAGTAGCTTTGGGTGTGTCATCCTGCAGATGAATTAGTGCATCTTATGAACTCATATACTTCCGAGTGAAGAATATGACATCAAATTCATTAGATAGAATTTCATCAAATAGTGCAATAGATATAGCAGTATGAGGACGTCAGAAATGAGCAAATCATTTCTTCATGATTAGCTTGCGTCCTTTCAAGCATTCTCAGGTCTCCAGCAAATTCATCAAATGTTCAAGTTCGTCTGGAGACCTGACCCTACATAAGAGATTAGTTCTTTTTCCTCACCACCCACATCTGGAGGGGTGGCAAAGTGTTCATCATTCTGTGAGCTCCATAAGAGAAAGGTGGCATTGAAGCTAGTGCACTTCCTTTCACAGAAGAGGGGTTAGAGTATGCATATGAATAGGCAGAGAAATTCTTCGAGGACTTATGAACATAATGATTTGAAGAATAATGCACATATTCATAAGTCTTAGATTTTCCCTGAGAAACAGAAGCATTAGTACAATGATGATCATATGAGGAATTTGATCCATATGAGGATTTTGATCCATATGAAGAATTTGATCTGGGGTTCCTATTCTTCATAGGTGGTGTCAATAGGACATTCACCTGAAGACATTCAAGGCACCTTTTGGGAACCCAGATTTTCTTCATAGGAGGACCGTTCCTGCAGTTAGTTCCAACATATCTCGCAAATACTTCACCATTCTGATTTTTGAATAGCTTATAGTTGGAGTCAAATGACTCATCAGATGAATATGAAGATTCACATGGAAAGCCAGATAAAGTGGATGGATATACGGGAGGTCCTTTTGCAGCAACCCATGTGGTTTTGGGATACTGCTCAGGTTTCCAGTAGGTTCCATCGGCATTGAGTTTCCTCTCAAAGGCAATACCCTCTTTCCTAGGGTTCCTGTTCAAGATCTGCTTTTTGAGCACATCACAAAGAGTCTGATGCCCTTTGAAGCTTTTGTACATGCCTGTCACATACAATTCCTTCAACCCTACATTTTCATCAGTAATACTTGTGGTATCCTCAGATGAGGCAATTGTGACCATAGAGATAGTTGAAGAATTTGCAGCAATAGAAGCATTTGAACTTTCAGGTGAAGAATTAGCATATTCACATTCAATGCATTTCAAACATGGTGGAATAAATTCTTCCTAAGCGGAACTGATCTGTTGAGCAAGCAATGAATCATTTTCCTTCTGAAGGTCTTCATGAATCACCCTTAGCTTCTCAAGATCTTGCTTTCTCTAAAGAAATTCATAAGAAAGCTTCTCATGATCGGCTAAGAGTGTTTCATGATGACCTTGAAGATTATCAAACTTAGACTGCAGTCGTTGAAGATTATGAGTCAGAGTTTGAGTTCGACTCATTTCCTCACCCAACAGGTCATCGCTTTTGTCTAGCAGATTTTGAACCTTTTCCAAAGCCTTTTATTGTTTTATGGCAATATTAGCAAGTTTGGAATAGCTAGGTTTGAGATTTTCATTAGATTCACCCTCACTTGATTCAGAGGAGGGATATTTGAGTACCTTGGCACCTTTTGCCATGAAGCAATAGGTGGGACCGTAGTCATCGTCGCCGTCGTCAGTAGTGTTGGGGAAGCCATTTTCCTTAGTGTTGAAGATGGACTTGCTGACGAAAGCAGTAGCGAGAGCTAGGCTCGCCACACCAGAGTCTGACTCCTTAGATTCCTCCTCTTCCTTATTTTCCTCAGATTCAGCTTCAGAGTCCATTTCCTTGCCAATGAATGCCCGAGCCTTTTTGGAACTGCTCTTCTTGTGAGATGAAGTCTTTGAAGATTTTGACAATGAGGACTTTGAAGATTTCTTCTTTTTCTTCGAGTCATCTTAACTGTCATCCTTGTACTTCTTCTTCTTTGATTCCTTCGCCCACTGAGGACAATCAGTTATGTAGTGACCAAGTTTCTTGCATTTGTGACAAGTCCTCTTCTTGTAATCGCAAGATGAGGAATCTGATTTCATGTCATCACCTCTTGAAGATTTTCCAAAGCGACCACGCCTTGAGAACTTCTGGAATTTCCTCACGAGCATTGCTAGCTCCTGGCTTAGTTCTTCAGGGTCACCAAGGCTGCTGTCAAAATCTTCTCCTTGAGATGAGGAAACTGCCTTGGCCTTCAGTGCACGTGATCTTCCATAGCTTAGCCTGTAGAGATCTCTCTTCTTAGCATGTTGGAATTCATGAGTGTTGGGCCTCTCAAGGATATCAGTAGGATCTAGTGACTTGTAGTCTCCACATTCTTGAATCATTAGTGCCAGTGTATCGAATGAGGAATCAAGTGATCTCAGCAATTTCTTCACCACCTCATGGTCGGTGATGTTAGTGGCACCAAGTGCTTGAAGCTCATTTGAGATGTCAGTGAGGCGATCGAAGGTTTGATGAACATTTTCATTGTCGAGTCTTTTGAAGCGGTTGAAGAGATTGCGAAGAACATCAACTCGAGAATCACGTTGGGTTGAGATTCCTTCGTTGACCTTGGATAGCCTTTCCCAGATAAGCTTTGAAGACTCCAAAGCACTCACTCTGCCGTACTGTCCTTTGCTCAGATGGCCACATATGATATTCTTCGCTTGAGAGCCGAGTTGCTTGAATATCATCACATCAGCAGCGTTCACGGAAGGAGTGATGGAGGGAACGCCATTTTCAACAACGTACCAGAGATCGTTGTCAATTGCCTCAAGATGCATGCGCATCTTGTTCTTCCAGTAGGGGTAGTCCGTCCCATCGAAGGTAGGACACCCAGCCGAGACCTTGATCATGCCTGCAGTCGACATAACTAAAACTCCAGGTGGTTAAACCAAAATCACACAGAACAAGGGAGTACATTGCTCTGATACCAATTGAAAGTGTGTTATATCGACTAGAGGGGGTGAATAGGCAATTTTTACAAATTCGTCACTGAGGAAATACTACTTGAGGAAGTTGCTAAGTGACGAACTACAAGCAGCGGAATAAGCACTCAGGTGCATGCATAACAAGACAGTAGCATGGTCATCATGATGAAATGAAACATGCATAGAGCACAGGTAGCGTGTAAACAGGATAAGCAGGCAAAAGACAAGATGACTGAAGAAATAGGATTGAGGAAATTGAGAAATTCTTCAATCAATGTCTTCAAACAGTAACGATCAATTTCATCAACACATGAGCATGGAAATGAAAGGGTTGAGGAAATAGAACCAGTAGCTCGGTGAAGACAGTGATTTGGTAGACCAGTTCCAACTGATGTGACAGTTGTATGTCTGATTGGAGCAGCTTGGTATTTAAATCAAAGGACACACAGTCCCAGGACACACATTCCTTACTGTATTCTCCTTGAGCTAAGGTCACACAGACCTCGCCCAATCACTCGTGGTAAGTCTTCAAGGTGACTTCCAAACCTTCACAGACTATGTCACCCGGCGATCCACAATTCCTCTTGGATGCTCTAGACCTTGACGCCTAACCGTCTGGAAGGTGCACAGTATTCAAAGGTAACAAGCGTTGGTTCCACACAGGAACAATCTCATCAGTGATGTTCAATCACTTTGGGTTGTAGGTGTTTGGGTTTTGGGTTTTTCCTCACTGATGATTTTCTCTCAAGGTCGTCGGAGGATGGGATGCTCTAAATGACAAGTGTCAGTTTCTCTCGGAGCTGCCAACCAACTAGTGGTTGAAGGGGGCAGCTATTTATAGCCGGGGAGCAGCCCGACATGATAAGACATAAATGCCCTTCAATGATATGACAGTTAGGTGGATAAGATATTTGGGACAGCTGGCGCGTAGCACAGCAACGGTCGGAAATTTGAGCTCTCAAATTCCTAAAGTCTATCATGTTCCTCACTTGTAGGCAATCCGCACTGGCAAATTCCTAACTACTCAGTCAGAACAAATTCCTCAGAGAACAGAAGATCTTCATCTCTGTCACTGAAGAAATTGACTGAACTGTATGAGATTTCCAAAGGCTTCACTCGAAGGATTGGGTATGTGTAGGCTTTGAGATGAGCATCACTTGGAAACTTTTCCTTAGTTTTACCTCGACCCCCTTTAACAGTAAGGTGTTTCCTATGACTCAAGAAATAGAAAATGAAACTAGGAAAACAAAAGTCTTCACGCTTCATAATCCTCGCATCAATATCAATGTCTTCAAGGTCACACCAATTTCCTCATTTTCAAAGTCTTCAAGAAAACCAAAGTCTTCAAATGAAGACATTCATTTTTAGGGGTCGACTTTCTTCATAAATATCAAAATCCTTAGAGACTTATATAACCTGTGTACACTCACAAACACATTAGTCTCTTAACCTATAAGTCTTCAATACACCAAAATCACTAAGGGGCACTAGATGCACTTACGGCTCTGCACGTCGGCAACGCCTCTCCTCCACTCGTGCGTCCACCCCGAGCCAAACCAGCATGTCAGTTATCCTCTGCGACCTCGACTTCTTCCTCCCGACTACTCCCTGGCGCTGCCCGACTCCGGCGGCAGGCGCTGCGGACGTGGACACGGCGGAGAAGAGAGCACAGTGCATCGCGTGAACGAGCTGTCCCTCTCCCATGCCCTGTGCTTGGCTCTACTCCTCCACTGTTCCTGCGCGATCGCCAGTGAGCTCTCCCATCGCCTCTGAGCCTCTCTTGTCGCCACTCGTTGCTCTAGAACCATCTCTGGCAATCTTGAGCCCTGCCTCGCTCTTCCCTATATATAGGACCCCTCCCGAGCCATTCTAGCCATCTCACCCACCTCAACTAGCCACAAATCTCTTAGTCTAGTGATAACCCACAAGTATAGGGGATCGCAACAGTTTTTGAGGGTAGATTATTCAACCCAAATTTATTGATTCAACACAAGGGGAGACAAAGAATATTCTCAAGTATTAGCAGCTGAGTTGTCAATTCAACCACACCTGAAAGACTTAATATCTGCAGCAAAGTATTTAATAGCAAAGTAGTATGGAAGTAATGGTGACGGTGGCAAAAGCAACAGTAGCAGTTTTGTAGCAATTGTAACAGTGGCAACGGAAAATTAACGAAGTAAAGATCAATATGGGAAAAGCTCGTAGGCAATGGATCAATGATGCATAATTATGTTGGATGGCATTCATCATGCAACAGTTATAACATAGGGTGACACAGAGCTAGCTCCAATTCATCAATATAATGTAGGCATGTATTCCGAATATAGTCATACGTGCTTATGGAAAAGAACTTGCATGACATCTTTTGTCCTACCCTCCCGTGGCAGCGGGGTCCTATTGGAAACTAAGGGATATTAAGGCCTCCTTTTAATATAGAACCGGACCAAAGCATTAGCACTTAGTGAATACATGAACTCCTCAAACTATGGTCATCACCGGGAAGTGTCCCGACTATTGTCACTCCAGGCTTGCCGGATCATAACACGTAGTAGGTGACTATAACTTGCAAGATAGGATCAAGAACACAAATATACTCATGGAAACATAATAGGTTCAGATCTGAAATCATGGCACTCGGGCCCTAGTGACAAGCATTAGGCATAGCAAAGTCATAGCAACATCAATCTTAGAACATAGTGGATACTAGGGATCAAACCCTAACAAAACTAACTCGATTACATGGTAAATCTCATCCGACCCATCACCGTCCAGCAAGCCTACGATGGGATTACTCACGCACAGCGGTGAGCATCATGAAATTGGTGATGGAGGATGGTTGATGATGACGACGGCGACGATTTCCCCTCTCCGGAGCCCCGAACAGACTCCAGATCTAGTCTCCCGAGGAAGAACAGGAGGAGGCGGCGGCTTCGTATCGTAAAACGCGATGAATCCTTCTATCTTATTTATTTTTATCCCCGAAGGTGAATATATGGAGTTGGAGTTGAGGTCGGTGGAGGTCCAGGGGGCCCACAAGGACGGAGGGTGCACCCCAGGGGGTGGGCACCCCCCACCCTTGTGGATAGGGTGTGGGCCCCCTTCAGTTGATTCTTTCGCCAATATTTTTTATTTATTCCAAAACTGATCTCCGTGAAGTTTCAGGTCATTCCGAGAACTTTTATTTCTGCACAAAAATAACACCATGGCAATTCTGCTAAAAACAGCGTCAGTCCGGGTCAGTTTCATTCAAATCATGCAAATTAGAGTCCAAAACAAGGGCAAAAGAGTTTGGAAAAATAGATACGATGGAGACGTATCATCTAGCACCACGGCAAGGCCGGGTGGGCCTCTGGCCGCCGTTCTTCACCGGAGCTCGCCGCGGATCGCACTCGGCGTTCCACTCTCTCCGGCGATCTTCGACCCCTCCCACTCCTTCAGGCAAGCTCGTGAGCTTCTCTAGATCGTGACGGCGTTGCTGGACCCCCTCTACCTCGCCGAGAACTCGAACTCCGACGAGCTCTGCCGCCTACCGTCTCTGGAGAAGACCACCACGACGTCCTCCGTCCATTTCCATCCATGTTGCTCATACGTACGTGTTTGCCTCGATGAGCTGCGTCCATCCCCCACCTCTCCGGCGGCGCTGTGGTTTCCCTGTCCGAGAACCATCGCCGGCCGAGCCGCCGTCTCTACTTCTCTCTCTCTCTCTCTCCCTCTCTCTCTCTCTCTCTCTTTCTTATATAAACCTGCTAGAGGGGCCCCTCCTGTCAGCCTCTCTTCTCTCTCCCCGAACCAGTATAAGTGAAGACGTATTCAGAGAATACGCCTTCGACGTGGCCCTCTCTGGGATTTTCTGTTTTTAGTTTAAATTCAAATAATTTGACTGAACTTTGACCAGCTCTAAATCCCAAACCATAAGTCCAAATGAGATGAATCTTTTTGCATTATTTTTGTTATGAGCTCCTCTTTCAGCATGACAAATTTGAGATTTTTCCTTGCTGTAGATATTTTCTGGTGCATTTAAATGTGTTATGTGACATTTTCTTTTTGCCATTTGGATCGTTTCCAGAAGAGCAAACTTGTCTTGAAGAGGACCAGGAGTTTTGTGACCCTCCTCTGAACTAAGGCAAGCCACCACAAACATTTGCAAGAGTGACATTGCAATCGCTATGATTTTACTTGAATTTAAATTCATATAATGCATATAGTTATTCAAATGATATCACTTGTGCTAGTTTCACTTTCAGATTATGCTTGCTATGTTTACAGAAGTATGTGGGTTACTTATTCAAGTTTATGAAGTAGAGTTGATATGGTCATGAGCATGTTTATGTTAATACCGTCATCACGTTGAAATGGTGCATATGCATATCATGGCATTTTCATGGCATACTATGGCTCGAGTAGATTTTATTTCAAGTTAAAAATGATAATAATACAACTTGAACATGATGTTGATCGAGTCATGGTGCCACCGAATCAAGCTTCCCAGTGCAACCACATTTGCCTTTATGGGAAGGCCCTTATTTGGTCTGTTGTCATGCCTCTCGCCGGTGCTTCCAACTAGGGAAGGTTATGTGCTTGCGCTGCCCTGGCCCGGTAGGCAGGCATAGCATTGTGTGCCCATAGTTGTTTTGGTACCATTGTCCCCGCTTGGGACTATTTTTGTTTTACCACGACGGTGGCCGTTGGATGTCACGAGGTGACATCGGGGCCACCCAAGACTGAGCCCAAAGGGGAGTTGGTCGGAGTGGCCGGGAGAGTGTCATGCAATATATTGGTTCTGTCGAAACGCCGTTGGTCCACCCGAATGGGAGCACGAGGCCATCGGTTCTGTGCTGTGGGTACAGTGTACTAACCTCTACATAGTGTATTTAATCTATCGATAGCTGCGTCCTCGGTCATGGACACAGTTCATAGTAGGTCACACCTTGGGTCAACAGAAATAATTAACTTGCACACTAATGTTATATTTATGGCACTTGATATGATGGATAAGCTGTCGGAACCATTGGGTGGTTTCTTTTGTGATTCGGAGGTGATCACCGTGGTAAGATGATGTTCATGGTTACGAGGTAACCAAGATGGTAAGCTGGTCCGAGAGACCCTGGTTGCAATCACTTTCACTTCATGAGTAGCATTGCCATGTTATTGCATATAACTTGCTTAAATATCATGTTGTTTGTCATTGTTGTATTGTTTGTTGTGAGCTTGCGAGTACATTCAAAGTACTCACCTGGCGTGTCGTGCCAGTTTCAGGAGAAGCCGTGCCAGGAGTCGGAGTTGCATCGTGCATCGCAGTCTAGGCCGTGTCCACATCAGTGTCCCTGTGAGATGGAGTCCTACTACGTTGTCTTTCCGCTGCCACGTAGCTGTGTCATTATCTTCGAGGCCCCCATCATGTCCACTAAATAATGTACATACACTACGATAAAAAGACACATCCGTGACATTTTGGGCCAAACAAAAAAAAATCTATCATGCTTATGACACTTCCATTACGATAATTGTGACAAAAGCACGTATCATCATACATGTGGTGGGCTCCTACTTGTATGACAAAAAATCATGACAAAAAATGGGCTTTTGTCCTGGGCGGGCCGGGGATGCACCTGCATGACATTCTTTGGGCCATCCATGACGGAAAATATCGTGGTAGAAGCGAGGGCAAGGAAAATATCGGGGAGTTCCCGATTACGGTGGGTGGTCGGGGCCGAGCGATGCACGGAGGTTTGTGTGTTTCTCTCGTACACGTACACGCGTGTGTGCGAGGCATTGGTCTCTAACTGAACCCGAGCGAGGCATTCGCTTACTGAACCCGAGCGATTGCACTAGCTACGCGTGTTACTGAACCCGAGCGATCGATCGATCCCTTAGCTGTTAACTGAACCCGATCGAGCGATTCCTTCGCTACTACTGCTAACTGAAGCCGATCAAACCTACTGCCTCTTGATGACCAGTGACCGTTGTTGGGGGTTGGATGAACAGTTCCCGGTGGGGGTTGGATTAACAGGACCCCATGGTAGTAGTAGTAGGCCATTGCCGCTGGATGAACAGGACCCCGATCGAGGAGGCCGCCACACCCGAGCCGGTTGGGGTGGATGAACAGGACTTCGTGGAGGGCTGGTTGAACAGTAGCCGATGGAGGGTGGATGAATAGGACCCCGTGGAGGGCTGGTTGAACAGTAGCCGGTGGAGGCCACCCCGTGGATGAACAGTAGTTGGTGGAGGCAGGAGGAAGTCGACGGTGGATGAATAGTAGCATGTGGAGGCTGGAGGAAGTCGACGATGGATGAACAGTAGCCCGTGGAGGCTAGAGCAAGGCAGTAGACGGTGGATGAACAGTAGCCCGTGGAGTCCTGTTTTGTGGTACGCCACACCCTTCCAAATGAACAGGACTCCACTTTGACCATAGGCACTCCAACACAAGTCTGTTTCCTTCGTTTTTCAGTACGCCACACCGCTCCCGATCAACAGCACCCCGTTTCGATCGTAGGAGCTCGAACACAAGTCTGTTTCCTCCGTACTGTTGTACGCCAGACTCATTTTCGGCTGTTTCGTACAAGCCGGTTGGCTCCTGATGAACACGATGCATTCTGACCCAGTCTGTTGCCTCCCGATGAACAGGACGCTGTTTCTCCGTTCCGACCCAGCCGGTTGGCTTCCGATTAATAGGACGCCGTTGCTGCCGTCCGTAGGCTCTCCATGTACACGAGCCCTAGCCGTACGTATGCATGAGTAGGCGTTCGAGACCCCGCCCGTATGTACGTACGTGGCCATATTTTTTGGCATGTGGCTGTATGTACGTGTACATGGTTTAGAAGGGACTGCGTGAACTGCTACGTCGGGGGCTCTACTACTACCCGTGTCGCTACTTGCTCGGCCATGGTTCATCGTTGCAGATAGACCGATCACCTAGTATGTACGTACACGTTCACGATAACGCTACATACGCTTCGACCGTGTGGGTCCCATCTGTCAGGGAGGATAAGGACGCACTTCCTTGCGTGCGAAGATATAGCTGGTGGGTCCCAGTTATCAGGGGGAAGAATCAATTTTTTTGCCCGTAATATGGACGCACTTACTTGCATGCGAAGATGTAGCTAGTGGGTCCATCTGTCAGCATCACCGTGTAGAGTCCTCTTCTGATGGCTGTCGTTCGTTGACCACGCCGCGCGGACAGCACCCAGGCGGTGGACGACGGCGAGGCCTAGGAAGGGAACGGCGCGGAGCCAGGGAAGACGAGGCAGGTGGATGCCCACGCGGAGGGGAGTACGAGGGTTCACTGGTTCGGCTGCGGTGTGAGGCTGCCGTCGCCAGAGAATAACAAGAGGTGTTGGTGAGTAGAGGAATGGCCTGGACGGCGTTGGGATTAGGGTGGGCCGGTTAGTCCTGCACGGCAGCACAGCCGGCCATGGGAGGCGCTAGCAGGCGGTACCGCCGACGGTGGTTTGGGCGGCTGAAGCAAGAATATCCGAGATTGAAGAAGCACGACATCCGTTGGATAGACATCCAACAGCCAGTGCTGCTAGAATCGTATGTTGACTATAAGTTGACAAACTTTGCGTACGCGTCAACTTAATAGGCCCACAAGTGTATGGCAGAGAAAACATATGGCCCATTTGTGATTTGTAATAATGTACAGTCCATTTTTGAATTCTAATGGAATTTACTAAAGCCTATTTACAGTTTGTTAAAAGTACAGCTCATTTTCTAGCGAAGACAACGATTAATAATTTCAACCAACCACTCAAAATAGAATTCAATAAAATTTCCCACATTTTGATGGGATACGAAATATTTTTATCCCAAAATTTCGAGTCAGATTAAATATAATTTTAAAATAAATTTGTATTACGTAAAAATCTAACAAAATATTACGCGCGCAACAAGTAATGAAATTAAAATTTTCAAAATCCAAAAATATTTTTTTAACTAATTACGTGTTTGGTGCATTTTTTTATAGTTACAGCCCAGTTTTTATAATTACATCCCATTTATTATTTCTTAAAGCTCATTTTCTTGTTAAGCCTAATGCATCCATCCTAGGAAAGATTTGCAGCCCAGCGGGGCGGAGAATAACAAATTGACCTGGGCTAGGTATTCCTCAAAAAAGTATAGCTGGGCTAGCCATTTTCACCTTCAAAAAATTAATATCTGGGCTGGATATTTGCTCGACATAAAATAATAGCTTGGGCTAGACGGGCCACAGCCCGCCGAGTTGATACCCTGCTCCTCTGAACAACAACAAAAACATCGCTCAAGAAAAACTATGCTCACACCTCAAAAACACATATACGGCTCAAGCCAGCTGTCGGCCGCCCCTTGTGCAATTCTCTCGTTTATTGACTATATAGGTTGACAATGGTGTGGGACCGTGATGTCAAGAAACCAGGAGGAAGCAAAAAAAATTATAGTTGTATATAATAAGGAGGCATTTGCGTACATGCGGCTATGGCCCTAGTGGGTCCCCACTGTCATCCTCTCCAAGTTAAGTCATCTCCTAATTCCTCATGTTCGTTGACCATATTGACAACGCAAGACGGCGGCGCCACGGCGAGCGCAACAACTCGAAGGACGACGGAGAGGGCCTCGCGGGCCCTACGGATGGTCTGATATAGCGCCCGCTGCTCACTCAGGAAGCTAGGATCATAGGGCCACTTGTCCGCGACGACATTGTCATTCGCTTGTTCACCGCCGATTCGTACTTCTGCGAGCTTGTGCTTGTTGAGGAGACGGAGGTTGCAACACAGGTCCTCCTGCGCTGGTAGCTCTTCCACCATTAGGGCGTCGAAGTGCGGCGACACCTGCTCTATGGTGAACACGGCATGAACCGGCTTGGGCGGTGGCGCTGGCTCATGGTCGGAAGCCACGTCCATCGTCTGATTGTGATCGCTAAGCTCGGTGAGCTAGCTAGCGAGCCAGCATGTCCGGCTGGTGGACCGGACCGCTGCCAAGCACGAGTCTGACCGCCCTGCCCCACCTAGACCCCCTCCCTCGCCCGCGTGCGCTTTCCGCCCGAAACGGTCAATGTCGCCCGCGCCGCTTCCCAGTGCAGGCGATTGCTCCGCGTTCAGACGACACAAGTGTCATCCGTCTGTCCGTCTGCCGCCCACATTAATGATACCCGGTTGCCGAGGCGGCTACTCCGGTGCCACCCGTCCGTCCTTCTGCCGCCCACCATTGCTATATAAACTGCTGTGCCAGCCATAGCCGCAGTCATCCGCCTCCGTTCCCTTTCTCCTGTCCACACCAATCCCATCATGGCTTCCTCGCGCTCCAGCGCTCTTTGGGACGGGCGGACGACAGGCCAGAAGGAGATGGCACCCATTGCTGCTGACTGGTTGGCCGGCAGGCAGCCGGAGGACGACGACGTCCCAATGGAGAACGTGGTAGTCGAAGATCCGGCGCCAACCCCCTCCTCCGCGCCATCCTCGCCAGTGCATTGCACCATGACCATCGGCGAGGCCCGTGCCCAATACATGGACATAGTGAGGCAGAAGCATGAGGAGCAGTTCTGGGAGGCGCAGGCCGATGCCGCCTACAACCACCATGTCCTCCAGGAGCACCTGCAGGCGAAGGAGCAGATCGCCGCGGAGCAGGCGGAGCAGGAGGCGCTGCTCGAGTTGTACCGCTCCGCCCGTGAGAGCTGCCTCACGCACTAGCGGTACCGCATGTGGGTGGTGGAGGTTGCGGCCGCCTACAAAGAGGGCGATGAAGCGGGCGAGGCGCTGTTTGGCGAGACCGACGAGGAGACGGAGAACAATGCCGGCTGCGCCGAGGCCCCGCCCCGCTGGCACCGAGGCGGAGGACTTCGCCGGCTTCGGCGAGTCCCTGCACCGCCAAGGCCCCGCCCCGCCAACAACGAGGCAGAGGACATCGCTGGCTCCGTCGAGGCCCCACCCTGCCGGCAACAAGGGGTAGGATTTCCCCCGATCCGCCGAGGCGTGGCCCTGCCGGCAACGAGACAGAGGACATCACCGACTCTGTCGAGGCCCCATCCCGCTGCCAACGAGGCCGCGCCACACAGAAAACGAGGAAGAGTAGAACACGGTAGGTCGCCACCGCTCGGTTCCATGTAAGGCCACCGCTGCTACCCTCCGGTTGAAGCCAAGCTTGGAGGGTTAAACATTGACGGCCGATTAGCTTCTTGGCGGCGAGGTGGAGTCAGAGAGCTGAGCTAGAGAAGAAGCTTCTGTTTGGCTCAGCCGGACACGGAAAATGGGCGCCGGAGATCATAGATTAGGTTAATTAATTATACCTCTAGCGCACCCCTTTTTAGTTGAAGAATGTATGAAATGTAATGAAATTCGGCCGTGTATGAACGAATTTAGTTCGATTAGTTCGAAATCTTGTATCACTGGCATTGGATGAACATGCAAAACAATACTCCCTCTGTTTCTTTTTAGTTTCATATAAGATTTGTTCAAAGTCAAACTTTGTAAAGTTTGACCAAGTTTGTAGGGAAAAATATCAACATCTACAATACTAAAACTATATGGTATGAAAAATAATTTCATGATGCATCTAACAATATTGATTTCATATTGTGAATCTTGATATTCCTTTCTATAAACTTAGTAAAAGTTAACAAAGTTTGACTTTGACCAAATCTTACATGCAGACTAAAAAGAAACGGAGGGAGTACGTACTAGCATTCTTCTCAAGATGCACGGTGATCACCTCGTTTGCAGCAGTTTCACACGTACGTACAAAAAGTTTTAGCAGCTTTTTAGCGTGCCTGTACAGTGCAACCAAACTCACAGGCCTGGCAATTCATAGAGAACATTAAAAACAATCAATGATTATGCATCTCAATGATTCACACGCCAGAGCCAATATTTACTTCACAACTAAAGAATAAAGAAAAATCAATCGATGCTGCTGACGGCAAAGGGCGTCGCATTCCAAAATATCAAACGCATGTCTTCTTGCTAGCATCAATGAGCAAAATTTGAGAAGGTTGTCCATTCCAAAATATCAAATGCGTGTGTTTTTGCGTACATCAATAAGCAAACTTTGACAAGGTTTTCCTATTCCAAAATATCAAATGCCTACGATTGTGGAATGGGCAGGGTTTGCCATCAGTTCGGACATTGACATGTCACCTCGTGCTAAATAAACCAACTGTTCTTTTTGTGCAGTTCCACTAAAATCAACCAACTTCGCGCGTAGCTTGTATGATTTCACCTTTATATGTTGCAAGGCCTTGAACATATCGGCACCTCCTTTCTTGTAGCTAATTTTGTGGCTGGAGGTGAAAATGAATGATTCGAGAACATTCGATGTATTGTGCATGATGAAGTATAATGGAGGGCACGAACCATCAGAACATTTTGTGCAGTTCTCATTGAAATCAAGCTGAGCATCCCTGTTTGCATAAATATGAAAAAAGTGATTAGTACCAAGCAAACTGTATTATGAATTTACAGTTTAAACAAGCAACCTACATGATCCATGCAGAGCACACATTTAAAAAAATAGAACTCACCAGAAAGAATCCTAAAACAACATTGTATTGGCCATCACAGCAACAAAGATGGAGATCTGTGAGTCCTTCTGAGCTAAAGTTAGTTTGTTCTTGTGGGCAGTAATGTAACCATCCTTCAACTGCTCCTTCTGATAACAAGAGAGGCTTGGCTTCTTCATCCTGGCATAATCGAAACTAGGCACTTCACGTACTCCATATTCTTCTTCAGAGGAGGATGATCCTGTTGTGCAAAGACAAGAGAACAACTAAATGCTAGCATCCCTCTTTGCTCGAATAAAAGGAAATGAAATATTTAAAACAACCATTACATTAACAATGGGAGTAACTGATGAAATGTATACTCACAAAGAGATGCATCCTCATTATCCTCATAGGAAATGATACGATACCAAACATAGCAGCTCAACTTGAACTGTATTATTACTTAATTTTATCAATGGCTATAACGGTGGCAAACCGGTGCCTCAATTTATTAGCAGCCTTAGATTAACATGCGAAACAATACCACTTTCTCACGAAAGTAGCTAAACAGTAGCA
The DNA here is from genome assembly GCA_011799875.1 of Thinopyrum elongatum. Lineage (NCBI taxonomy): Eukaryota > Viridiplantae > Streptophyta > Magnoliopsida > Poales > Poaceae > Thinopyrum > Thinopyrum elongatum. Next base: position 483,345,770 of record CM022297.1, read on the forward strand.
CAATACCAATAGAGATGGCAAAGCTCGATCATATGGATGAAATCCGTGGGCCGGTACCAACCTTTGTCAGGAGGCTTATTGTGTAGAGCATGTAGATGAAGCACTTCTTCGGAATCATCCATTATTATCTACTGTGATTACCATGCTTACTATAAACTCCTCGATTAGTTTAATGTTTCCAACATCTTCTTGTGCAGTTCCACTAAAATATATGTTATCTTCAAACAAGATCCCTGTTTGCACAAGTAGAGATAATTACATATTACATTAAGAGTGGTATAAAATCACAGTGGCAAAACAATTGCTCGTTCCAGCCATAGCAATAAACTAAGATGCAAAACTATATCATTACTTGTGTCATCACAGTTCCAGTGCTTCATTACAGCACCGGGAGTTGATTTTTGTTCTTCATCCGCTTGTTCTTCCCCTTCATCACTTGGTTCAATAACAGACAAGCTTCGCCTTCAATGTAAGATTTGGCATATCAATTAGGGAGCACAAGTATAGCACTAAACAACAACATTACTTTTCTGATGACAGTAGCAATATACAGGCCAACAGTTGCAAAATATCATTATCTTACCTCAATGGGATATTACGGTGCACATACAGTTTGGAAGTCTGGTCTCCTTTTGTGCAGTTCACTAAAATCAAGCAACATTACCGTATAAGTAGTCAAACATATTAAAGCACACTGCACAATCATGTGGAAGAAGGCCAGTATTGATCTCTCATGACGCGGAATTCAAACAACTCACAAGAAGAAGATCTGAAACAAATTTGCCAACACGAATAGTAAGTCAGATCTCCTCTTGTGCAGTTCCACTAAGATCAAGCAATCAAGCAACGTTGTCGGTGTGAAATTTTGGTTGAACTGCACAAAACACTCTTAAAACAAAAGTGTTTTGTGCAGTGCAAAAAAAGTTCGAAATAGCGACGAGGTGAAGTAGATAACCATGTTTACATAGAGGTGCAAAGGAAACAATTACTGGTCAAGAACGGTGGATGACACAGAAGCCCACAAGAAGAAGCATCTAACTTATCTAAATGGGAAAGAAAGCAAGACAGTAGCATTTCTCAAATAGTGGCATTGATTCATATTAATAGAGAGATTATATTAACAATAAAATTCTTTAAACATGTAATTTGCTTTTAACTGTGGCATTGCATCAATTTTCCAGTGGCATTATTAGATTAACAACATCTAAAGAGTTGTAAGGGACAGTGGACGCACCAGCACCATGTGCATATACCGATGTATAAAGGGGTGATGCACAGTCTATTGCAACAAAGAACAAACAACCAAGGAGCATATTTGTGTTGGTCCCATTTTTGTTATCTTTAGACACCTTTCCCTATGTGAGGGCAGCAAATCTGGTCCTGCTCAAACTCTACAGCCTTGTCCCCCACCCACAAAAAGATCAGTTCATTACAGATGTGTGTACTGCGTTTGTCATTGTTTTCCCTTTTCGACCAACATAGGTGTTGGATAGCTTGTCTGTACTACTTTCCCCCCTTCCTTTCCTCTTTGAACCACGTTCTACATTCATGCTATACAACTTTTCCCACTACTTTTTTGTTTGATCCAACACCTAGATTCGAGTGCAGAAGCAAAAAACATCCACATGCAGCTAGAGCAATGCATATGGATTAAGTAAATTATACCTTAAGGTTCTCGGTGTGTGGCTCAGTGGGCGGCCGGAGGCCGATCTGCCCACACTATGTACGACAGCGAGGAAGAAGGGGTTGGAGGCCCTCCCGCGCCACTGCTGGGTGAAAGAGAACAATGGCACCGGTAGTGGATTCCCTCCCTTGCCGACGGCGATAGCGTTAAGCCTCTTTCCCTTCCCCGGCAGACGGGATGCTGCCGGCTCTTTGACCAGCAGTGAGTGGAGAGAGGCCAACGCAGTCTTGTTTAGATCTGAAGAGGGTGAGAGTGTGAAGAGAGCAACTGCAAGCGCTGAGGCTCCGGCGTGTATATATATAGTGGAGAGAGTGTGAAGAGAGCAAACCCTAGAAAACAAGCGCTGAGGCTGCAGCGTATCTCTACTCTCTATATCTATATCTCTACTCTTATAAAAAACAGAGTTGATGATGATGGTGTGCATGCCATCCTGCAATATAGCCCGGCCAATTTATATCTGACGGATAGGAAGGAAACTATGGCAATTTTGCAAAAAGATACCCACACCCCTCTCCACATTTGCAAATAAGGCCTTCCCTCATTCATCCTTTTCTCCCACAAGATAAACTACTCAGACAAATGCATCTTGATGTTCCGTGCAATGCACGAGCATCTTGCTAGTATCTTTATATTTACTAATTGGAGGCACCAATCGAGCAACCACGTTAATCCTAGAAAATGTAACAAAATCATTCATCCGATCTGATTATTGCATATTTGCAGCCATAGGATGAAGTCCCACAAGGATTCCTTTAAATTTATCCCACACAGACGTCTCTTTAGAAAGTTTCGTCTCCAAGTAAAAAAAAGTCCTTCCTCTTGCCGTGGAAAAGAAAACGCATCCGTCTCGCCCTCTCCCGCTGCATCTCTTCTGCTAGCCCTGCTATTCATCGTCCTCCAGCTCTTCATGGCTACCTTCAATGGCTAATGCCGTCCTAGACTTTGATGTACAAGCTGTGTTGCAGTCCATCTAGAGGTACCATACCCAACCAATCTATTATCAATCCCCTTCGTCTTTATCTTTCAATCTCTTATTATTCCAAATTTTCGAATCCAAGATGTTTGATACATGAGGAGCTGTATCATGCTAGAAGCTGATGAGTTCTATAATTAAGTCAGATTTGTGGCACCGCTCCTCACACTCAAAACCTTATTTGAGTTGGAGTTACAGAAGGTCGGCGCTCACTGATTGAGTTGTGGCGCCTATCAGGCGAGCTTCTCTTTTGCAGTTGCTTAGAGAAAGGTGAAGCATAGAGGACGCACATGCAAGGAGTCAATGGCAACAAGTACTGGCTGGCGGCGGCTTCATTGGCTTGGTTTCGTGTCTACAGGTACGTAAGCACTATGAACCTCTAGATATAATTTTTTTGTTTCTTATGCAAAACGGCTACAGGTAAAGTTAATGGCATTAATCATGCAGGTTTGATCTAAGTGCATCCTCAACAAACCTGATGTTTAATTATGACACTACACTATACGCCCTGTGCAAAAATTAGGAAAGCTGAAGGCTATGTGAATTCCGTACATTTTCTCGTGGTACATCCGCCAAGGTCTAAGCAGTTTGGCCATCCCTACAATAATCGCTCTAACGAATTTTTTGTTAACCAGCAGGTCAACTTGATTAATACAAGCACGAATTCAGTTCCACAAGCACAAATCGTCTGGCAGGGAAACAACCACCATACCAGCCCTTTCTCAACTCTAATAACATCAATCTATATATGTAATAATGAAGTTCATCTTTGTCACTTCTTTTATCTTATGGCGATGTGATAAGAATTGTAGGTTACTTATTTTTATTTCTTATATTGCTGCGGAGCCAAGCCAACATAGCTAGTAAAAGAAACTTTGGCTCTCCCTCTTTTGATCTCCAACACACAGCACTATCCCGTGATCTCCTACTGTCCTTAATAGCCTACCACAATCAGATCAGTACGCTGGTCTATTGGGATGGCCATCACCTCCATGAGTCAATGACACATGCAGTGAGGTTTCATGGAGCCGTGGCCGTGATTTTTTGGTGTCTTCCTACTTCTCAGTGATGAACCGTTGTTGGTTGTTGTAGGTTAGGTGTTCCTTAAGACAAATTGAGTTTTTGCCTTCACTAGTGCAGAATCAGCCTTTAGTCCCGGTTCGTAAGGGCCTTTAGTCTCGGTTCTCGAACTGGGACTAAAGGGCGGGGACTAAAGCCCCCCCCCTTAGTCCCAGTTCGTCACAACCCGAGACCAAAGGCCCACCACGTGGCACGAGCCAGCTCCGGGGGTTGGGGGACATTTAGTCCCGGTTGGTGACACCAACAGGGACTAGAGGTTTAGGGGTTTAGGATTTTAGGATTTATGAATTATGGTTTATTTTTCCTTTTTGTTTTGTGTTTTCCATTTAATTGTTTTTCATTTCAAACATATTTTACGCTACTGCAGTCGTACGTTAAGTGCCACTGCTACCACATACTGCACACGTCATATATAATAGAATTTCTCATACGACCAATCATTTATCATAGAATTTCTCGTATGACCATGCATACATATATATATATACAATTTCTCCTACAATTTGCAGATCATTACATGCAGGTATTAGATGTAATGGTATTCTCCTTTGGGATCTATGACCTGGTCAAGCAAAAATCCCGCAATTTCCTCTTGAATTGCTCGTACGCGGTCCATTGGTAGGAGCTTACCCCGGATCTCCGACATCTTTATTAAAGAAATAGATCAATATGAATATATTAGTTGTGTGTATATATATTAGATTATTGATAAAAAGAACTTTGAATTGTGTTTGCGTACCCAAAGTTGTCTTCAAGTTGTGTTCCTTTAGGATGCCATAATGCGAATGTTCTCGCAAACATAGTACGCACATAAATTATTCCCCGGCGCCTGGCTCATGCACTTTACGAGAATAGAATTCAATCAGATAGTAATTAATCAAGCATGATAATGGTATTGAAACTAGAATTAAAGAGATGCGCAGACGTAACTAGTACTACTTAATTACCTTGGGTCGCACACATTTCAGCTATTGTTTCCATTCGCCTTTAACCTGTTTGATGAACTTTTGCCAAGCCCTGCCCGCCGACAAAGAAAATGAATAAAGGAGTTATTAATTAGTTGATATCAGGAAATGAACTAAACAGGCCGACATAGTGCGATAATGATTGAAATTACCTGTCGATCATCCCCCTCACGATTGTGTATTCATTAGTGTCTTTAAGTAGAGAGTCCAATACTTGAACTTCAATGATTAGCAGGATCCAGTGGAAACTGCATGCGCACATGTTTGTATAATTAAGCGGGCATGTGCATAACTCATCAACTACACTTATTAACAACTACTAAGTAAAAACAGAATTTGCAGTACAAGACAGTAACACTCACCCGAAGTTGTAAGGAAATAGTATTTCTGGTTGGGTATTTAGTCACTTCAAAAATTCTAGCAAGCTTCTCTCTGTGTCTTTTCTATACGCCTCAAGTAACCATGTCTTTTCATTAATGGTATTTGGGTCAATGAACCCAATGCCATAGCGTCCTTCTCTTTTCATTTCATACATCTTCATTCTGCATAATACCACAGAAAAGAATATAGTGAGGATCATTACAGGTAATGAACGAGCACAGCTAGCTAGAGACTTAAATTACAGAAAGAAATCACTTACAAACAATAGCAACTGACGATAGATTTGTCAAGTGCGTCTTGGTTGAATAATTGAAACATTTCTTCAATCTCAACCCACAAATCTTTTGCATGGAAGTAATGCTCTTTCTTGACTTTCACCATGAGGGACTCGCCCGTTGTTTACTTCCCTCAGGTACCACTCATGCAATGTGCGCATTCTCGTTGATAGAAGCGGGATCTCCTCAGTCTTGACCAGAGGTTGGCCGGGGACATATTTCCATGATAGTTCCTCCTCTATAAACCCGGGGATTTCCTCGATGCCTAGGACTTGTTCAACAGTGACACCGGCCTCTTCAGCCTGCCTTCTATGATCGTCGGTTATTACTAGCTGATCAGCGGTACTCACATGTGGTTGTACAATGAGCGGGGGGATCGATTGCACTGCCTGTTCTCCTAGCTGGGGAACAGTTTTCCCGCTTTTTTTGCCAACTACTTGGCTCGAGCTCGAGCTCGACTCCTTCTGTTTTTGTGCATTATATAACTTCCTAATAGAGCGCTCATAGTCTAAGGCCGGTCTCTTCACAGCCGGTTGAGCATTATCAATAAAGTGTTGTATCACTTCCTCAGATATGATCTCCTTTGGCGGGGGCGGTTTCTTTGCAAAATGGTCCTGAACTTCGGCATCCACAACGGTGTTGGTTTCCTCCTCAGACAACTCGTAAGGAAACTTTGGAGGAGCCTTGAGGCTTGGACCATATCTGAATTTCTTGCATGTTGTACCGCTAGCCGCCGTAGCTGCGGCCCCTCTCTTCCGCTGTTGCTGAGGCGGCGGAGACGGCTGACGTGGTGCCAAACTTGGAGAAGGAGTCGGCTGACGCGGTGCCGGACTTGGAGGAGGAGGAGTCGGCTGACGTGGTGCCAGACTTGGAGGAGGAGGAGTCGGCTGACGCGGTGCCAGACATGGAGGAGCAGGAGTCGGCTGACGCGGTCGACTTGGAGGAGGAGTCGGTGGCCTTGGAAAGACGATGCAATCCTTTCTCCATAGAATGATACGATGTATGGCCTCTCGCAGTGTGCTGTCCTCATCACCTCCATGAATGTCAAGCTCTAGATCGTTATATCCCGACATCACAGCATCCACCCCGACATGAGCATAGCCAGCTAGAATCGGATTGCCATGGAAGGTTGCTTCAGGGGGATATGTTAAAGCATAGCCGTCCGCCACCTTCATTGATATGTTCTTCACCTTAATGTGTAGCTCACAAGGTGTCGCATGTTGGATATCATCCATGGGGTAACTAGCCAGCAGTGCATCACCGGCCGGGGTGGAACCCACGCTGCTTCTCGGCAAAGATGGGACAGTGCTATCCAATGCTTGATCCGCTAGCTACTGCCACTGCTAAGACCCCCTTTCCTGGCTAAGTGAGTCAATCTGCAAAACCGCTCCTTCCACATGTTGAAAGTTTTCTCTAATTCCCTATGGTTAAAGAGTAATTTGGAAAATCGTAAAATTTCGCAAACCGAACAGCCGAGTTCGTATTTTTGATGCCACTTCTAAATGGCTAATCCAATTGAGGCAAATGATATGGCGTTAGAAAGCTTATGAAAATGCGCTACTTTTAGATGTTAAAAGTTTTTTCTAATTTTGAACGGTTTAAAAGTAATTTAGAAAACGGTACAAGTTCCACCGAGTTCGTATTTTCGAGCTAATTTTTTAACCGTACGTCCGAATGCAGCAAATCATATGGCGTTGTAAAGCTTGAGGAAATGCGAAACTTTTTGGTATATATTGTTTCTCCCAATTCCTTAGGATTTTAAGTCAATTTTGAAAATGGCTAAAAACATTTTTTGGCCGTAATTTCTACAAACTTTATCGGAATGGGGCAAATAATATACCGTTGAAAAGCTACGGAAAATGCGAAACTTTTTCATGTAGATGGTTTTCTCTGATTCCTAGCCGTTTTCAAGTAATTTCGAAACGGCCAGATTATGCGTTCTGCCTTTGTCGCGTAACAGATTCGTCAAAAATGCACCGCGTGAAGAACTTGAACTTCTCGGCATGTCTACTTGAACTTCACTCTATTTTTCACGTGCTTTTTTTACTCTTAGCTCTCCATCCACTCACCGGAATTGAGCAAGTGATGTACCGATGGAAATCCGCTGTAAACACGCAACTTTTCCGTGTTGATCATTTTTTTATACTCGCGACAATTTTAAAAGTTTTTCATCTGAAATTCATTCAGTGTAGTAGTTGAACTTCCTGCTATTTTCACGTTGAACTTCTGTGACGAATTTTCGTATGTAATTTTCTCATCCATTCGTCAGTGTTACACAAATGATATTCCTTTTGTACAAACCTCTCTCACAATATTTTTTTCTAACTTTCTCCGACCGAGGACTTGAACTTATAACAACAAAAAAATTGGACTTTCCTTTTAATTCATTTTTCTCATATTAAACACACACCATGTAGTACATGAACTTTTTCCATTTTTATAATTTGAATTTTTTATTTTCTTTTTTAAATCAAATTGCTCCCAAATAATAACTAAACTTCTTTGTGGATTGAGAGAATTATTTTAAAACACAAAAAAACAATTTCTTTTTTGTGTTTTTGAACATGGAAATACAAGGTGAACCTCTCTCCCAAGAATTTTTGAACTTCCCCGAAAAGAGCACTTGAACTTCTTTCAACAAACCTTTTAAGCTTTTATTTATCTATACTTTTATTCTCACCTGAAATGCATTCCTTGCAGTACTTGAACTTCTCGGGGTTTTCACTATGAACTTCTGTCGCATTTTTGTGTATACGTCGAATTACACGCAATTGAAGGTCGGACGTCATTTTTTGCCATTTTAAAACATGTAATTGGAAGTCGGACGTCACGCAATATAAATTCTGAACCGTGCACGGACGTGCACGTGAACTTCTTGCAACAAATCTGAGTTTTTTATATACTTCGAACTTCTCTGTTATTTTAATTTCAACTTCATAGTCATATTCTTAGAAAGGAAATATATTTTTAAATAAGCATCAAACAATTTTTTTGTAAATTGCAATTCATAGTTTTTTTTCTTAGAGATGGTAATAATTTGAGTTTCCCGTATACATCGAACTACTCCTCTATTTTAATTTGAACTTCGTCATTTTTATTCTTTACTAACAAGGAAAATGTGAGTTTCTTTATAAATATTGAACTTCTCTATTTTTGTAATTTGGACTTCTTGGTTTATTTCTTTTAGTATCAAAATATCCTAGTTTTGTCATAAATATTGGACCCCCTCCATATTTTTTTAAATTTTGATTTATTTCTAAAAACATAGACACAAACGGGAGAGAGAATTATGTATGCATAAAGTGGGTAGCAATTTCCAACTTTCCCTTGTCGAGCACTTGAACTTCTAGCAAGAAATGTTTTTCATTTTTATGAGTTGGTTTTAAAAATGCCAAAATGGCATTGGCTTTTGTTTTTGTTTTTCGAACATGTAAATCTTAGGTTTTAATAAATTCCAAACTTCCACGTTATTTTAATTCGAATCTCACGTTGGTTTTATTTTCTATTAGCGGTTAGAATCCGAGTTTTCAATAAACATTGAACCGCTCCATTACTTTTAATTTGAACTTCTAGGCTTCTTTTAGAAACGGGGAAATCCATTTACTAATTAAACTTTCTAAACTTCTTTTTTGTTATTTTAATTTGACCTTCCGTTGTGGAAACTTGTTAAACAAGAGGAATTTTTTGATTTTTCCCGGTCTGTGCACTTGAACTTCTAGCAACAAAATTTTTGGACTTCGCCTTTTTACTCCTATTTTCTCATACAAAACACACACCATGCAGTACGTGAACTTCCGTCTATTGTCAATTTGAACTTCTCTCTATTTCACTTTAGTAACGAAAAAATCTGAATTTTTTATAGACATCGAACCGCTCTAACTTTCTTTTTCAACTTCTTTGTGTGCTTTTTAGAAATATGAAAAATGGAGTTTTGTTAGAAACATTGAACTTCGTCGTGTGCTTTCGAATAGATCTTATTGGTCTTATTCTTTAGTAACCAAAAAAACTGAGTTTTTCAAATAAATATCAAATGCTCTACTTTTAAAAGTTGAACTTCTTTGGTTTTACTATTTAGTAAAGAGAAAAAACTGAGTTTTTAATATGCATTAAACTACTCTGTTTTTTAAAATCGAACTTCTAGGTTAAACCGTTCAATTACAAAGTGTAGTAAAAACATGCTTTAAACGGTATACATGGAAATTTTAAACCGTTCATCGAAATGTAGCACATAATATACCGTTGGAAAGCTTATGAATAGCAGCAAGTTTTTCATGTAGACAGGTGTTACAAATTCGTTGATGTTTGAGAGCGGTTTTTAAAATGGCAAAACAACGTTGTTTTTGGCTTTTTTTTCAACATGTAAATGAACGACGGACGTCTCGCACATAAATTTTGAACTATGCTAGGAGGAGCACGTGAACTTCTTGCAACAAACCTTTTAAGCTTTTTGTTTTCTATTCATATATCCTGACGTGAAACGCATTCCGTGTAGTAGTTCAACTTCCCGTTGTTTTCACCTTGAACTTTTGTCACGTATTTTTGTTCAACCTCTCTCACAAGAATTTTTGAACTTTCTCGGGCCGAGCACTTGAACTTCTAGCAACAAAACATTTAGCCTTTGCTTTTTCATTCTTTTTTTAATACAAAATGCACACCGTGTAGTACGTGAACTTCTGGCAGTTATTAATCTGAACTTCTGAGATCATGCGTTCTGCCTTCATCGTGGAAATAGAGTCTCGGGAAAATGCACTGCGTGAAAAGGTTGAACTTCTGGAGCAGTTCTGTTTTGAACTTCACTCTGTTTTTCACGTGCTGTTTTTTGTCCGTAACTCCCCAACCACTTAACGGAATTGAGCAAATGATATACCAATGGAAAGCTGTCAAAAACACGCAACTTTCCCGTGTTGATCATATTTTCATACTCATGACGGTTTAAAAGAATTTTTTTCAAATACATAAAAACATGTTTTAATTGGTATACATGAAACTTTTAAACCGTACATCGGAATGTAGTATATAATATACCGTTGGACAGCTTATGAATAGCAGCAAGTTTTTCATGTGGAAACTAGAAATTTTGAGTTTTTTTTGTATACATCGAACAACATTTTTTCAATTTAAAATTCATGATTTTCTTTTTAAAATTGAATTGCTCCAAAAAAATCTTAAAATGCCAAAAACGATGCTACCCTTTACAACGAAAAAACTGAATTTTTATAGACATCAAACCACTCTCTTTTTTCAATTTTTGAACCTCTTTTTGTATTAAGTATTTTTAGTAAATGTCAAACTTCTTCGTTATTTCAAACCGAACTTCTTGGTTTATTCGTTAGTAACGGAAGAAAATCGACTTTTTGTAATAAATATCGAACTGCTCCATTTTTTAAAATTTAACTTCTTGGTTTATTCGTTAGTTACGGGAAAAAATCGAGTTATATTATTTTTAATTTCAACTTGTTGCGTTCTTCTTGGCATATAAACATCGAACTACTCTGTTATTTTATTTGAACTTCTTGATTTATTCACTTAGTAACTAAAGAAATCAATTTTTTTTAATTCTTTCAAGCATGTAAGTCTTAGGTTTTTCATAAACTTCAAACTTCTCTACTTTTAAAATTTGAACTTCTTAGTTTTATTTTTTAGAAAAAAATCAAATTTTAAGTAAACATCGAACAAAAGGCGATAAAAGCCTTATAGGACAAGGCGATTAAAAATAGCCTAAAAGGTTATTTTTCCAAAATAAGGGAAAATTCATGGGGAGATTTTTTTTCACCCGTAATATTTTCTTCGAACTTTCTAATGAATTAAATTTGAACTTCCACAACATTTTCTAGGTTAGACTTTGTTTTCTTCTTGTTTTTCATGTCGTGTATGCTTTGTGTTCTTTTTCTCCTTTTTGGATGTTTTTCATGTCTTGTGAATATATTCACTTTTTTCATCTTTGCATTATACATGATATTTTGTTGTAACAGCATACTGTATGAGCACTTTCTTGCGGTTTAGTTTTGGCCAAATGGGAAGTTTAGAGAAATGGATCAAAACACAAGTTTTTTGCACCTGCAAGTATAGCTGAACTTCATACATAAAAAAATTAGAAACAACACAGAACTAGACAGGGGGGAGGAATCGACCCTTTGATCTGGATACAGTACAACAACAGGGACAACAGAAAAGCGAGATCGATAGAGGATGGAGCTTGGGGGGCGTAGATGTGCTGGGCGGCCACTCGCATGGTGCCTCGAAGCGGAGCAAGTTGCGCGAGGTGTGGCTCGCACTCACACGGGGTGGATTTGAACAGCCTCAGATGGCGAAGTTGAACGGCCTGGGCGCTGCCGCTGCTGTGTGTCTCCGCTGCTGCTGCCGAAGTAGAAGTTGAACGGGGTAGCACCGACGGGACGAGGTCCCGCGGGGCCGTGGCCTGCAGCGTCGGCGGGAGGATCCCGGTTGGGAAGGCGGAGCGCGGGGGCGGGGGCGGCGGCTCCGGTGGCTGAAAGCGCGCCCGGGTGAGACGAGCGGCAGGATCCAGCGGAGATCACCGGATGAAGAGAAGGAGAAGAGGAAGGGGTTGACTGGATTCGCGTCGGCAGCAAGAAGGGGACTGCGTGGGGAGGCGGCCATGGACTGTGTGCCAGGTTGATGGTGCTCGAGGATCCTCGGCGCTGGCGGCGACTGGGGCGCGGAGGAGCGCGCGGTCATGGCGGAAGTGCGGCAGCAGGTTCCCGGTGGCGTGGGCGGCGCCCAGCGACCCCGCGTTGGTAGGTCAGGGGGGCGGCGGCGCCTTGGGTAGGTCGCCCGGGAGGAGGCGCGCGGGGCGGCGAGGTCCAGGGAGGAGGGTGGCGGTGCTCGGGGGAGGGGATCGAGGGAGGTCAGGGTGGGGATCGGGGCAGTGGGTGGGATGGGCTTTTTTCTGTAAAAATCGGTCCGATGGGTTTTTCGGGATCTCATGAACAACACATCGGTCCCTATATAGAGCCGGTGTGATCAGAATAATTATTCTGATCCCATGATCATAATAGTGCTACTCTATATATTTGAACTTCTAGAAACGAGGAAAAGCATTTTTGTAAATTTGAACTTCTAGAACCACGGATCCCTACTAGGAGGAGGCGGTGCCGTGGCTGGGGAGCCTCGCCGGTATCAGCCAGGAAGGCGGAAGGCAGGAGCCCCGTCATAGGTTGGTGGTGTGCGAGGGTGCAGGGACTTGGCAGTGACGCGAAGTGGGGCTCCGGCCGCAGCTCTAGCGAAGGTGGTGCATTGTGGCTGCCTTTGTCGGCTCCTTGGGAGGATCCCTTTGAACTTCTAGGTTTTTCTTAGGAATGAAGAAAATCTAGTTTTTAATATGCTATTTTTAACAGCTCTATTGTTTTAATTTGATCTTCTTGTTTTTTTAATGTGAAAAATATTTTTTCTGTTACAAATATTGAATGGCTATGTTATTTTAATTTAATTTTTTGTTATCTTTTTAAATAACGGGAAATTCATAGGAAAAAAAATTGTACACCCATAAATTTTTTCTTTGAACTCTCTAATTTTTATTTAAACTTCCAGAATTAACATTTTCTAGATACGCTTGTTTTCTACTTGGTATATAAATGTCGAACTACTTTGTTTATTCAAGTTGAACTTCTTGGTTTATTCTTTGGTAACTGGAGAAATCTGAGTTTTGTATTAAACATCGAACCGCTCCAGAGGTAAGTTGTAACACTCCTCTTTTTTTTTCTAAGCGAACATTTTGTATTATTTTATAAATTGTAACACTCCACTCTATAAGTTGTACTACTCAAAGAGATAGAGAGCTAAGGAGCCTACACAATGTAGGTATTAAGTACATGCACTTATACAGCTAACTACAGATGACGGTTGTCCATGTTTGTAAAAGGTAACAATTTTTTGGCCATTTTTTATATAGTTTCAAATATCGGGTATTTTCGACCACACGTTTGCTCTCGTACTCTCCCATCCATTTGTTCTTCATAGCTTTCATGTGATGTAGCAGCGATGGGTAAAGCTAGCAAAACAACAGTCAGCAGCAGATCACGGAACAAAGCAACCCAATGTACAGCTGAGCTACTAGTGCATCGTCCAGATCAGGCTTATTTAGCGGAATCTTTTAATGCAGAGCAACAGTAGCTGTATATTCTATTACTGCACTCAAACTTAACGCCTTTGTGGAGCAGATTAGTCAGGGGCTTGGCAATCTTAGAAAAGTTCTCGACGAATCGGCGGCAATAACTAGCGAGGCCGAGGAAACTTCTGACTTGCTTGGCATTCTTCGAAGGAGTCCAGTCAAGAATAGCCTGAACACGCTCCGGGTTAACGGCAATACCGTCCTTGGAAATGACATGTCCAAGGTAGGTTACTTCAGAAAGCCAGAATTCACATTTGGAGTACTTGGCATACAACTTGTGCTCTCGAAGCCTTTCCAGAACAAGGCGAAGATGTTCGGCATGTTCTTCCTTATTCTTCGAATATAGAAGAATATCGTCCAGATATACCACGACGAACTTGTCGAGGTAATCCATGAATATATAATTCATCAGACGAGAGAAAGTAGCTGGAGCATTCGTTAGGCCAAATGACATGACGGTGTATTCATAGGAGCCATAATGGGTAACAAATGCAGTCTTCGGAATATCCTCTTCGCGGACACGGATCTGGAGATAACCCAACCTCAAGTCGAGTTTAGAGAACACCGAAGATCCAGCAAGTTGATCATATAAGTCATTGATCCGGGGAAGCGTATATTTATTCTGAATGGTTGCCTGGTTGATAGGACGGTAATATTGGACCAACCTATTCGTACCATCTTTCTTCTTGACAAAGAGAGACGGTGCTCCCCAGGCATAGGAACTGGGATGGATGAAGCCCTTCTTAAGTGATTTATCGATTTCTTCCTTAAGCTCAATAAGGTGGTGCGGTGGCATCTTGTAAGGACGCTTCGCAATCGGAGTGGTGCCAGGCTTCAAGTCGATGACGAACTCGACAGCTCTAGCAGGGGGTATTCCTAGAAGTTCTTCTGGAAAGACATCCTGGAAGTCGCACACGACTGGAATGTTTTCGATCCCCTCGAGCGGAGAAGCGTTCAACGCATTCAACGCATAAATCTGAGCCTCGGCGTTCTGAGTGATATGAGCTCGGTAATTCACCAACTCATCTGATGGGTGTAGGAGGTGAACAACCTTAGTGGCACAATTGATTGAGGCGTAGTGAGCCTTCAACCAATCCATTCCCAGAATAAGGTCAATTTTTGAAGATTGCAGAATAATGGGGTTTGCATGAAAGTGCAACCCTTCAATGTCAACAGTGACTCGGGGGCTGAATATAGAAGTTCGTCATCGTCCCGCGGGAGTGTTTACTACTAACGGATGTTGTAGCATTTCACACTTAACGTCATGCAAGAGTGCAAAATGTTCTGACATGAATGAATGCGATGCTCCTGAATCAATAAAACAGTTGCTGGTACTGAATTAGCAGGAAGTGTACCCATCACAGTTGTTGGTTGTTCTGGGTCTTCATTCATGTTGACATGGAAGGCCTGACATTGCTGTAGCGAGGCTGAGAATTCCCACGCCCATTACCATGGCCAGCAGAAGGAAGTGCTAACTGATTCTGATTCTGAGAGCAATCTCTGGCACGGTGACCTGGCTGGCCACACTTGAAGCAGAGTCCACTGTCAGGACGTGGTGCAGGAGCTCGAGGTGGTGCAGCTCGAAGAGCCTGCCTCGGTGGTGGAGGAGGCAGACGAGGTGCGGCATATGCAGGCCTGTACACTTGAGCTGCTAGACGGTACATGCTCTGTGGAATCCATATAGGGCGCTTCTGGGAAGACGAGCCCGAAGATGAGCCCGCTTCACGACTGCGTCTGGTCACTTCCTTGTGCTTCTTCAGACCAGTCTCGACCATGATAGCCTTGTTCACCAAGGTGGCGAAGTCAGGAAAATCTTGGACGAGCAGGGCTAACTGAATGTCATGTTGCAGTCCTTCACGAAACTTCTCCAGTCTACGAGCATCAGTAGGTATGTCTTCTTCAGCGTAGCGAGACAAGTCAAGGAACTCGCGCTGATAGACTTCTACAGACTTGTTGCCTTGAACGAGGCTACGGAACTCGGCCTTCTTCCGAGCTATAACAGCTTGAGGAATATAGCGGGCGCGAAAAGCAGTCTTGAACTCCACCCAGGTAATGACAGTTCCAGGAGGTAGGGTCTGTCCGTGAGTTGCCCACCATTGTGCTGCGGATCCCTTCAGGAAGTACGTCGCGAAGGTGACATAGTTGGCAGGGGCGACATCAGCGGACTCCATCTCATAGAAGATGTCACGCAGCCAGTCATCGGCATCCAGCGGATTAACTGTGTTGCGGAAGAACGACGGGTTGAGTCGCACAAACTCTGGCAGTGTGATTGAAGGTGGTTGCTGGTCTGCATTGGGACGAGGGAACTGTTGCATAATCCCCGTCATGAATTGGCAGTTCAGTTCAAACTGTTGGATCATCGCAGCCATATAGTCAGGCGGTGGCGGCGGAGGTGGATTGTTATCACCCATCCTGCTAAATCAATAGGGGTAGTTAAGCAGAAGTTACTGTGAATGTTTAGCAACAAGCATGATGTATCACGACGGAATTTAAGTAGTACAACAGATGCTTAATAATAGTCATTAAGTCATACAGATCCATACATAGTCGGTTACATTCGGGCAGCATAACGGCGCAAATTCAAAAGCTAGACATGCTAGGCGGCGCACAGGCACGCGGTCAAGAAGTACACAACGAGACATAGCAAAGGCTACATCAACGTCGGAGAAAACCACTGAAACGGGGTAGCTGCAAGTGCGGACGACGTTCATTCATCCCAGAAGGATCCTGCGCTTCATGTGCACTCTGATGCAGAACCCAGTCTCGAGCTGAAAGAAGAGGTCCACGTGCAGGTGTGTGACCTCCCACAGCAGGCCAATCGATCCCTGGTGGCATCTCGGTCCTGCGCGGGTAAAGGATATGCTCCGGATGTATCCCTGCACGAACAGCTGGTAGCAACTGCGTCATAGCCTCGTAGAGTCGTATTCGAGTGGCGAACAACACGATGGCAAGAGCCCGAACGGTGCGATCCAGAGCCTGAGTACACTGAATCAGAACTCGCGGATCGTAGCGACGAGTCTCGTACGGGGCACTGATAGCCGTGTAGTATCCAGTAGCATCTCCAGCAGGGGCATACGGAATGTATCGAAACTCAGATGCATCCAAGCTAGCGTTGTGCTCTCCTCGGAGACGTGCGACAGCAGAGTAGGCGGCATCATGGACTGCCATCTAAATCGTCACGCCGATACCGTGGAAAAGGTACAGCTCAGTGTCTAAGTTATCCTGCTGATCATAGATGCGAACATCAGCATAGTACTGCTCCTGGTTGAACTCGCGGTAAACCTTGTAGACCATGTACTCGGGGTACCAGCGGTAACCCAGACTGGTCAAGAGAGCGACCAGAACTGCTGGGAAACCAGGGGCATCTTGAGCCCAAGTGCGAAGCACAAGCTGTGTCATAGGGCGCGGTGGAAACAGATGATCCATCTGAAAGAGAGGAAATTCAGGATTGTCATTTGACGATGAGAAGTATAACAAATCTCGAAGAGAAAGGTTAAACAAAACAATGGAAAGGAAAATGATTATCAGACTAATCAGATCAATGTCAGGGAAATCGCACAGAAACCAGCTCTCCGGATGGATGGAATTTACGAGATCCTAAGTGTCGGCGTTAGTGAATTTATTAAACCCGAATAGAAGAGTGATCAGAGTCCCAGAGTATAGATGAGGAATAAAAGATCCTAATACCACCCAGTTGGCGACGTGGGCCCGTAAGCCACACAGCCAAGTTAGTAAAACAGTTTTCGACCACTAGACTCAACTTTGGCCAAGGAATTGGATAGGGGGATTCCTAGAGGCAGTCGGCTCTGATACCAACCTGTGACGACCCCGGCTTAATCGTGCACTAACCATACATGCAAAGCACACGATTAGGCCTAAGGACTCACTTGAAGATATCACAACACAACTCTAAAACATAAATAAAGTCATACAAGCTTTACATTACAAGCCAGGGCCTCGAGGGCTCGAATACGTAGCTCGATGGCATACAAGTGTCAGCGGAAGCATCAGATATCTATGTACAGATATATTATAGAAATAGAGATAAGCCTTTTAGAAAGGCGGGGCAAAATAAAATACTACGATCGAAAGGCGTAGGCCTCCTGCCTAGGACCCTCTGAATCCTACTGCTGGTCGTCAGTCGGCTCCTCGTAGTAGTACTCGCCGGGAGGGTAGTAGTAGTAGCCGTAGTCGTCGACGGGGGCAGCTATCTCAGGGGCTCCGTCTTCTGGTGGCGACATATGGATATGGGAGAAAAAGAAAGTAAAGCAAACGTGAGTACTCATCCGAAGTACTCAGCAAGTAAGGATCTACACTACATATGCAACATTTTGAAAGGAGAGGTGTTTAAGTGGACTGGGCTGCAGAAATGCCAGAATAGAGGGGGAAAGCCTAGTCCTATCGAAGACTAGCATCTTCATCCGTCTTGCAGCATTAGAAGAGTGCAGATTAACATAATGTAAAGTAGTTGTAGTATCATCAACCTCGGCCAGAGATTCTTCCTCGACTCCCTGCGAGAAAGCAATCCTAGAGCCATACTATCCATTTCATCTCAAGTCACCAGTTCTAGTTGTACCGATCGGGATACAACTCCGAGTGTCCATTTCCGTAGGACAGGCTATCGATAGATTAGTTCTCTTCCCTGCAGGGGTGCACCAACTTACCCACCACGCTCGCTTAACTCCGGCCGGACAAACTTTTCTGGGTCATGCCCGGCCTCGGCTAAGCAACACGCCGCAACCCGATCAAATACTTAACAGAGAGGTCAGCATGCCGGACTAACCTATGCCCCCAGGGGTCTTGGGCCTTCGCCCCGGGAACTCCTGCGCATTGCGTGGGCGGCCGGAAGCAGACCTAGCAACCCCTTAATACAAGCGCGGTTGCGTAACCAGTCCAAGCCAGCGCGCGCCGCTCAGTCGCTGACGTCTATTAAGCTTCAGCTGAAGTATACGATGCTGAACGCCCATACTATGCCCACGTGATGGTTAGTGATATCAGGCCAGAGGCCCCTCGGATCTAATATCCAAACCATTAGTGGATTAGGAGTGCATGGTAACGAGCAGAGACTCACGATCGATGTGACCCCGTCGCCCCGTCTCGAGGACTTGCGGCAAGGGCAAGGAATGCCCGGCCACGCCTCGTGTTCAACCCTCGAGCACCATCCAGGTCCACCCGGTCCCTCATCACTCGCAATTAAGCTCGCGCGGGTACCCCTCAGGGCCGACCCGTCTTTAGTAACATGGTTCAGTGTAAGTCATAGTAACAACAGTAACCGTATGTCTAACACCAAGGGAACCCTGATGAATCACCCTCGATGGAGTCCCACCTGATGTTCTCGTCAAGGTGAACAAAGGAGGTATCACCCTCGAGGTCCACACTTGAAGTGTTGCACGATGATGTCGTTATCGGGGGTGGTGTAGGAGGAATCACCCTCGCTTACCATGACCGATTAACTAACCTACAAGGTTATCATCAGAAGTGCTAACGAGGTATCACCCTCGGCACTCGATAATAACCCAGCAGTGTCGAGCAACTAAGGGGAAGTGACGTGCGGTGCCGGGGCGTGATCTTCGATCCCGTTGCTCGGGTCTTCTAATCATCCAGCGGGGCAGTCGGGACAAGTGGGGTCTCTGATGATCTCTACCCAACCTATTCTAAATAGTTTAGATAATAGGTAAGTATCAACAGCGGGTTACAAGTAAACAGGCTATGCAGCAGATATAGGATACAGTAACAGTAGCAGATTCTAATGCAAGCATAAGAGAGAAGAGAGTGGGCGATATCGGAATGCTCAAAAGGGGGGGTGCTTGCCTGGAAGCTCGGCAGCAAGGGACTGATCGTCTGGAGCGTAGTCGACCTCCGGAGCTATGTCAGTCTCGGGAGCTGCATCGACATCGGGGTCTATCGAGAGAGAAGAGGGGGAAGAAACATATAAATGCACGGCAAACGAGGAAATACAGGGTATGCTATGCTAGGATGCAGTGCAGGGTTGCCTAAAGTATGTCTAAGGCATTTTTAGCTACTTTAGGATTTAAGTTGGTTTATTATCCGGTGTATATGCACTATTCATATACCAGATACGGGCTCGGAGTTGCAGTTTCACCTACGTAGGGGGTTCCGGCATCGAAACAGATGACTCGATCAGATTCGTCTCGTCGTTCTGAGCAACTTTCATGTTTTAAGTTTTTTGATCTGAGCTACGGTTTAAAAGTTATTAATTTTCAAAGTTTAAATGATTTTCTGGAATTATTTTTATTAACAGAAATGTTTTATGATGTCAGCATGACTAGGTGATGATGTCAGCAATCAACAGCGGATGACCAGAGTGAAACCTGACATGTGGACCAGTGGGACCCACATGTTAGTCTCTGTTAAGACTAATAGTGAATTAATCTAACTAACAGGGTTAATTAGGGGGTGGGCCCCATATGTCAGTGAGTGCTTAGCCACTTAATTAGCTAAACTAATTATTTATTTAATTTAATTAGTTTATTGGAGTGGGGCCCGCGTGTCAGTGACACTGGACAGCCACATCAGCGCGTTGACTCAGGTCAACGGGGTCAAAGGGGCATGCGGGGCCCCACAGTCAGTGACCCCGAGGCGGGGCCCACTGCTCCATGTCGGCTGCCGGCGCTGGAACAGCGCCGGTGATCGAAAAACGCGGCGGCGCAGCTCGGTGCTCGCCGGAATTCCGCTACGGTGAAGCGTTTGACGTGTGGTTGCTTGCGTTCGAACGAGCGCGCTATGCCGCATCCAACACGGGTTGTCTCCGGGCCGGAGGTGACTGGAAACGACGGCGGCGACCACTACTGCGGCGACCGGAGCTCGGCCGTGACCAGATTCAGGGCTGGGGCTCGCGCAGAAGCAAAAGAGCTAGCTAGTGAAGATCAACGCGTCACGGGGAAGCTTACGGACACGCTCACTCGACCGTTAGGTCACTGGACCCACGCTGGCGACGAGCTCGCGCGGCGGTGGCTCGGTTATGAAGAAGATCGACGGCTACGAGTGCGGGGAAGGGGAGAAATAGAGGGGCTCGACGCGGCGGCTTACAGTGCGGCTCACGGTGGCCCTTGGGGGGTTTAGTAGCTGCAGTCGGGCTCGAGCTCGTCGGAGTCGAGCCGGCAATGGAGAAGAGGGGCGGAGCTCGATACGACCAGGTGAGGGCTCCCCGGCCCCGATTAGTAGACGTAGGCAACGCGGTCCGGCGCGGCGCTCCTCCCGGATATGGTGGTGGCTCGCGGGGACGCCAGGGACCGCGAGGTCGACGGAGCAGAGGCGACGGTGGCGCTCGATCGTCGGTGGATTAGAGGGAGAGAAGGGGGAGCAAGCGAGGAGAGTGGGGTAGAATGAGCGGATGAGGACGGCGGAGAGGTGGAGGGGTCGACCTTATCCCCTCCACGGCCTATGTAGCGTCGCCGTGTCGGCGTATCGTCGGTGCGCGCCGGCGCATCCATGACCGTGCCGACATGCGCGAGGGGAGAGAAGGGGAGGGCTAGCTGGGCCGGATCGGGGCACTGTGCACTTAGGTCCAGTGCACAGTGTCTCGTTTTATTTTTCTGTTTCTCTTTTCTCTTGTTTCTTTTACTTCTTTCTGTTTTATAATAGTTAGGCCACAGATGCACTTTTGTAAAATATGAATCTTGGCTCAAATATTGCAGTGCAATGTTAGCCTTCATCACAAACTTGTTTGGGCAAAAATAGGATTTTATTTGAATTTGATATGATTTTAAATGGATTAAATAATGCTATTTTGGTGCTATTTCATATTGTTGGGGTCATTTAACTAATCCAAGTATCATTGGTTATATTTTTATAAGTGCTTCTGGAATATTTTCTATTTAGTGAACATTTTTCCAATAGTGTCTGAGCAAATTTATTTTGCACTTTTGAATTTAAGTTGATTTTCAGAATTGAATTTGAATTGTTTTGATTAACCACTATGACTAGGCACTGCAAATGAGATGACTTGGCATTATTAGCAGGTAACCACAGTGGCTATTACACAGGGGTGTTACAAATTCTCCTCCTCTAAAAGAAATTCTCGTCCCGAGAATTTAGGAGGTAGAAGGAAAGAGGTCGGGATATTCTTCCCGAAGATGATCCTCTCGTTCCCAAGAGGCTTCTTCTTCAGTGTGATTTGACCACTGCACTTTCAGGAACTTGGTCGTCTTCTGACAAGTTTGACGTTCAGCTTCATCGAGGATGTGGATCGGATGCTCCTTATAAGAAAGGTCATCTTGCAATTCAAGCATCTCATGATCCACTGCGCGGTACGGAGATTCCTTGAAGCATTTACGAAGTTGTGACACATGAAAGACGTCGTGGATATGAGAGAATTGCGGCAGCAACTCCAATTTATAAGCCACTTGTCCACGTCTGGCAACAATGCGAAAGGGACCAATATAGCGAGGAGCTAGCTTGCCCTTGATTCCGAATCGACGGGTGCCCTTCACAGGAGTGACACGAAGATAAGCTTGATCACCTGGTTGATAAGTCAGACCCCATCGCTTGCGATCATAGTTGCTCTTCTGGCGGTCCTGAGCCGCCTTAAGATTATCTCGGACAATTCGGACTTGTTCTTCAGCGTGTTGGATAATGTACGGTCCCACAAGAGGTCGTTCCCCAGTTTCTGACCAATTCAGAGGGGTTTGACATTTACGTCCGTATAGCACTTCGAAGGGGGCCATTTTCAAGCTGGCTTGATAGCTGTTGTTATAAGAGAATTCGGCAAACGGGAGAGATTCTTCCCACTTCTTACCGAAGATATAACACAAGCCCAAAGCATATCTTCAAGCACTTGGTTAACTCGCTCGACTTGGCCTTGGGATTGGGGATGATAAGCCGAACTTCATGTAATGTGAGTCCCCATAGCTTCTTGGAAACTTTACCAGAACTTGGACATGAAAAGACTGCCACGGTCCGAACTGATCTCCTTCGGAATAACATGGAGTGAAACAATTCTGGAGATATACAGCTCTGCTAGCTGGCTAGCAGTGATAGTCTCCTTGACAGGCAGAAAATGAGCAACCTTGGAAAGCTGGTCGACGACGACAAGAATAGCATCGTGACCCTTCTGAGACTTGGGAAGACCAGTAATGAAATCCATTTGCACTTTATCCCACTTCCACAAAGGAATAGGGAGTGGTTGAAGAATTCCAGCGGGCTTCTGATGTTCTGCTTTCACGCGACGACATACGTCACATTCAACAACTTATCGAGCAATGTCCTGCTTCATTCTGGACCACCAGTACCTTTGTCGAAGATCGCGATACATCTTGGTGCTACCCGGATGGATTGACAGTGGTGAATCATGAGCCTCCTTCATGACCTTGTCAGTCATAAGCTCGAAGCGAGGTACCACAATGCAGTCTCTGAAATACAAGGTTCCATCTGCAGCAATCGAGAAATCCCTGTATTTATCAAGGTGAAGTTCTTTCTTCATCAAATCTACTTCGGCATCTTTGGCTGGCGCAATCTTTACATCCTTTTCAAGATCTGGCTGTACCACAAGGTTGTTAAGAGAACCCTGCGGAATGATACAGAGGTTCAGCTTGTGCAATTCTTCATATAGCTAGGGTTGAGCTTGCTTAACCATGAGGTTGTTACAATAGGACTTGCGGCTCAAGGCATCAGCCATCACGTTAACCTTGCCAGGGGTATAATAAATACCACAGTCATAGTCCGTAATTGTTTCCAACCATCGCTGTTGGCGGAGATTAAGATCCAGTTGAGTGAACAAATACTTCAGACTCTGATGATCGGTATAGATCTCACACCGATTACCAAGGAGATAGTGACACCACTGCTTCAAAGCATAGATCACAACAGCGAGTTCGAGATCATGCACTGGATAGTTTTCTTCATGTGGACGCAATTGTCGCGAGGCATATGCAATTACCTTCCTTTCTTGCATTAGAACACAGCCTAATCCCTGACGAGAGGTGTCACAATATATGACAAAGTCCTTACGAGAATCAGGAGGGGCAAGCACTGGAGCAGAAGTAAGCATGTCCTTGAGGGTCTGGAAACTCTCCTGACACTTGTCTGTCCACTCAAACTTAATGCCTTTGTGGAGCAGATTAGTCAGGGGCTTGGCAATCTTGGAAAAGTTCTCGACGAATCGGCGGCAATAACTAGCGAGGCCGAGGAAACTTCTGACTTGCTTGGCATTCTTCGAAGGAGTCCAGTAAAGAATAGCCTGAACATGCTCCGGGTTAACGGCATTACCGTCCTTGGAAATGACATGTCCAAGGTAGGTTACTTCAGAAAGCCAGAATTCACATTTGGAGTACTTGGCATACAACTTGTGCTCTCGAAGCCTTTCCAGAACAAGGCGAAGATGTTCGACATGTTCTTCCTTATTCTTCGAATATAGCAGAATATCGTCCAGATATACCATGACGAACTTGTCGAGGTAATCCATGAATATATAATTCATCAGACAAGAGAAAGTAGCTGGAGCATTCGTTAGGCCAAATGACTTGACGGTGTATTCATAGGAGCCATAACGGGTAACAAATGCAGTCTTCGGAATATCCTCTTCGCGGACACGGATCTGGTGATAACCCAACCTCAAGTCGAGTTTAGAGAACACCGAAGATCCAGCAAGTTCATCATATAAGTCATTGATCCGGAGAAGCGTATATTTATTTTGAATGGTTGCCTGGTTGATAGGATGGTAATATTGGACCAACCTATTCGTACCATCTTTCTTCTTGACAAAGAGAGACGGTGCTCCCCAGGCATAGGAACTGGGACGGATGAAGCCCTTCTTAAGTGATTTATCAATTTCTTCCTTAAGCTCAATAAGGTGGTGCGGTGGCATCATGTAAGGACACTTCGCAATCGGAGTGGTGCCAAGCTTCAAGTCGATGACGAACTCGACAGCTCTAGCAGGGGGTATTCCTGGAAGTTCTTCTGGAAAGACATCCTGGAAGTCACACACGACTGGAATGTTTTCGATCCCCTCCAGCAGAGAAGCGTTCAACGCATTCAAGGCATAAATCTGAGCCTCGGCGTTCTGAGTGATATGAGCTCGGTAATTCACCAACTCATCTGATGGGTGTAGGAGGTGAACAACCTTAGTGGCACAATTGATTGAGGCGTAGTGAGCCTTCAACCAATCCATTCCCAGAATAAGGTCAATTTTTGAAGATTGCAGAATAATGGGGTTTGCATGAAAGTGCAACCCTTCAATGTCAACAGTGACTCGGGGGCTGAATATAGAAGTTCGGCATCATCTCGCGGGTGTGTTTACTACTAACGGATGTTGTAGCGTTTCACACTTAACGTCATGCAAGAGTGCAAAATGTTCTGACATGAATGAATGTGATGCTCCTGAATCAAATAAAACAGTTGCAGGTACTGAATTAACAAGAAGTGCACCCATCACAGTTGCTGGTTGTTCCGGGTCTTCATTCTTGTTGACATGGAAGGCCTGCCCACGACCATAAGACGGCCTGACATTGCTGTAGCAAGGCTGAGAATTCCCACGGCCATTACCATGGCCAGCAGAAGGAAGTGCTAACTGATTCTAATTCTGACAGCAATCTCTGGCACGGTGACCTGGCTGGCCACACTTGAAGCAGAGTCCACTGTCAGGACGTGGTGCAGGAGCTCGAGGTGGTGCAGCTCGAAGAGGCTGCCTCGATGGTGGAGGAGGCAGACGAGGTGCGGCATATGCAGGCCTGTACACTGGAGCTGCTGGATGGTACATGCTCTGTGGAATCCATATGCGGCGCTTCTGGGAAGACGAGCCCGAAGATGAGCCCGCTTAACAAGTGCGTCTGGTCACTTCCTTGTGCTTCTTCAGACCAGTCTCGACCATGATAGCCTTGTTCACCAAGGTGGCGAAGTCAGGAAAATCTTGGACGAGCAGGGCTAACTGAATGTCATGGTGCAGTCCTTCACGAAACTTCTCCTGTCTACGAGCATCAGTAGGTATGTCTTCTTCAGCGTAGCGAGACAAGTCAAGGAACTCGCACTGATAGACTTCTACAGACTTGTTGCCTTGAACGAGGCTACGGAACTCGGCCTTCTTCCGAGCTATAACAGTTTGAGGAATATAGCGGGCGCAAAATGCAGTCTTGAACTCCACCCAGGTAATGACAGTTCCAGGAGGTAGGGTCTGTGTGTGAGTGGCCCACCATTGTGCTGCGGGTCCCTTCAGGAAGTACGTCGCGAAGGTGACATAGTTGGCAGGGGCGACATCAGCGGACTCCATCTCATAGAAGATGTCACGTAGCCAGTCATCGACATCCAGCGGATTAACTGTGTTGCGGAAGAACGATGGGTTGAGTCGCACAAACTCTGGCAGTGTGATTGAAGGTGGCTGCTGGTCTGCATTGGGACGAGGGAACTGTTGCATAATCCCGATCATGAATTGGCGGTTCAGTTCAAACTGTTGCATCATCGCAGCCATATAGTCAGGCCGTGGCGGCGGAGGTGGATTGTTATCACCCATCCTGCTAAATCAACAGGGGTAGTTTAGCATAAGGCACTGCGAATGTTTAGCAACAAGCATGATGTATCACGATGGAATTTAAGTAGTACAACAGATGCTTAATAATAGTCATTAAGTCATACAGATCCATATAGAGTCGGTTACATTCGGGCAGCATAACGGCGCAAATTCAAAAGCTAGACATGCTAGGCGGCGCGCAGGCACGCGGTAAAGAAGTACACAACGACACATAGCAAGGGCTACATCAACGTCGGAGAAAACCACGGAAACGGGGTAGCTGCAAGTGCGGACGACGGACGTTCGTCGCAGAAGGATCCTGCGCTTCATGTGCACTCTGATGCAGAACCCGGTCTCGAGCTGAAAGAAGAGGTCCACGTGCAGGTGTGTGACCTCCCACAGCAGGCCAATCGATCCCTGGTGGCATCTCGGTCCTGCGCGGGTAAAGGATATGCTCCGGATGTATCCCTGCACGAACAACTGGTAGCAACTGCGTCATAGCCTCGTAGAGTCGTATTCGAGTGGCGAACAACTCGACGGCAAGAGCCCGAACGGTGCGATCCAGAGCCTGAGTACACTGAATCAGAACTCGCGGATCGTATCGACGAGTCTCGTACGGGGCACTGATAGCCGTCTAATATCCAGTAGCATCTCCAGCAGGGGCATACGGAATGTATCGAAACTCAGATGCATCCAAGCTAGCATTGTGCTCTCCTCGGAGACGTGCGACAGCAGAGTAGGCGGCATCATGGACTGCCATCTAAATCGTCACGCCGATACCGTGGAAAAGGTACAGCTCAGTGTCTGAGTTATCCTGCTGATCATAGATGCGAACATCAGCATAGTACTGCTTCT
This sequence comes from Thinopyrum elongatum, assembly GCA_011799875.1. Classification (NCBI taxonomy): domain Eukaryota; kingdom Viridiplantae; phylum Streptophyta; class Magnoliopsida; order Poales; family Poaceae; genus Thinopyrum; species Thinopyrum elongatum. The sequence goes on from CM022297.1 coordinate 483,372,571, forward strand.
GGTTGAACCCGCGGTAAACCTCGTAGACCATGTACTCGGGGTACCAGCGGTAACCCAGCCTGGTCAAGAGAGCGATCAGAACTGCTGGGAAACCAGGGGCATCTCGAGCCCAAGTGCGAAGCACAAGCTGCGTCGTAGGGCGCGGTGGAAACAGACGATCCATCTGAAACAGAGGAATTTCAGGATTGTCATTTGATGATGAGAAGTATAACAGATATCGAAGAGAAAGGTTAAACAAAACAATGAAAAGGAAAATGATTATCAGACTATTCAGATCAATGTCAGGGAAATCGCATAGAATCCAGCTCTCCGGATGGATGGAATTTACGAGATCCTAAGTGTCAGCGTTAGTGAATTTATTAAACCCGAATAGAAGAGTGATCAGAGTCCCAGAGTAAGGAAGAGGAATAAAAGATCCTAATACCACCCAGTTGGCGACGTGGGCCCGTAAGCCACACAGCCAAGTTAGTAAAACAGTTTTCGACCACTAGAATCAACTTCGGCCAAGGAATTGGATAGGGGGATTCCTAGAGGCAGTTGGCTCTGATACCAACCTATGACAACCCCGGCTTAATCGTGCACTAACCATACACGCAAATGCACATGATTAAGCCTAAGGACTCACTTGAAGATATCACAACACAACTCTAAAACATAAATAAAGTTAGACAAGCTTTACATTACAAGCCAGGGCCTCGAGGGCTCGAATACGTGGCTCGATGGCATACAAGTGTCAGCGGAAGCATCATATATCTGGGTACAGATATATTACAGAAATAGAGATAAGCCTTTTAGAAAGGTGGGGCAAAATAAAATACTATGATCGAAAGGCGTAGGCCTCCTGCCTAGGACCCTCCGAATCCTACTCCTGGTCGTGAGTCGGCTCCTCGTAGTAGTACTCGCCGGGAGGGTAGTATTAGTAGCCGTAGTCGTCGACGGGGGCAGCTATCTCAGGGGCTCCGTCTTCTGGTGGCGACATATGGATATGGGGGAATAAGAAAGTAAAGCAAACATGAGTACTCATCCGAAGTACTCAGCAAGCAAGGATCTACACTACATAAGCAACATTTTCAAAGGAGGGTTGTTTAAGTGGACTAGGCTGCAGAAATGCCAGAATAGAGGGGGAAAGCCTAGTCCTATCGAAGAATAGCATCTTCAAGCATCTTCATCGGTCTTGCAGCATTAGAAGAGTGCAGATTAACATAATGTAAACTAGTTGTAGTATCATCAACCTCGGCCAGAGGTTCTTCCTCGACTCCCTGCGAGAAAGCAATCCCAGAGCCATACTATCCATTTCATCCCAAGTCACCTGTTCTAGTTGTACCGATCAGGATACAACAGTAACCGTGTGTCTAACACCAAGGGAACCCTGAGGAATCACCCTCGATGGAGTCCCACTTGATGTTCTCGTCAAGGTGAACGAAGGAGGTATCACCCTCGAGGTCCACACTTGAAGTGTTGCACGACGACGTCGTTATCGGGGGTGGTGTAGGAGGAATCACCCTCGCTTACCACGACCGATTAACTAACCTACAAGGTTATCATCAGAAGTGCTCACGAGGTATCACCCTCGGCACTCGATAATAACCCAGCAGTGTCGAGCAACAAAGGGGAAGTGACGTGCGGTGCCGGGGCTTGATCTTCGATCTCGTTGCTCGGGTCTTCTGATCATCCAGCGGGGCAGTCGGGACAAGTGGGGTCTCTGATGGTCTCTACGCAACCCATTCTAAACAGTTTAGGATAACAGGTAAGTATCAACAACGGGTTACAAGTAAACAGGCTATGCAGCAGATATAGGATACAGTAACAGCAGCAGATTCTAATGCAAGCATAAGCGAGAAGAGAGTGGGCGATATCGGAATGCTCAAAAGGCGGGTGCTTGCCTGGAAGCTCGGCAGCAAGGGACTGATCGTCTGGAGCGTAGTCGACCTCCGGAGCTACGTCAGTCTCGGGAGTTGCGTCGACGTCCGGGTCTATCGAGAGAGAAGAGGGGGAAGAAACATATAAATGCACGGCAAACGAGGCAATACAGGGTATGCTATGCTAGGATGCAGTGCAGGGTTGCCTAAAGTATGTCTAAGGCATTTTTAGCTACTTTAGGATTTAAGTTGGATTATTATCCGGTGTATATGCACTATTCATATACCGGATACGGGCTCGGAGTTGTGGTTTCTCCTACGTAGGGGGTCCCGGCATCGAAACAGATGACTCAATCAGATTCATCTCGTCGTTCTGAGCAACTTTCATGTTTTAAGTTTTTCGATCTGAGCTACGGTTTAAAAGTTATTAATTTTCAAAGTTTAAATGATTTTCTGGAATTATTTTTATTAACAGAAATGTTTTATGATGTCAGCATGACTAGGTGATGATGTCGGCAGTCAACAACGGCTGACCAGAGTCAAACCTGACATGTGGGTCCAGTGGGACCCACATGTCAGTCTCTGTTAAGACTAATAGTGAATTAATCTAACTAACAGGGTTAATTAGGGGGTGGGCCCCATATGCCAGTGAGTGCTTAGCCACTTAATTAGCTAAACTAATTATTTTTCTAATTATTTATTTATTTTAATTAGTTTATTGGAGTGGGGCCCGCGTGTCAATGACACTGGACCGCCACGTCAACGCGTTGACTCAGGTCAACGGGGTCAAAGGGGCACGCGGGGCCCCACAGTCAGTGACCCCGAGGTGGGGCCCGCTGCTCCACGTCGGCTGCCGGCGCCGGAACAGCGCCGGTGACCGAAAAACACGGCGGCGCAGCTCAGGGCTCGCCGGAATTCCGCTACGGTGAAGCGTTTGACGTGCGGTTGCTTGCGTTCGAACGAGCGCGCTACGTCGCATCCAACACGGGCGGTCTCCGGGCCGGAGGTGACTGGAAACGACGGCATCGACCACTACTGCGGCGACCGGAGCTCGGCCGTGACCAGATTCGGGGCTGGGGCTCACGCAGAAGCAAAAGAGCTAGCTAGTGAAGATCTACGCGTCACGGGGAAGCTTACGGACACGCTCGCTCGACCGTTAGGTCACTGGAGCCACGCCGGCGACGAGCTCGCGCGGCTGCGGTTCGGCTATGAAGAAGATCGACAGCTACGAGTGCGGGGAAGGGGAGAAAGAGAGGGGCTCGACGCGGCGGCTTACAGTGCGGCTCACGGTGGCCCTTGGGGGCTTTAGTAGCTGCAGTCGGGCTCGAGCTCGTCGGAGTCGCGCCGGCGATGCAGAAGAGGGGCGGAGCTCGATACGACCAGGTGAGGGCTCCCCGACCCCGATTAGTAGACGTAGGCGATGCGGTCCGGCACGGCGCTCCTCCCGGACATGGTGGTGGCTTGCGGGGACGCCAGGGACCGCGAGGTCGACGGAGCAGAGGTGGCGGTGGCGCTCGGTCGTCGGTGGATTAGAGGGAGAGAAGGGAGGAGCGAGCGAGAAGAGTGGGGGAGAATGAGCGGATGAGGACGGCAAAGAGGTGGAGGGGTCGACCTTATCCCCTCCACGGCCTCTGTAGCGTCGCCGTGTCGGCGTATCGTTGGTGCGTCCACGACCGTGCCGACACGCGCGAGGGGAGAGAAGGGGAGGGCTAGCTGGGCCAGATCGGGGCACTATGCACTTAGGTCCAGTGCACAGTGCCTCGTTTTATTTTTCTATTTCTCTTTTCTATTTTTTCTTTTATTTCTTTCTGTTTTATAATAGTTAGGCCACAGATGCACTTTTGTAAAATATGAATCTTGGCTCAAATATTGCAGTGCAATGTTAGCCTTCATCACACACTTGTTTGGGCAAAAATAAGATTTTATTTGAATTTGATATGATTTTAAATGAATTAAATAATACTGTTTTGGTGCTGTTTCATATTGTTGGAGTCATTTAACTAATCCAAGTATCATTGGTTATATTTTTATAAGTGCTTCTGGAATATTTGCTATTTAGTGAACATTTTTCCAATAGTGTTTGAGCAAATTTATTTTGCACTTTTGAATTTAAGTTGATTTTCAGAATTGAATTTGAATTGTTTTGATTAACCACTATGACTAGGCACTGCAAATGAGATAACTTGGCATTATTAGCAGGTAACCACAGTGGCTATTACACAGGGGTGTTACAACAAATGTTTGACATTTCTGTGGAATGTCTCCTCCCTATGCGCGTCCATAAACAAATAACACTTAACCTCTTGTTGGCCGACGTTGGAAAATGCCTGAGGAAATGAAGATGGGATCATGGAACCACATGCAAAAGAAACTCATCAACTAACAACATGATCGTAGGAACATCATCGATACACACATTGAAGTACTTGCAAATGATATATTAGAGGCAATATACCTAGAAATCATTTCTCGACTTCTTGTGAACTAGTTCATCTTTAGTACCATAAGAACATCAAACAAACTAGTAACACCATCTCATATATATAACTATAACTCTGCATCAGGCCACGAGGTAAAGATCTAGCCGTCACTGGAGGATCCAAAGATAGTGATATCTGCCTTGAGGACGCACTTCAATTCCATAAGATAGCCTCTGGGCATATCATGGAGTTCCTTGAGTGGCAAGAAGTTGTACCATCCCCAACCATCTGGACGTATACATGCCAAGAGACCTGCCATCACCACAAAAGTAAGATCAACTCGTAGTTATCAGGGGGTTACAAACAGTATTTCACACACTGCACTGATAGTTGCTAGGGAGAGCTGAACCTGTAGTTCTAGTGAAGTATTTCCCACTCTTTTGGTCTAGGATGGACAGAGTTATTTTAACCACCTTTCTGGACTCGAGAAAGAGCTCATCCGAGGAGTCCAGGTACAAAGCCAAGGTGAGGCAATCAGGGCAGCGCTTGTCACCACGCGGATACATGCCGATGTTCCTGTTGACAAGAATGGGAAGTGACACTTCAAATACAATTGGGTACACGGGAAAATGTATTTGAAGAATGTGGTTAGTTATGAAATCAGAAAGTTGCGGCTGAGTTTGGGTGTAGGTACAGCCATTAACTTTGAACACGACTTGGAGGCATTAAAATTAGTGTCTTATATACAATTACACAAAAGATCTAAGCAAAACATGACTATAGTACAATATAATTAAAATGTTACTGTAAATATACTAGAAGTATAGTTCTTTGGTCCCATGCTTAATGATCAAACTAAAATGTCCAGTTGGAATATCTGAAGTGACAATGCCTTGCACAAAGACCTCGCCATCGGCCATCGGTAATGTGTCTTGACAGAAAGCACTAAATAACTAGGTATGGTAAGCTAAAGCATATGTAAAAGCAATAATGTCGGATAACACATGCATAGTATTTATTATAAATTGTGATGCAACTGGTGACAGGTGAATACCATTTATGCCGAGAACGGACAAATTCCTGAGAGTCCAATTCTAGGAAATTGTTCATGGTCCAAGTGTATGTCCCTTTGATGAATCCCTTCTTCTGGACAAAGATGTTCTCAACTATGGTAGCCTTCTTCTGAACCACAACGGACTTCTTTTTAGGAGAAGAGACATCAACTTTTAATATTTCCACACCGAAGACACAAGTATCATCAACTAGAAAAGCAGATGATTTTAGTAGCTCCTGAAGAGGAATCAAGCATTCCTTGTTCGAGTAGGCATCCATGACATCGAAGTTGTAGCTAGCTGTGTTTAGGTAAAAGTTAGAAAACAGGAGAAAGAAAAACTTTGAAATATCCCAAATAACATATAATTAACATTTTCCCGCAGAGAAAAACATATAATCAACTTTCACCACAGTTAAGCATTTAAGGAGAGATCAAAGTAGTAAAATCCATCCTAATAAAGATTATCAAAGTAAAAGAGAACATGCATATGTACTCTGGAAGAGTCTCAAGTGTGACTCACAGTACAGAAGGTCGACGGATAAACTTAACATCGAAGAAAATATGAAGCGACTTGATAACGAGAAAAGTATTTGATCATGTTACGACATTAATAGTATTGATTTGTAATGAGGGAATCTATAACTAAAACTTGTGATGCACTAAGACTATGGACGCCCAGCTAATAGGATGTATGTGCTTCTCTCTCTCTCTCTCTCTTTTTTCCAGAGAAATAGGATGGATGTACTTGAAAAAACAAGTTCACAAGTCTACCTTTGTATCCACAATACATTCCTTTTGAATGGTTGAATATTGACAACTTAAACTTTGCATGCACCGTGTGACCAGGCTCCAAACAACTCTGGAATATCATAAGAGAAAGAGCAACATATGGATTCCCTTTATCATCTTGTTTGTGCTTTGGAGTCACTTGCAGGCACCTGCGAAGGGAATTGAAGAATAACAAAGTAAGTCTAGAAGTCATAACTGAATCAAGCCTGATTTCTTCACTTCATGCATCCTTTCAAGCTTCATTGTCTGGTTGTTTTCATGGGTGTGCGTGATTGTGGTTGATATTTCAACATGACTGAAATATGATTTCTGAGTAATCAACATCCTAAATTATTATGTACTTAGCTAACAGACAACTACTATATCCACTAGAAAAAACCAGATGGTATTTATACATCTAACACGTTAATAGTAATGTTCCTTTTGCGTTATGATGCGTACCACTTGTACCCAAAGCAGTGAAAAGGAGTAGACAGCGCCAAGGCAGCTTTCGTCTCAAGTAGAGCTGAGAAGTCATGAACCTTCCATTCTAAATCTGGAACATGGGTCTTTCCTAGCGGTGCGGGAGCTGAAATTTGACAAGTGCATAAATCAAGATTATATAACAGAGAGAAAAAAGGAGTGTGTGGTATGAGAAAATTTATGTGCAGGTTGCAGTTCCAGACAAACAAGTTGCAATATTCACCATGGGGAAAAGAAGGGTGCAGAGTAGCTCTCTATGCTCAGGTTATATGAATGAAAATCTTGCATACAGTGATTTGTTAGAAGTGACCACTAATATATTGTGTTAGTTATCATGTCACGAATCTGGGGTACAAACGACATAACATGCGTTTCTCTTCTTCTATTTTGTTTGTTTTGAAGAGGCCACTTTCCTACAGTAATATATACTATAAATAAAAAGTGAGAACTAAGCGCTAGCTCAGTGGAAGGACTTTAGATTGTTGAACCCGCCCACCCGCGCTCCCCATGGCCATGGGGATCACTGGCGGAGCTACGGCTGGACCTGCAGGGGCCATGGCCCCCCAACCTTGGTCAAAATTGTGAAGGAAAATTTTCTAGGGTCCTCAGATTAGAAAAAAAAAATAGTCTTTGGCCCCCTCAAACATCTATATATTGTGGTTTGCCCCCTCAGAAGATCTGGGCTAGCTCCGCCACTGATGGGGATGGTATCCATTTTTATTCGCGGAGAGATCTCACTTCTACCAAACACAGCGGAAAGTTAAGGAAAGGGATCCTCCCCCTTTAGCCCCTTTTTCTCGTATATAACTAGTCTCTACTGCTGGTTGTAATCAACAAGCATTAGGCCCAACACTGTAATGCACTGATGCTATTTCTGCAAAAAGCATGCTACATTCAACACATGAGTATGCAGTCATCTCGTCGATTCATCGACATGATGGTAACAGCAAGTGCTTCCTCAATTTAAATAAAGCTACAGTCTCGTATGTTTTAACCTGACATGTACTTCAAAGGGATTGGTGTGAATCGCGTCAGACTTTTTGTTTATAGTAGAAGAAGCAGTCTGAAGTTGAATTGGGCGGGCAAACGTACCTGTGCTCCCGGAGTTGCCCATAGCTGATAGCTCTGCCTGACCATTCCTCTTCTTGGTCTGCAAGTGAAATTGGTCATCGCACCATGATAAGGGCACAATGAAGAAGATACGTAATCTTGATAGAAGATATATTCCGGCCTCATAGCTTCATCAAACACGCAAGATCTATCCATGAAGATGTACAGCTACGAGAGGGGGAGAGCATCTTCATACCGTCGAAGATCGCTAAACGGAAGCGTTTATCAACGCGGTTGATGTAGTCGTACACCTTCACGATCCATCCCGATCAAGTACCGAACGTACGGCACCTCCGCGTTAAGCACATGTTCAGCTCGATGGCGTCCTCGCCTTCTTGATCCAACAAGAGAGGCGAAGTAGTAGATGAGTTCCGGCTTCGCCAAGCACAACGAAAACTATGATGAAGGATAAACTAGAGGGGACGGGGTTGCCGGCACCCGGCTTGGTGAATCTTGATGTGTTCCGGGTGCTAGCCCTGCCCCTCTATTTATATGTTGAGACCTCAGGTCGTTTCTTGGAGAAAGAGCCTCCTCAAAGTCAGTTTAGCCCGCAAGAAAGAGTCCTTCTCAAACTCCAGGACCAGACGCCATGGGCCTCGGCGTCTGGCCCAGGGCCAGACGCCAGGGTCCCTGGCGTCTAGTCCCTGACGTCCGCAAAACTTCCTTTTGCACCGACCTAAAGCCCCGTGGGCCTTACCCCTTGGTCTAACCACATGATCCTATATATCAATCTTTACCTCCAGGCCATTCCAGAGCTCTTCGTCATGTCCGTGTTCTCATCCGGGACTCCGAACAACATTCGGTCACCAACTTACATAACTCATATAATACTATATCATCAACAAACCTTAAGCGTGCGGACCCTACGGGTTCGAGATGTAGGAGATATGCCCTAGAGGCAATAATAAATGTTATTAATTATCTTTATGTTCATAATTATGTTTATGTTCCATGCTATAACTGCTATGGTTCTCGAGTCTGCAATAACCACGAGGCTCGGAGGAAGACTCATATGCATGTGTGGAATAATAAACGGTAAAATGTATTCCTAGTCTGGCCTCTAAGACTAGCTCAAGTGTTGCACGATGGTTCTGTTTTTCTGATCATGGGCATGTCTATGCCAGCAACTTTGAGGGCACAATGTTGGTAGAACATTTGTGTTGAATCAACCCGGATTGATGTTATGCTATGAGACACTTCCTCACAAGTTAATGGTTAATAACACAGAGATGGTTAATGTTTGCATGATTCCTCAGACCATGAGAGTATCGAGTTTCTTCATGCTTGATTCATGAACTTTGGGGTTTGTTAAACGTCATCCGTAACTGGATGGCTATTACGGCGGTTTATGGGTTCATGGGAAAGTATGTCAAGTAACTTGATAGATCAAGATTGAGATTTGCTCCTCCGACGATGGAGAGATATCTCTGGGCCCTCTCGGTGTTACGGTATCCAACATCGTCTGGCCAGACACTTTGTGATTTGATCACGGGGATACCGGAACACGGGAACGAGAGAAATGAGAACAATACCGGTGACAAGGTAACTGGCATTGTGGACAAGTTGTTGATCCACGGAGATGCCAACATGTCTCACCTCGGGTATTTGTAACATATCATGAAGCAACAGGAATAGCACATGGCAACTGGAGGTTCACTCGAATATTCATTCGTGTGGGTATAGGGGTCAATATGGGTGTCCACGGCTCCGATGTTGATCATTGATCGGAAGGGGTTCCAGGTCATGTCTATACTTCACCGAACCTATAGGGTCACACGCTTAAGGGTCATCTATCTGCTGAATACTAGACAGGGAGTCTGAGAGAAAGTCTCCGGAAAAAGTTTTCGGAGACAGCGGAAAAGTTCGGAAGAGAGAGGTCACCGGATGAGTTCCGGTAAAACTAAAAAGTTGTTTCAGGGGATACCATTAAGTCAAATTGGTTTTGGCACATGCCTGATAATTCTTGGAGGGTGCCAGAATCATTCTGGAAACTTTTTGGAATTTTCGGGGGTGAAAACCGGAAATGTTACGGAGCTACCGGAACCGCTTCAGATGCTTTTCGCAGATGAAAATCACTAATCCGGAATTGTTCTGGAACATGTTGAAAATTATTTTAGTGGGTACTGGAAATGTTCTAAGCCCACATAAATATTTTCATTTCGAACGGAAGCTGAAAAATGTTGTCATGAATAGTGAAAGTGCTTTTTGGGTTACTTTTTGAAAAGCCACCTTTTTGGGCTTTTGCTCCAAAATATCTTGGAGATGACATGGATGGATGTGGCTGAAATTTCAGCCCCTCCACCCATCCTTCTCCTATAAATAGAGGTGGAGGGGGCTGCCCAAAACTCATCCCTTCTCATATACAAGTGCCATTGCAATGATCTGGCTTCTCTCTCCCTCCCCGCGAAATAGTTTCGTAGAGCCGAAAGGCTGTCTGGGTTCCGGTGGGAACTAGTTCTGGACGGCGAAGCCCTGCCGGATAGATGACACCGTATGTGTGCAACTCTATAGAGAGATCGTAGTTTCGGTCTTAGTTCGAGAGTGCCTCCCGAAGGGCTGTTCAAGTGACGGTCTGAGTTCTGTGAGTCCTCCCGAAGGGCTGTCCGAGTGACCGTCCGAGTTTTGAGGGTCCTCCCGAAGGGCTGTCCGTGACACCGTCCGAGGGACTGTTTGACCGCCTTCTGGAGGGCTGTCCGAGGGGCAGACGAGGGTATACATCCTCGCGGTTGGGAGGTTGTAAATCCTAGCTGGGGGATCTGCACCGCCGATCGTCATCGACTCTACATCCGCTGCGCTACGAGTCGCTAACGAAAAAGATCAAACCTTGTATGCAGTCTCCATAGTGGTCCTGGGCTGGTGCGTAGGTCGGAAATTTTTTGTTTTCCGCTGCATTACCCTACAGTGGCATCATGAGCTGTGCTATGCGTAGATGCAGGTTGCGATCTAGAATACATAGAGATATATGGGTGTTGCACAATATAATTGGGTAGTAGATGAGTTCTATTACTGAAAATTAATTGTGCGGGTAGCAGATGAAATCTGTTACCTGATGTTCCTGTTGCTTCCCTTGAATTTGCATAATCCTGATCTTGACGGCATGGTGGAATCTCACAAAGTTCTGGCAATCCGCGATCCTTTCGTGCTGCTCCTGAGTATGCTGATTGACAGATCAACGAAGCGCTAACAGTTCTTTGGGTTCCACCATAGTTAAAGAAAGATGGAAATTTCGTAGACGAAAGGGCAATGCAGATATGATCTCCACGGGGGTCATGCGTATGACGAAGTTCAGTATGGGGCTCGAGATTTCATTATCTCGTGTTTCATACACCCCGCGAAGTTAATCTAGCGACTTGAACTATCATACTTGATGATGGACGTTGGTAGCTTCGGTTTGTTTCGAAACCTTAGAAGCCACGAAAAACAAGTTTTTGCATGAACCGATTAGAGGTGTCTAACTTGGTTTTGCAGGAGGGTTTGCATGTGCATGTGATGTGGTATAACAGTGCTCATAATAATTTGATTATGTATGAGATGACTATATGATGTAAATTGATTAACATGACCCGCGTATCATGATTCGGCATGATGGCTGGAGCCATATGATTGTCACTTTAATGACCTACATGTCAACCTTAAGTAATGCACTTATTTTATTAGCTATAGAGATAGCAATATTATCTGGTGCATCGACAAGGTGGTGGCAATCTTCGCAAAGGTGGACACCGACGCGAATGCCGAAGACGAAGAAATACAAGACTTCTCCGTCAGAAAGGGCTATACCATATCATGCTATTATGAATTGCCTGAGATGTTTATCCCTTATGATGCACCCTTCTTGATTGCGCGGTAGTCACTTTTATTAGGGTGATCTCTCACTGAAAATATCAAGTAGTTAGTGTTCTCCCAAGTGTAGCACCGTCACGGCACCTATCTTTTCGGGGTGCGCCATGTCACACGGGTACGAACGATTAGAGAAGTGTGAGGCGGGTGAGTTGAGACCTCGCAGCGAGATCACTTGGTTGTCTTGACGTTCGGGCATGACCGTCATGAGCTCGGAACACATGCATCGAAAGATGAACAAGAGTCACATAGAGATGTGATTGGCAAGTTGGCCTACCTGTTGAGATTTTCATCATCAGTGGTGTTACACCAATGGCGAGCAATTGAAATGCGGGTCTTGTATCACTCAAAATCAATTATGAGAGATATTGATTTGAGTGGGAGCGCACTGCAGAATTAACCTGTTTAAATTCTCAGTGCAATTAATTTTGAACACTGTCTAAGTGTGATTTGCATAATAGTTATAGAATAATGGCTCGCGTTTCCACCTTCCCTGTTAAAATTGAATAGCTGTTAAATATCTGGTTAAAACTTTACGGTTGGTAACGTAATGTGAGGATTGTCCTCAAGAGTGCCGAGAAGGACTTTGTCCTATCACATGCTTTCGGTATCCTCCCGCTAATGCTATGGATAATGTGACTCTCGTCCTTTGATCCAAAAGCTAGAATTCCGGTTCAATCAAGTGCAATACGTTTGCTTCCATGAGACCCGAACTTCGAAAGTTTTGGGATAGTTATGTGATATTCATGGAACTAAAAATTAATTTTCAGATACAAACAAAGGCTGAAAGATATGAAATATCCAAAGCAATGTTTGTTTACAAACTATTAGTAAAGGTGTTTACTATGCATTAGACTGATAAGAGAGGGATCCAGAAGAACGCCTGTCATATGATGAAAGGTGAATAAAACAACAACTTAAAGAGAAAGGAAGTGTCTGAAGGGTGTTAGTAAGACTTTCATGCCTAGGAAGTCCGGGGCTAACACCACTCTTAAGTCGAGTGCTTCTTCTGAGAGTAGGAGAAATACTATAAGTTAAACTGTTAGAAGTATAAAGGCAATAAGAGAGAAGACTGGAATTTCCAGCTCATGTATGAATGTCATACAAGTTATTGATGTATGGAAGGCTGGTCAAAGATATAGTTCTTGGGAGTTATGGTTAAACATGTTAATAACTAATTCTTGGGTATTGTGGTTTAATCACAGAAAAACCCGTACGATTGCATTCTCTTGCAATTCGATACAAGAACTATGGCCTAAAAGACTTGCCGGTAATGAGATTCAGGTATACATAGGGAACATAGTAAATGTTACTATACCTTCCATCGGTGTATTACTGTCTGTATTTACTTTCATAATTCATTTAGAGTTTTACGCACTCTATCCCATTGCATAAGGTATCTTGCAAGAAGGTTGTTCATAAGAGAACTTTTGATGTTCGGTGTTATGAATAACATAAGGGTCATACTTTCATTATGAATGAGATGTATGTTATGAATATTGACAATAATATATTACCTCTGGATTTACTTTCATAATTCATTTTAGAGTTTTACACACTCTAGCCCATTGCACAATGTTGTTGCAAAATGGTTGTTCATAAAAGAACAATTGTTGTTCAGTATTATGAATAACATAAAGGGCCATGCTTCCATCCAAGATGTGACGTATGCTATGAATATTGATGGTAATATGATACATCCATAACACTGACGCTAAATGTTGCAAGACTAAAAGAATACCACACTGGTGTGGCACTGCATTTGGTCACATTGGCAAAACCCGCATGGAAAATTCCATTATGATGGATTTTGAAGTCATTTGATTTTCAATCATCTGACACTTGCAACTTTCCTCCAAAAGGTGAAGTGACTGAAAAACTGTTCACAGGCCATAAGGAACAAGCAACAAACTAATTGGTGACCATACATTTTGATGTGTGTAGTCCGATAAATGTTGTTGCAAGCAGTGGATTTGTCTATCTTCAACAATGACTCAAGTAGATATATGGATATTTACTTGATGAGACGCAAGTCTGGATCTTTTGAAATCATGCGAAAGGTTCTCAATATGAAGTAGAAATTATTGTAACAAGAAAATTATGTTTCTGCAATTAGATTGATGAAAGGAATATTTGAGTTACAAGTTTAGCGAATGTCTGATGAGTTGTGAAAAGAGTTTCATAACTTGCACCTCCCGGAACACCACTGTGAGTGCAATGTCCGTGAAGATGTAATCAAACCATTTGTGACATGGTAAGATCAAAGATGACATAAATCAATTGCCATTATCCCTTTTTAAAGTAATGCTTTAGAGACTGCTGCTTTTACACTGAGAAGAGCTCCACCAGATCTGTTGAAATAACGCCATGGTATGGTACGCCCAACCATGATATATCTTTTCTTAACATTTGGAATATGGGGCTTGTGTAAGATGTTACAAACCTATTCCAAATCAGATAAGTGCTACTTTGTAGGTTATCCCAAAATGTTGGGTATTCCCCCACTACTATACCGAGGCAAAGGTTTTTGCCACAAAGAATGGTATGGTTTTTGAAGAAAATGGTTCTTTCAAAAAGGTGAGTGGGAGAACAGTGCAACTCGACGAGATAAACAGTATCTTCGTCATCAGATCAAAGGAAAGGAACCTTGGAAGTGATTCCGGAGTTTCCTACTGCGACTGATACGGAAGTCTCTACAATAAAATGTATGGACTTCGGTCAAACTTGCAGCTGAAGCACATAGGCAAGGCTCGTGCAAACCTCTCAGGTGCGCAAATGAGATATTGTTGTTAGACAACAGCATACCTATGATACACAAGGAAGCGTTGATGGGCCCTGACTCCGAAATTGGCTAAATGCCAATACAATCCGAGATAGTCTCTATATAAATGTTTCAAGATTAAAATCTTGATACACCTTTCGGAAGACTTAGAGTCTAACAAATATTTATGGAACTAAAAACTGATATGGATAAAAATGTTTTATCCATAAAGCTCGACTTGTTAAAATAACAAGTTCAAGGAGCTGACTACGATGAGGTTGTTTCACCGTAGCGATGCTTAAAGTCGGTTCGGGTTGAACTAGCAATTAATACATATTTCAATCATGAGATATGAAACATGGATGATGAAAGGATTTCCATCTGATGGAAATGAAACCAAGGACTTGCATGTGTTACAGTCCAAGGTATTTTGTCAAACCAGAGGATGCTAGTTAGTGTGCAAACTTCAGACTTCCAGCGATGGACAGAAGAGAGCAAAATGGAGTTGGAATCTTCTTGTTTTGATGAAATGGTCAAAAGGGTTTTGACTTCATCAATGGGTAATGAAGATGCTTGTGATTCAAGAAAGTAAGTGGGAGCCTAATAATATTTCTAAAAATGTTGTGTGCATGACACATTGTTAATTGGAAATAAATTTCTTGACATGAATTAGGACTTCATTTGAAAAGGGTTTTTTCGATGAAGTGCTTGGGCTAAATAGCCTTGATATTAGGCATGATGATCTATGGAGATAGATTTACCTGATGGGGCTGAGCAAAGATACATATTGACAAAATGCTAAAACCTTTTAGCATGAAAAACGTCAAGGAGTGATTCTTGCCGAAGTCACATGGAAAGAGTTTTTGCAAGACTCGGTGTCCCAAAACACTGATGAGCAAAATACATGATGGAGATTCCACACACTCTTGTGTTTGGATTAATCATGTATTCCATGGTATGTAAAAACAACCAGATATGTCCAATACTCCAAAGTTGTTGCGAGTATAGATACTAAAGTGATCAAAAGTACTGATCATGGGACAACAGTGAAAAAGGGTCATTGAGTACTATAGTAGCACTGATGACATGTTTTCTTGCAAGCGGAGATCATGAAGAGTTCGTTGTAAAAGGTTACATCGATACAGTCTTCATCAATGCTCCACGCGATTTTCGATTTAAGTTAAGGGTTCTGTGTAATACACAATATGGTGGCACGGTAGTTGGAATTGTTCCGAATAGGTTACTGTGGTGAATTCTATAACAAAGGCTTAGTATGTTGACGCTTTAGAAGCGACAAAGAAGTTGTTGAATCATATAGTTCATTCATGAACTTAGTATGGTTCCAAGAAGGCTTTGGTCAATGGGACACTATTGCAGATGGTTGCTCCATAGCTCAGTCTGAGGAATCAGGTTTCGACCAATGATTCACACATATACAAAGCCAAGTCCACACAAAATAAGAATTTTGTGAAAGCATGAAAACGCGAGGATATGCAAAGATACACATGGAGTTGAAGTCGTCAGATCCGTTGGACATCAGGCTATACCACAAGCGAAGCATATTTACACTGTTGTGCCACAGGTGAAAAGTGCATTAGCATTAACTAGATTAGTGACTCTAGTGCAAGTGGGAGTCTGTAGGAGATATGCCATAGAGGCAATAATAAATGTTATTAATTATCTCCCTGTTCATAATTATGTTTACGTTCCATGCTATAACTGCTATGGTTCTCGAGTCTGCAATAACCACGAGGCTCGGAGGAAGACTCATATGCACGTGTGGAATAATAAACAGTAAAATGTATTCCTAGTCTGGCCTCTAAGACTAGCTCAAGTGTTGCATGATGGTTCTGTTTTCCTCATCATGGGCATGTCTATGCCAGCAACTTTGAGGGCACAATGTTGGTAGAACATTTGTGTTGAATCAACCTGGATTGATGTTATGCTATGAGACACTTCGTCACAAGTTAATGGTTAATAACACAGAGATGGTTAACGTTTGCATGATTCCTCAGACCATGAGAGTATCGAGTTTCTTCATGCTTGATTCATGAACTTTGGGGTTTGTTAAATGTCATCTGTAACTGGATGGCTATTATGGAGGCTTACGGGTTCATGGGAAAGTATGTCAAGTAACTTGATAGCTCAAGATTGGGATTTGCTCCTTCGACGATGGAGAGATATCTCTGGGCCCTCTCGATGTTACGGTATCCAACATCGTCTGGCCAGACACTTTGTGATTTGATCACGGGGATACCGGAACACGGGAACGAGGGAAGAGAACAATACCGATGACGAGGTAACTGGCATTGTGGACAAGTTTTTGATCCACAGAGATGCCAACATGTCTCACCTCGGGTATTTGTAACATATCGTGAAGCAACAGGAATAGCACACGGCAACTGGAGGTTCACTCGAATATTTATTCACGTGGGTATAGGGGTCAATATGGGTGTCCACGGCTCCGATGTTGATCATTGATCGGAAGGGGTTCCAGGTCATGTCTATACTTCACCGAACCTATAGGATCACATGCTTAAGGGTCATCTATCTGCTGAATACTAGACAGGGAGCCTGAGAGAAATTCTCCGGAAAAAGTTTTCCGAGACAGCGGAAAAGTTTCGAAGAGAGAGGTCACCGGATGAGTTCCGGTAAACTGAAAAGTTGTTTCAGGGGATACCATTAAGTCAAATTGGTTTTGGCACATGCCTGATAATTCTTGGAGGGTGCCAGAATCATTCTGGAAACTTTCTGGAATTTCCGGGGATGAAAACCGGAAATGTTCCGGAGCTGCCGGAACCGCTTCAGATGCTTTTCGCAGATGAAAATCACTAATCCGGAATTGTTCTGGAACACGTTGAAAATTAGTTTAGTGGGTACTGGAAATGTTCTAAGCCCACACAAATATTTTCAGTTCGAACGGACGCTGAAAAATGTTGTCGTGAATAGTGAAAGTGCTTTTTGGGTTACTTTTTGGAAAGCCACCTTTTTGGGCTTTTGCTCCAAAATATCTTGGAGATGACATGGATGGATGTGGCTGAAATTTCAGCCCCTCCCCCCTCCTTCTCCTATAAATAGAGGTGGACGGGGCTGCCCAAAACACATCCCTTCTCACATACAAGTGCCATTGCAATGATCTGGCTTCTCTCTCCCTCCCGGCGAAATAGTTTTGTAGAGCCGAAAGGCTGTCTGGGTTCCGGTGGGAACTAGTTCTGGACGGCAAAGCCCTGCCGGATAGATGACACCGTATATGTGCAACTCTATAGAGAGATTGTAGTTTCGGTCTTAGTTCGAGAGTGTCTCCCGAAGGGCTGTCCAAGTGACTGTCTGAGTTCTGTGAGTCCTCCCGAAGGGCTGTCCGAGTGACCATCCGAGTTTTGAGGGTCCTCCCAAAGGGCTGTCCATGACACCATCAGAGGGACTGTCTGACCGCCTCCCGGAGGGCTGTCCGAGGGGCAGACGAGGGTATACATCCTCGCGGTTGGGAGGTTGTAAATCCTAGCTGCGGGGATCTGCACCGCCGATCGTCATCGACTCTACTTCCGCTGCGCTATGAGTCGGTAATGAAAAAGATCAAACCTTATATGCAGTCTCCATAGTGGTCCTGGGCTGGTGCATAGGTCGGAAATTCTTTGTTTTCTGCTGCGTTACCCTACACGAGAATGATGTAGACATGACCGAGACGCTTCTTCGGTCAATAACCAATATCGGGACCTGGATGCCCATTTTGGTTCCTACATATTCTACGAAGATCTTTATCGGTCAAACCTTTATGACAACATATGTAGTTCCCTTTGTCTGTCGGTATGTTACTTGCCCAAGATTTGATCGTCGGTATCTCCATACCTAGGTCAATCTCGTTACCGGCAAGTCTCTTTACTCGTTCTGTAATACATCATCCCATAACTAACTCCTTAGACACTTTGCTTGCAATCTTCTTACGATTCTGTATTACCGAGAGGGCCCAGAGATGCCTATCCGTCATACGGAGTGACAAATCCCAGTCTCGATCCATGCCAAATCAACAGACACCTTCGGAGATACCTGTAGAGCACCTTTATGATCACCCAGTTACGTTGTGACATTTGATGGCACACAAGGTATTCCTTAGGTATCCGAGAGTTGCATGATCTCATGGTCGAAGGAATATGTATTTGACATTAAGAAAGCGGTAGCAATAAACTGAACGATCATATGCTATGCTAACGGACGGGTCTTGTCCATCACATCATTCTCCTAATGATGTGATCCCGTTATCAAGTGACACCACATGTCTATGGTTAGGAAACCTTAACCATCTTATAATCAACGAGCTAGTCTAGTAGAGCCTCACTAGGGACACGGTATTTGTTTATGTATTCACACATGTATTTAAGTTTCCAATCAATATAATTCTAGCTTGAATAATAAACTTTTATCATGATTAAGGAAATATAATAATAACCATTTTATTATTGCCTCTAGGGCATATTTTCATCAGTCTCCCACTTGCACTAGAGTCAATAATCTAGTTCACATCGCCATGTGATTAACACCCAAAGAGTTGAACGGTGTGATAATGATTTGCTTGTGAGAGAGGTTTTAGTCAACGGGTCTGTAACATTCATATCCGTGCGTTCTTTGAAAATATCTATGTCTACAATGCTCTGCATGGAGCTACTCTAGCTAATTGCTTCCACGTTCAATACGTATCCAGATTGAGACTCAGAGTCATCCGGATCGGTGTCAAAGCTTGCATCGATGTAACCCTTTATGACGAACACTTTATTACCTCCATAACCGAGAAACATTTCCTTAGTCCTCTTAGGTACCTAAGGATAATTTTGACCGCTGTCCAGTGGTCCACTCCTGGATCACTATTTACCCCCTTGCTAAACTCATGATAAGGCACACATTAGGTCTGGTACACAGCATGTCATACATTATAGAACCTATGGCTGAGGCATAGGGAATGACTTTCATTCTCTCTCTATTTTCTGCCTTGGTCGGGCTTTGAGTCTTACTCAGCTTCACACCTTGCAATACAGGCAAGAACCGTTTCTTTGACTGATCCATTTTTGAACGTCTTCAAAATCTTATCAAGGTATGTGCTTTGTGAAATTCCTATTAAGCGTCCCGATCTATCCCTATAGATCTTGATGCCCAATATATAAGAAGCTTCATCGAGGTCTTTCATTGAAAAATTCTTATTCAAGTATCCTTTTATGCTATCCAAAAATCCTATATCATTTCCAATCAGCAATATGTCATCCACATATAATTTTAGAAATGCTACAGAGCTCCCACTCACTTTCTTGTAAATACATGCTTCACCATAAGTCTGTATAAAACCATATACTTTGATCACCTCATCAAAGCGTATATTCCAACTCCGAGATGCTTGCACCAGTCCATAGATGGATCGCTGGAGCTTGCACACTTTGTTAGCACCCTTAGGATCAACAAAACCTTCTGGTTGCATCATATACAACTCTTCTTTAAGAAACCCGTTAAGGAATGCAGTTTTGACGTCCATTTGCCAGATTTCATAATCATAAAATGCGGCAATTGCTAACATGATTCTGACAGACTTAAGCATCTCTACGGGTGAGAAAGTCTCATCGTAGTCAACCCCTTGAACTTGTCAAAAACCTTTCGCGACAAGTCGAGCTTTGTAGACAGTGATATTACCATCAGCGTCTGTCTTCCTCTTGATGATCCATTTATTCTCAATGGTTTGCCAATCATCGGGCAAGTCCACCAAAGTCCGCACTTTGTTCTCATACATGGAACCTATCTCAGATTTCATGGCCTCAAGCCATTTTTTGGAATTTGGGCTCATCATAGCTTCTTCATAGTTCGTAGGTTCACTGTTCTCTAACAACATGACTTTCAGGACAGGATTACCGTACCACTCTGGTGCGGAACGTGTTCTGGTCGACCTACGAGGTTTAGTAGTAACTTGATCTGAAGTTTCATGATCATCATCATTTGCTTCCTCTCTGGTTGGTGTAGGCATCACAGGAACAATTTTATCTGATGTACTACTTTCCAATTCAAGAGCAGGTACAACTATCTCATCAAGTTCTACTTTCCTCCCACTCACTTCTTTTGAGAGAAACTCCTTCTCTAGAAAGGACCCATTCTTAGCAACAAAGATCTTGCCTTCGGATCTGTGGTAGAAGGTATACCCAATAGTTTCTTTAGGGTATCCTATGAAGATGCACTTCTCCGCTTTGGGTTCAAGCTTATCAGGCTGAAGCCTTTTGACATAAGCATCGCATCCCCAAACTTTAAGAAACGACAGCTTAGGTTTCTTGTCAAACCATAGTTCATACGGTGTCGTCTCAACGGATTTAGACGGTGCCCTATTTAACGTGAATACGGCTGTCTCTAATGCATAACCTCAAAACGATAGTGGCAAATCGGTAAGATACATCATATAACGCACCATATCTAATAAAGTACGGTTACGACGTTCGGACACACCATTACGCTGTGGTGTTACAGGTGGCGTGAGTTGTGAAACTATTCCACATTGTTTTAAATGAAGGCTAAACTCGTAACTCAAATATTCGCCTCCACGATCAGATCGTAGAAACTTTATTTTCTTCCTACGATGATTCTCCACTTCATTCTAAAATTCTTTGAACTTTTCAAATATTTCAGACTTATGTTTCATCAAGTAGATATACCCATACCTACTCAAATCATCTGTGAAGGTTAGAAAATAACGATACCCGCCGCGTGCTTCAACACTCATCGGACCGCATACATCGGTATGTATTATTTCCAATAAGTCATTAGCTCGCTCCATTGTTCCGGAGAACGGAGTTTTAGTCATCTTGCCCGTGAGGCATGGTTCGCAAGTATCAAATGATTTATAATCAAGTGATTCCAAAAGTCCATCCGCATGGAGTTTCTTCATGCGCTTTACACCAATATGACCTAAACGACATTGCCACAAGTATGTTGCACTATCATTATCAACTTTGCATCTTTTGGCATCAATATTATGAATATGTGTATCACTATGATCGAGATTCAATAAACCATTTACATTGGGTGTATGACCATAGAATGTTTTATTCATGTAAACAGAACAACACTTATTCTCTGACTTAAATGAATAACCGTATTGCAATAAACACGATCTAATCTTGTTCATGCTCAATGCAAACACCAAATAACATTTATTTAGGCTCAACACTAATCCCGAAGGTAGAGGGAGTGTGCGATGGCGATCATATCAATCTTGGAAACATTTCCAACACACATCATCACCTTGCCCTTAACTAGTCTCCGTTTATTCTGCAGCTCCTGTTTCGAGTTACTAATCTTAGCAACTGAACCGGTATCAAATAACCAGGGGCTACTACGAGCACCAGTAAGGTACACATCAATAACATGTATATCAAATATACCTTTGTTTACTTTGCCATCCTTTTTATCTGCCAAGTATTTGGGGCAGTTCCGCTTCCAGTGACCATTTCCTTTGCAGTATAAGCACTCAGTTTTAGGCTTGGGTCCTTCTTTGGACTTCTTCAAAGGAGCGGCAACTTGTTTACTGTTCTTGTTGAAGTTCCCTTTCTTTCCCTTGCCCTTTTTCTTAAAACTGGTGGTCTTGTTAACCATCAACCTTGATGCTCTTTCTTGATTTTTACCTCCGCCAATTTCAGCATTGCGAAGAGCTTGGGAATCGTTTTCGTCATCCCTTGTATATTATAGTTCATCACGAAGCTCTAGTAGCTTGGTGATAGTGACTGGAGAACTCTGTCAATCACTATCTTATCTGGAAGATTAACTCCCACTTGATTCAAGCGATTGTAGTACCCAGACATTCTGAGCACATGCTCACTGGCTGAGCTATTCTCCTCCATCTTGTAGGCAAAGTACTTGTCAGAGGTCTCATACCTCTCAACACGGGCATGAGCCTGAAATACCAATTTCATCTCTTGGAACATCTCATATGTTCCATGGCGTTCAAAATGTCTTTAGAGCCCCGATTCTAAGCCGTAAAGCATGGCGCACTAAACTATCAAGTAGTCATCATATCGAGCTTACCAAACGTTCATAACGTCTGCATCAACTCCTGCAATAGGTCTTTCACCTAGCGGTGCATCAAGGACATAATACTTCTGTGCAGCAATGAGGATAATCCTCAGATCACGGACCCAGTCCGCATTATTGCTACCATCATCTTTCAACTTAGTTTTCTCTACGAACGGATCAAAAATAGGGGAGCTACATCACGAGCTATTGATCTACAACATAATTTGCAAAGATATTTTGACTGTGTTCATGATAAATTTTAGTTCAAATAATCAAATTACTAATGAATTCCCACTTAAATCAACATCCCTCAAGTTGTCTAAGTGATACATGATCCAAATCAACTAACCCATGTCCGATCATCATGTGAGATGGGGTAGTCATCAATGGTGAACATCTTCATGTTGATCATATCTACTATATGACTCATGTTCGACCTTTTGGTCTCTAGTGTTCCGAGACCATGTCTGTACATGCTAGGCTCGTCAAGTTTAACCCAAGTATTCCGCGTATGTAAATCTGGCTTACACCCGTTGTATGTGAACTTAGAGTCTATCACACTCGGTCATCACGAGGTGCTTCGAAACGACAAACTTTAGCAACGGTGCATACTCAGAGAGAACATTTTTATCTTGAAATTAAGTGAAGGGATCATCTTATAATGCTACCGTCGTTCTAAGAAAAATAAGATGCATAAAGGATAAACATCACATGCAATCAAAATATGTGACATGATATGGCTATCATCATCTTGTGCTTTTGATCTCCATCTCCAAAGCAACGTCATGATCTCCATCGTCACCGGCGCGACACCTTGATCTTCATCGTTGCGTCGGGGTCATCTCGCCAACTATTGCTTCTACAACTATTGCTAATGCATAGTGATAAAGTAAAGCAATTACATGGCGCTTAATGATTGACACGCAGGCCATACAATAATTAAAAGACAACCCTAAGGCTCCTGCCGGTTGTTGCTATTACAAAACATGATCATCTCATACAACGATGTATATCACATCACGTATTGACCATATCACATCACAACATACCCTGCAAAAACAAGTTAGACGTATTGTACTTTGTTGTTGCAAGTTTTACGTGGCTGCTATAGGTAACTAGCAAGAACTGTTATTACCTACGCAAAATTACAACGGTGATTATCAAGTTTGCTGTTTTAACCTTCTGCATGGACCGACCGTAGTCAAATTCGATTCAACTAAAGTGAGAGAAACAGACACCCGCCAGCTATCTTATGCAAAACAAGTTGCATCAGTTGGTGGAACCGGTCTCATGTACGTGGACATGTAAGGTTGGTCCGGGCCGCTTCATCCCACAATGCCGCCGAATCAGAATAAGACATTGGTGGTAAGTAGTATGAACATCACCGCCCATAACTCCTTTGTGTTCTACTCATGCATATCATCTACGCATAGACCTGGCTCATGATGCCACTGTTGGGGAATGTTGCATGGAAAACAAAAAATTTCTACGCACACGCAAGATCTATCCATGGAGATGCATAACTACGAGAGGGGGAGAGCATCTTCATACCCACGAAGATCGCTAAGAGAAAGCGTTTATCAACGCGATTGATGTAGCCGTACACCTTCACGATCAGTCCCGATCAAGTACCGAACGTGCGGCACCTTCGCGTTCAGCACACGTTCAGCTCGATGGCGTCCTCGCCTTCTCGATCCAGCAAGAGAGGCGAAGTAGTATATGAGTTCCGGCAGCACGACGGCGTGATGACGGTGGTGGTGAAGAACAATCTCCGCAGGGCTTCGCCAAGCACAACGGAAACTATGACGGAGGATAAACTAGAGGGGGCAGGGTTGCCGGCACATGACTTGGTGAATCTTGGTGTGTTTCGGGTGCTATCCCTGCCCCTCTATTTATATGTTGAGCCCTGAGGTCGTTTCTTGGAGAAAGAGCCTCCTCAAAGTCGGTTTAGCCCGCAAGGCAAGAGTCCTTCTCAGACTCCAGGACCAGACGCCACAGTCTTCGGCGTCTGGCCCAGACGCCACAGGGCCAGACGCCAGGGTCCCTGGCGTCTGGTCCCTGACCTCCGCAAAACTTCCTTTTGCACCGACCTAAAGCTCCGTGGGCCTTACCCCTTGGTCTAACCATATCATCCTATATATCAATCTTTACCTCCGGGCCATTCCGGAGCTCCTCGTCATGTCCGTGATCTCATCCGGGACTCCGCACAATATTCGGTCACCAACATACATAACTCATATAATACTATATCGTCAACGAACGTTAAGCGTGCGGACCCTACGGGTTCGAGAATTTTGTAGACATGACCGAGATGCTTCTTCGGTCAATAACCAATAGCGGGACCTGGATGCCCATATTTGTTCCTACATATTCCACGAAGATCTTTATCGGTCAAACCTTTATGACAACATACATAGTTCTCTTTGTCTGTCGGTATGTTACTTGCCCGAGATTCGATCGTCGGTATCTCCATACCTAGTTCAATCTCATTACCGGCAAGTCTCTTTACTCGCTCCGTAATAAATCATCCCATAACTAACTCCTTAGTCACTTTGCTTGCAAGCTTCTTGTGATGCTGTATTACCGAGAGGGCCCAGAGATACCTCTCTGTCATACGGAGTGACAAATCCCAGTCTCGATCCATGCCAACCCAACAGACACCTTCGGAGATACCTGTAGAGCACCTTTATGATCACCCAGTTACGTTGTGACGTTTGATGACACACAAGGTATTCCTCCGGTATCCGGGAGTTGCATGATCTCATGGTCGAAGGAATGTGTATTTGACATTAAGAAAGCAGTAGCAATAAACTGAACGATCATATGCTATGCTAACGGATAGGTCTTGTCCATCACATCATTCTTCTAATGATGTGATCCCGTTATCAAGTGACAATACATGTCTATGGTTAGAAAACCTTAACCATCTTATAATCAACGAGCTAGTCTAGTAGAGGCTCACTAGGGACACGGTATTTGTTTATGTATTCACATATGTATTTAAGTTTTCAATCAATACAATTCTAGCATGAATAATAAACTTTTATCATGATTAAGGAAATATAATAATAACCATTTTATTATTTCCTCTAGGGCATATTTCCATCAAACCCTAGATCTGGGTCTACCGGATCAGGCGATGACGGCACCTTCGGTGTTGTTCTCTCTCCCGGGGGCATCGTTTTGGAGCAAGTGATGGCTGGAGGGGACAGGAGGAGGAGCGGTGTAACATCTACCGCAAGGCCGACGGCGTATCCCGGCGACATGGCGTTGCGGAGTTTTGGCGACGGGCCCGTGTGGATGGATATGCGCAGGACGGTTGCGTTGTCTGGCGCTATGGTGGCGTTGACAGCAGACCTGACAATGTTGGTGCGTCAGTACCTGCTCCAGAGATGGATCGGTGGAAGGCGGTGGCGGCGGTCTCTGAGAGTGTGCTGGACCGGTGTGTGATCCAGTCCCGACATTGTGGCTTGACTGGGGCATCCGGCTTTATGTGTTAGGCTTTGGTGCGATGTCTGTTTGGTATTCGGCTCGGACATTCGGCACTTCTTCATCAAAGAGATAGGAGTAGCGACAAGTGTTGTCAAGATGATGGCTTCAGGCTTACTTATATATTAATTTGTAAGGTCTTTGTCAATAATTAATAAAATGATGGCATGCATCGTCCAGATGTAGAGGCCGGGGGTATATCCCCTTTTTCTAAAAAAAAGTGTAGTGAAAAGAAATATGGTAACATGGCTAATTAACCAGTGACATTGTACGAATTTTGCTGCTATAAATCTTTGAGAACATGGTTGAAGAACTACATGCCTATTTACATTCTCGATTGTTCTGGTTTACGTTTTTTCCTCCTTTGCTACTTACTGAAGCTTTCTTGTTTGTTCCTTAACCATATTTTGTTGATTGGTAGCAACATGACTGGCTATCTGAGGTGTTCCATACCGGAGATTGGACCGTGTTGCCGACACCTCTGGGTAGAGAGTAGAGGCTGAAGGCTAATTGCTGTAAGTACTCACCTGCCTCTCTTCACTTGCTCAAGTCATGTCATTCATAAATTGTCCTAGTGTATAACACAATGCTCGATTTCTTCGATGCAGGTGTGTCGCATGATGGAGACCCATGATGTGTAGCGTAATTGTCACCTAAACTCGTAACTCTGAAGAAGATGGTCCAGGTCATCGAGCTGGTGTTCAGCAGCAGTAACTGTGGAAGTGTTTTACTGTATATACTCGTTGGGTGAAGCTTTGTTGTGAAAGTCTAATCTTCAGTCAGCTACTGCATCTGGGTGTGGGTTTATTCATTTCTCCTGTTGCTGTCCACTTGCCAGTTTACCTTACTTTTAGGAACCGGGTCCCGTGTGATGATTGGTAGTGTATGCTGGAACCTCTGTGTTGTTCAGATGTATTTTTTATTCAGACAATAAATATTAATTAAACCTTGCAAGGCACTCCATCAATTACTGTTAAGACAATGTGCACTGACAGGCAGTTCTTTATACAAATAATCATGTTTCGGTTCTTTGCGCTCTGCACAAAGGCTAGTTGAAGTTGATGGATGTAGGCATACTAACGCATGGTCTGCTGGCCAGTTCACACGAGGAAGTGCTAACATACATTCAGCCCTGAACCACAAAAGCGACCAAACAGTTCACTCATAATGTAACATAACTGTCTTATTCTCACGCCGACTATCATGCAATTTATCAAATTCTGTTGTTCCCAGCAACGACTATTAGTAAGCTTTTGATGAGCAAATGCAGTTATTGTGCAGCAAAACTCCATGAAGCGTCGCAAACCGTTGAGGTAGTAGCCCTAGGGCGTGGCTTCAAATCAGGCAGGTTAATGGCCACCGGCCACGAATGGGATGTGACCACCAAACATTAGCAGACCTGATTCCAAAGATGTCTACTTGTAAAATCACCAAGGTACACTGTGCTGACTGATGGGAGTGTTTCTGATGTGCACAGTATTCATGTGTTAGGGGAGTGGCTTGCAAGATCCTTCTGATCTTGTATACATAGTTAAATTATACTGTCAGTTATTGAATTCGGATTAGTCTGGTTGTTACTCCATCATCTTTGATCTATTATTACTCGCAGTTTGAATCGGAATGTCATGTGCCTTCTTTACTCAAAATTTGCACATGTTGAATTAATTTAAATGTTACTCCCTCTGTAAAGAAACAGTGATCTAAACGCTCTTATATTTCTTTAGAGAGGGAGTACATGGTAGGACTGCTGATCGAAACTCATTTGGTCAATCTGTCGTCGGACTGCTGCTGCTGCCGTCGAGGATAGAGAAAGTCACATGACAATAGCAGAGTGCAGTTTGACATTTCAAGAGTATGACTGATGTCTTTCCAAAAGAGAGAATATACAACACAACTGTTTGACATTTCTATGGAACGTCCCCTCCCTATGCGCGTCCATAAACAAATAGCACTTAACCTCTTGTTGGCCGACGTTTGAAAATGCCTAAGGCAATGAAGATGGGATCATAGAACCACATGCTAAAGAAACTCATCAACTAACTGTCAAACACATGATTAGCCGCACCACATATTGTTACGCGCAGCTACGTTGGAGTACCGGCCAGGAGTCCTGGTTGAGATAGGCTAGGTAGTTAGGGTTTATCTCTATCTAGTTAAACTACTTATCTCTTTCTTTCTCTCCAAGATGTAATCTCCAACAACTTGTATGCGCTGTACAGGGAGGTGCGCCCCTGCTATATTAACACGCACACGTCGCCCACATCGGGTAAGACGTTTCCGCCATCGCACAATGACAACATGATCGCAGGAACATCATCGATACACACATTGAAGTACTTGCAAATAATATTAGAGGCGATATACCTAGAAATCATTTCTTTGACTTGTTGTGAACTAGTTCATCTTTAATACCATAAGAAGTTTAAGAACATCAAACAAATCATCAACACCATCTCATATATGTAACTCTAACTAGTTTTTTTGAAAGAACAACTCTAACTAGTAGTAGGATGAAGGCGCATTAACTCTGCATCAGGCCACAAGGTAAAGATCTAGCCGTCATTGGATGATCCAAAGATAGTGAGATCTGCCTTGAGGACGCACTTTGATTCTATAAGATACCCTCTGGACATATCCTTGAGTTCCTTGAGTGGCAAGAAGTTGTACCATCCCCAACCTTCTGGACGTATACATGGCACGAGACCTGCCATCACCACAAAAGTAAGATCAACTGTAATGATCAGGGGGTTACAAACAATATTTCACACACTGCACTGACAGTTTCTAGGGAGAGCTGAACCTGTAGTTCTCGTGGAGTATTTCCCACTCTTTTGGTCGAGGATGGACAGAGTTATTTGAACCACCTTTCTGGACTCAATAAAGAGCTCATCCGAGGAGTCCAGGCACAAAGCCAAGGTGAGGTAATCAGTGCTGCGCTTGTCACCATGCGGATACATGCCGATGTACCTGTTGACAAGAATGGGAAGTGACACTTTTTACAATTGGGTACCCGGGAAAATGTATTTGAAGAATGTGGTTAGTTATGAAATTAGAAAGTTGTGGCTCAGATTCTCAAAAAAAGAAAGAAACTTGTGGCTGAGCTTGGGTGTAGGCAGGTACACCCATTAACTTTGAACACGACTTGGCAGCATTAAAATTAGAGTTTATACAATATACAATTATACAAAAATCTAAAAAAAATGACTACAGTACAATATAATAAAATGTTACTGTAAATATACTAGAAGTAGAGTTCTTTGGCCCCATGCTTAAAGATCAAACTATAATGTCCAGTTACAATATCTGAACTGACAATAGACCTTGCCTTGCACAAAGACCTGGACATCGGCCATTGGTATGGTATAAGCTAAAGAAATAATGTCGGATAACACATGCATAGTATTTATTATAAATTGTGATGCAAGGTGAATACCATTTATGCCCACCAACTTCAAATGTAGGAGAGCAGACAAATGGCTGAGACTCCAATTCTAGGAAATTGTTCATGGTCCAAGTGTATGTCCCTTTGATGAATCCCTTCTTCTGGACAAAGAGGTTCTCAACTGTGGTAGCCTTCTTTTGTACCACAACGGACTTCTTTTCAGGAGAAGAGACATCAATTTTTAATATCTCCACACCGAAGACACAGCTATCATCCACTAGAAAAGCAGATGATTTCAGTAGCTCCTGAAGAGGAATCAAGCATTCCTTGTTCGAGTACATATTCTTGACATCGAAGTTGTAGCTAGCTGTGTTTAGGTAAAAGTTAGAAAAATAGAGAAATAAAAACTTGAAAATATCCACACTTTCCCGCAAAAAAACATATAATCAACTTTCATCCTAGTTAAGCATTTAAGGAGAGATCAAAGTAGTGAAATCCATCAAAATAAAGATTATCAAAGTAAAAACGCTGCTCGAATCAGAAGAATCTCAAGTGTGACTCACAGTATAGAAGGCCGACGGATAAACTTAACAGTAAAGAAAATATGAAGTGACTTGTTAACGGGAAAATTAATTGATAATGTTACGACATTAACTTGTGATGCACTACGACTAGTCCCCCCCCCCCCCCCCCCCCCCCCACCCCCAAGCTAATAGGATGAATGTATGTTTTTTTTTGCGGGGAAATAGGATGGATGTACTTGAAAAAACAGGTTCATAAGTCTACCTTTGGATCCACAGTACATTCCTTTTGAATGGTTGAATATAGACAACTCAAACTCTGCATGCAATGTGTGACCTAGCTCCAAGCATACCCGGGATATTCCGAGGGAAAGAGCAACATATGGATTTCCTTTATCATCTTCACTGTGCTTTGGAGTCACTTGAACATCATGTTTGTTCTTTGGAGTGACTTGATTGTGCTTTGGAGTCACTTGCAGGCACCTGGGAAGGGAATTGAAGAAAACGAAGTCTAGAAGTCATAACTGAATCAAGCCTAATTTCTTCACTTCATGCATCCTATTAAGCTTCATTGTCTGGCTGTTTTCATGGGTTTGGGTGATTGTGATTGACATTCTAACCTGACTGAAACATGATTTGTGAGTAATCAACACCCTAAATTATTATGTACTTAGCTAACAGACTGTTACTATATCCACTACTATAAAAAATCAGATCATATTTATACATCTAATACGTTAATTTTGTAAAGCTCCGTTTGCTTTGTGATGCATACCATTGGTACCCAGAGCAGTGAAAAGGAGTAGATGACGCCGACGTAGCTTCCGTCTCAAGTAGCGCTGAGAAATCATGAACCTTCCATTCCAAATCTGGAACATGGGTCTTTCCTAGCGGTGCGGGGGCTGAAATTTGACAAGTGCATAAATCAAAGTTATATAACAGTGGAAAAAAGGAGTGTGTGCTATGAGCAAATTTATGTGCAGGTTGCAGTTGCAGATAAACAAGTTGCAATATTCACCATGGGGAAAATGGAATGATGCAGAATAGTTCTCTATGTTCAGATTATATGAATGAAAATCCTGCATACAGTGATTTGTGAGAAGTTACCACTAGTATATTGTGGTAGTTATCATGTCATGAATCTGGGGTACAAGCGTTTTTCTCTTCTTTTTTGTTTGTAGGTCACCTTTCTCATGTCTATAAATAAATAGTGAGAACTAAGCGCTAGTTCAGTGGCAGGAGTTCAGGTGTTGAACCCGACCATCCACCCCACCCGCGCGCTCGAATCCTCCCATGGGGACTCTCTTGGGGTGGTATCTGAGTTTATTGGCGGAGAGATCTCACTTCTGCCTAACAGCGGAAAGTTAAGGGAGGGATCCTTAGCCCCTTTTTCCAACACATGAGTATGCAGTCATCTCGTCAATTCATCGACATGATGGTTGCGGCAAGTGCTTCCTCAATTTAAAGATACAACATCGTATTTTTAGCCTGACATGTAGTTGAAAGGGATTGTTGTGGATTGCGTCTGACTTTTTGGTTTATAGCAGGAACAGTCTGAAGTTGAATTGGGCGGACAAGTGAAACATACCTGTGCTGCCGGAGTTGCCCATAGCTCCGTCCCTTGCTCTTGGCCTGCAGGTGAAATTAATCATCACGCCATGCATAGTAAGGGCACAATGAAGAAGATATCCAACTTGATAAAGATACTTCATAGCTTGATCAAATCAAACAGCTACTAAGGCATCCAAAAATCATTCGTATATATTGCCACAATGCAGAATTGCAGAGGTACAAGATACAATTGATTCGGCGGTTTCAGCGGGCAAGTTAAACGAATATTAAGAACCTAATTAAACCCGATTTGTTTCGCAGACGATCAGCAAGGAAGTCAGTACTAAGTCGAACTGCATGCAAGCCCTGGAAGTCGAAACCCTCAGTCCCTCATAGAACGTAGAAGGCGAAAGCGAAAGTGGGAGAGAGGAGAAAGACCTGGCTGGCTGGACTAGGGCGCAGATTGCACGATGGCTTGGCTTCCTCGGAGGTAGCCTCTGCTCGTAGAGGACGGCGACTGTTGGGGTTGCCAGCTGATGGGGAGGGGGTGGGGTTTAGGGTTATGGATTGGAGGTAGCCTCTGCTCCGAATTCTACAGCTTGGCAAAAAAGTAACAATTCTACAGCTTGGAACCTATCTCTATAACCAACTCGTGGATATATCGCAACGTACGAGTGGTTTCCCGTAACCGGACGGATTCCGGGATTTTAGGAGCCCCTTTCCTCCACTCTTCTACCGAGGGTGCCCCTTTTCTTTTTTGTTACTTTTTGTTTGGGATTTAAAAAAAAGGTTTCCAAAAATAGAAGAAGTTCAGGAATTTGAAAAAATGTTCCAAATTCCAAAAAGAGTTCGTGATTTCAAAAAATAAAATAAAATATCAGGATTTTGAAAAAAGTGTTCAGGAAATAAAAAATGTTCGTAGATTCAAAAAAGTTTGTGATATTAAAAAATGTTCGCATATTCAGAAAAAATTCATGAATTTGACAAATGTTCACAAATACAAAAAATATTCACAATTCTGAAAAATTCTACGGAAAATCAAAATAATGTTCGTGGATTCAAAAATGTTCGTGAAATAAAAAATGTTAGTGTATTCAAAAAGTGTTTGTGATTTTGAAAAAATGCTCATGGTTTTAAAAAATTGTCCAGGAAATCAGAAATCGTTTGGGATTCAAAACATGTTCGTGATTTTGAAAAATTGTTTGTGATTTTTATTTTTTCGCAAAATCATAAAATGTTTCTAGTAACCAGACGATTCTACTCCCTCCGTTCCTAAATATTTGTCTTTCTAGAGATTTCAACAAGTGACTACATACGAAGCAAAATGAGTGAATCTACACTCTAAAATATGTCTATATACATCCGTATGTGGTAGTTCATTTGAAATCTCTAAAAAGACAAATATTTAGGAATGGAGGGAGTAGGATTTTAGGAGCAGCCCACGGTGCCGGTGTCCCCCTCCCTCTCTCTCCTCTCTTTCTACCGAGGACTGAGCCGTTCCATGCCTCGTCGGTCATCGGTTCGGGCGCGGTCCGGATCTGGCCGGATTCGATCCAAATGGACCGGCTACCAGTGGGCCCAACTTCTCAAAAAAAAAACTTTAGCCACTATTTAGTCAAAAGTGGCAAACCTAAAAAAAAGTCAAAAGTGGCACCAGCAGATATGGCATAATCATCAAAGGAATCATCGCCCGGGCGATATATTTTGACATATGTGAATTTATATTTGAAGGTCGCGCCATGAGTTTTGAAGCCCACAGTCTAGATTAATTTTCTTGTTCTTTAGATCATGGTCGCCACTTGTGGCTGGGGCCCCCATGACCCTTATATCATCCCTATAAACCTTACATTTGATTAATAAAGTTTGGTTTACCACTACAAAAGCCTCTATTTAGTCTTTTGTTCCCACAACAAGTAGAGCATAAATAAGACAGTTAGGACTTAGGAGCTACATTTTGAAACATGTTGGAAGAATAGTTACCAGTTGTTGACCTCCTCCGCATTCGTGTGTAACTTGATGTTCCCAACATCATGCTCCTCATCCTCATCCCTGAGCTAAAATTGTAGAAGTTAGCCAAATCCACACATGACATCCAATATACAGAATAGGAAAACATGTAAGAAAAAAGATACAAAACATACCACACATTCAAGTATCGGTGTGCACCCTTGATATAACTTGCACCACACACCAGGCCTTCGACCATACCAGGTCTTAGAGAACTCATATAGTCATCTAATAGCACCCAAGTTAAAAAATCTAAGTTCAAGGGTGACCAGTTGACAAGTTCATATGGAAAGTAAAAAATGACAAGTTGACATAGCTAAAATCTTTCCACGCGTGCTAAAAGTTGACTCTGAAGATACAGGGGTAGCCAGGATAGTTAGGAACCTTTTTTCCAATTTTGCAACAATTGGTACCTAAGTGCATTCACCTTTCACCAACCAATACTATCGAAAGCATCATTGAATGGTTCATTATCATCCTCTCTGTAGTTTCTGAACTCACCTTTTGATATTCTTGTTATTTTAGCTGATAAGACAGGCTTGAACGTAGCTTGAGAACAAAGTGGGATATAGGGATGCTAGTAGATGATGATGCACTTGCTACTTTTCCAGCTACCTTATGTTGGGCTGCACACTTGTCAAACAAGGTCTCAAAGTCTTTCCCCATAACCACGATTTAAACTTTACCTATGTCCTCATCATAAATTAACCGACATACAGACTTTGTGAACACAAATCTGTTTTCATTCATATATTTGTTCCTTCAAGATTTTCCAAAGATATGTTCTTATGCGTGACACAATTGTGTAGTTTCAAATATTTATTTCTCAATAAAATCTCCTCGGATTTTAAAAGAATATGAAGAAAACAATAGAGAGGAAGTAACAAAAAAAACTTGAAAACATATTCCAGTGCACCGCTATGTGTGACACACACATTACCAATGAACCTCTGAAGTGTGACACACATTTCCCACTTATTCTCATATTTGAAAAAAAACATTTTCATAGAAAAATACTAATAATATGTACCTAATAACATAAGGAGAACATGATGGAAATAGTAAGAAGAAAACAAAAAAATCATAATTTTTTGCCACTTATTTCTTCTTCTAGAAAACACTATCACTGCGAACATAAAAAGAAGATAAAGAAAACAATAATAAAAAGAAAAACTAATCTTGAAAATGAACTTCCTCGTAGGCAGAAGAAGAAAAAGAAGAACGGTAGCTAATCGATTAGCAACGAAAATCGACAAGCAGTACTGCCAAAAAGTATTAGTGCACGCGGTCTTTGAAAAATTAGTAGTGGACCCCTGATGCAAAATGAACCTATGATGTATCTTTCTATTATTATATTTCCATATTTGTAATTATAGAGTTTATATTCTATGCTATAACTGCTATAATCGTGGAATATGCGATTTAATGGAAAACTCATATGCACGTGTGGAATGATAAACAATAAATAAAATATTCCTAGTTTTGCCTCTAGGACTAGCTCAAGTGTTGTTGGTGATCGCGTTTTCCGGTTCCTATTATATCGTTAAGTATAACGATAGTCCTAGAACAACATTGAGATTATGACGTTAGAAGAACGATCATATTGAATCGATCCAAACTCGTTTGTTATGAATTGGGTTAATATCGTTTGTACTCAATTATAATAACACAGATTGTTAATATGTGATTTTTCTCCTTAGACCATGAGAGTATCGTAGTCACTTTATTACCGTACGGTGGGCTTTGTGGTTGCTCAAACTTCACCTGTAACACGGTGATCATAACGACAACTTACAGGTTCATCGAAAAGTTTGACAACGGACTAGATAGATTGAGAGTGGGATTTGCTCCTCCGACGATGGAGAGATAATCTTAGGGCCCTCTCGGTGTGACGACACCAATCATTGTATAGCCAGACACAGGTGACTATGTCATGGGGATGCAGGAACACAATAACGAGAAAGAAGAACAAAACAGGTAACGAGGATTTCAGTATAGTGACTATGGTGATGACTCAGGAGGATACCGATGCATCTTGGGTTTTGTGAAGTATCGCGAAGCAAAGGTAACATCACATGATAACCAAAGGTTCACTTGAATATCATTCGTGTGCTCATAGGGATCGATGTGGACGTCCACGACCCAGCTACCGGTCATTGGATGAACGGTTTCATTCATGTCTATGAGTTACCGAACCTACAGGGTCACAAGCTTAAGGCAATCATGATCTTCTAAGTGTTAATAGGATGTGACTCATGATAATATATTTGTGAAATTATTTCATGAATATTTGAAACAGTTCTGAGAGGACCCGGAAGCGTTTCGGGGTCACCGGAAGGGTTTCAGAGAGTATCGGGTAATACCGGGTATTACCAATAAATTATATATAGGTGGAAAAAGTTTCCAGCGATGTTAATATATATAGAAAATGGTCTGAAAGTATTTAGAATATTCTATATTTAATTTAAATATCAATGGGCCTAAAAATGCCAAGAGGTGCGAGGCAACTTGGGCCACAAAGGCCCAAGTGGGGGAGGCACCTCCTTACCTAAGGAAGGAGGCCGAATTGGACAAGGGGGATGATTCCTCCTCCCCCTCCTAGGCCAGCACCCCAAGGGGGGCTCTTTCCCCCTTGGTGTCTGCCCCCTCCTCCTTCTCTAACCTATATATATATATATATATATATATATATATATATATATATATATATATATATATATATACTAGGTTTTTTGCTCGATTGTATATACAAGTTTTGGAGCCTCCTCTAGATCTTCTAGTTCTAGTTGGTCCTAGTTGACTAATTAGAGATAGGCTAATCCTCTTGTCTTCATAATTAGAAGCCCCATGTGGTTCTAATCTCCTCCCTCTAATTCTCCGACGATGATTAGCTCTAGACGGCGAAGCGCCGCCGGATTGTGAAGGCTGGATGCTTGCAACCAAGTAGAGAGGCCGTGTTTTCGGTCTTCGGTTCGAGGGACTATTCGTGGGCGGTTCATGGGATCATTCATCGACAGTTCGAGGGACTCCAAGTATGATCTACACCGACACGTTCATCTTCCGCTACAACTCGGTGACGGTAACGATCGTGATCCCAGCCGTTATGCATCTTTATATTGATCTTGGGTGATCGTAGGTGCTATTTTTTTGTTTTCTTCTACGTTTCCCAACAGTGGCATCATGAGAAGTTATATGAGTAGGTGCATGTTGCAATCTAGATTAGATGTTATTGAGAGGGTTGATGTTCTTGCTATGCTTCCCTTGAGTGTTGCTTTGGTTCAATTCATCGATGACATGGTGTCACTATTACAAGGTTCTGACAATTGATCGGCTCTAGCTGTCGACGATCTACTAACAGTTCCTTGAGCTTTACCATAGTTGAGAATAGTGGACCATCGCGTACACAAGAGGGTGCCGAAGATGGATGATCTTCTAGGGGGTCACACGTATTTGACGAAGTTTAGTGTGGGGGGCGAGAATTTTAATTAAGTCTCTTCTTTCACACACACCATAAAATTTAATCTAGCATCAAGAATCATTGCCTATATGGTGAACGTAGGTAGCTAGTATTACTTGTTAAAACTGGTTAACCGTGTAAATAAATTTTTTCTAAAACTAATTAGAGGATGTCTAACTTGGTTTTGTAGGGTATGCATTTGATGTGGTATAGCCTTCGTCATGATAATGAGTTTATGTATGAGATGGTTATATGTTGTAATGTTAAGTGACCTGCGCGTCACGACATGATGGCTGGAGCCACGAGATTGCCACGTTAATGTAAAATCCGTAGAGATAGCCTACAAGTTATAGGTAACGACGGCAACCGTACACGGAGGACCCCGATGAGGAGAAGGTGTACTAGTTGCGGGACGAGGAGATATAATTTCGTTCCACGGCGGAACTTCTGAATTTGGTGCCACGACAACATTTTCTGAAACAGTCGCCACGACAACGTTTCATGAAATTGCAGCCATGGCAACATTTTTTGAACGGTTGCCACGGCAGCGAAATATTGGCCGTCATGACGCTTCAACTGGAGATTGAAGATGATCACGGAGATTCCCAGCGCCCAGGGCTATACCATATCATGCTTTTATGAATTTCCTGAGATGTTTATACCTTTGTTGTTTGCACCCTTTGATCCCTCACAGTTAATATGGTATAGCCCTGGGTGATTTCTCACGAAATATTTGCGCAGTAGTAAATTATTAGGGTTATCTCTCATAGTTAATATCAAGTTAAAAGGTTCTCTTCCCATTGTTGCAACCGTCTATAACACGTAGCATTCCAGAGTGCGTCATGTCCACATGAGTACAAACGGGACATGAGGTGTAAGATGGGACTGGTCAGACCATGTTAGCAGATAGCACTCGGTTATCTTAAAGTTCTAGCACAATCGTTCTGAGCTCGGAGCACAAAGCATCGAAAGATGAACAAGAGTCATATGGGGATATGATCAGCAAAAGTTTGCCCACCAGTCAAAATTCTCGTCATCGTCCACACCAATGGCTGAGAACTATATTTGGATCTTGAATCACTCACTATCAATTATGAGAGATATCTATTTGACTGGGAGTGCACTTTATATTAAATTTTTTAATCACTAGTGCAACATTAATTATGAATAAGTATCCAAATGAATTTTGTGTCTATCGTTGTAGATCAATGGTTCGCAATAAGTTCAAGTTAGCCCCTATGTTAGAGAAAGAAAAGTTGGATGCTAATGGTGGAAATTATGCAGATTGGATCCAAAACCTGAGATGTTTTCTCAGGAGTGCTAAGAAGGAGGACGTGCTGGATCAGCCCTAGGTGATGCTCCCGGAAAGGATGCAACACCAGAAGAAGTTGCTGCTTACGCTGCTCGTAGTGATGACCATGATTCAGTCCGTGCCTCATGTTAACTTGCATGGATCCTGAACTACAAAGCGTTTTGAACGATCTAATACTAAATTCATAAGTGGGTCACTGTAAGTTCTGTACAAGAAGCAGGCAAGGACCGACCATTTTGAATTAACCAAGGCCTTGATTGAATGCAAGGTGAAAGAGGGTTCCTCAATGAGTGAGCATATAGTAATGCTTGCTGGCTATGTTGATAGACTCGCTTCTCTGGAATTTGTAATTCGGCCGACAGTCGGTACAGATATTGTGATTGCTTCACTCCCCCATCTTATGATGTCTTTATCATGAATTACAGCATGAATGGGATGGAGAAAGGTGCAAACGAGTTATTTGCTATGCTCAAAACTGTGGAAGCTGGAATGCAGAAGAAAAAAACAATATTGCTGGTCAACAAGACAACTAGTTTCAAGAAGAAGGGCAAGTCCAAGAAGAAGAAATCTACTGAAGCCGGTAAGACTAAGTCTCAGAAGAAGAACAAGGGAGGAGCTTCTAAAGAGACCGAATGTCTCTACTTCAAGCAGAAGGGACACTGGAAGCGCAATTGCAAGAAGTATTTGGCGGATAAGAAGAACAGTTATTTCGGTAAAGGTATAATAGTTATACAGAGTTAATGTTATTCTAATTTTAAAATTTCTATCTGTCATGAAGAATTTGATACTTATCAGTTGCTCTCTTTTGCAAACCGATGCAGGGACTACAAAGAACTTACAAGGCAAGAATAAATGAAGCTGTGATACAAGTCAGGAATGGTGATGGGATCGCTATTCGGAGACAGTCAAAATCATGTCTTTAGTTTATCTTCAAGATTCATCTTAGAACTAAAATAATAGTTATTTTGCTTCGGAGTTATGTAATGTATTATCCTATGGGCTATGCGATGGATATTCTTATAAGTTTTCAATAATAGTTGTTCGGATTATTATGAGAATATAGATTTGATTAAACCTGTATTTTTGTGATGGTTTATTCATGATGAATCTTGAAGTTTGTGATCTATAACATTAAATCTAAACGTCTTGAGAAGACTGATAAAACCACTTCTGTGTGGCACTGCTTGGTTATATCGGATAATTAAATCTTCATAAGATGAAGTATAAAAGTCTTTTATTTAAAATGACTAAATACATTATGATGTATAAAGTCCGATGGATATAATAGGGCGCGGTGAACATTTATACTTCATCAAAGTTATGAGTAAATATGATTTACTTGATAAAACTTAAAGTCTTAAATGTTTGAAATAGTTCAAAGGAATTCAGGATGAAGATATAATATCATTATGACAAAAGATGAACAAAATTCTTCTATCACGAAGAAATATATCTAAGTCATAAGTTTAGCAAGTAGTTGAATAATAGAGGAATTATTATTACCGATAGGTTGTCATTAAAATGTTGTCGATTTGAGCATGAAACAGCAAAATATGCACTAAACAGATGCACCATCTAAAAGTCTGATAAAAACTAAAGAGTTATAGAGTATTTTAGACCAATGCTTGATTGTAAGTTTTGTGTTCCTCTCACAAAATTCAATGGACACAATGTTTGTCACAATATATATTTATCGCAAAAAGTTTCTTGCTAAAGGAGTAAGTGGCAGGATGATACAGCTTATTAAGATTATTGAATCTTCGGCTCAAGTTAAAACAAGACTAAACCCGAAAGGTTCTGGAATAGTTTGTCTGTAAAACTAAGCAAAGAATCTACTACATAAGATGTAGAAGCTTCAGTTAAGACTGTAACAAAATGCAAAGGTCGGGAGAAGATAAAGCCTGCACACTACGAGGAAGCAGTGATGGCGCCCAACTAGTGAGGTATTACTTAAATCATTGATATCCAAAGTGAAGTCCATATACAAGGAACAAGTTTTGAACTTAATAAAACCTTCAGAAGGTGTATGAATGGATCTTCGAATGTTCATGGATAGTGATCCTGAAAGAAAATTTTACAAAAGAGTTTTGTAGAAAAAGGAAGAGTGGATCTTGACAAATCTTCATTTTTGTAGCAATACTAAAAATATAAATGGATTAGAATGAGTGTTATTTATAACAAACAAGACTATTTTGGAAGAAGTTCGAAAAAGGATGTATATAAGATACATTTGAAAAAAATTTGTCAGGAATATCAGAATGATATAAATATTTCAAGTCATAAGTATGATTTGAAATAATGTATATGAAAGGATCGATATGGTTGACTAGAGGGGGGGGGGTTGAATAGGCAACTACCAATTTTTAGCTTTTCTTAACAAATTAGGTTTAGCAACAAATAGGTTGTCTAGATGTGCAACTAGGTGAGGAACATGTATGATGCTTGCAACAACAACAAGAGCAAGCAAATGATACAACACAAATATAGCTTGCACAAAGTAAAGGTAAGAAGTAACCATGAGTGGAGACGAGGATGTGTGTTACCAAATTTCCTTCCCTTTGAGGGGAAGTACATGTCCGTTAGAGCGGTGTGGAGGCACAATGCTCCCCAAGAAGCCACTAGGGCCACCGTATTCTCCTCACGCCCTTGGACAATGCAAGATGTCGTGATTCCACTAGTGGTGTCCTTGAAGGCGGCAACCAGACCTTTACAAACAAGGTTGGGGAAATCTCCACAACCGAATTGGAGGCTCCCAACACCACCACGAAGCTTCACCGCAATGGAATGTGGCT
This sequence comes from Thinopyrum elongatum, assembly GCA_011799875.1. Taxonomy (NCBI): domain Eukaryota; kingdom Viridiplantae; phylum Streptophyta; class Magnoliopsida; order Poales; family Poaceae; genus Thinopyrum; species Thinopyrum elongatum. Next base: position 483,413,408 of record CM022297.1, read on the forward strand.
CCGAGGTGACCTCAACCGTTCAGGGTGCTCAAACACCCAAGAGTAACAAGATCCGCAAGGGATTAGTGGGGGGGGGGGAATCAAATTGCTCTCGGTGGAAGTGTAGATCGGGGCCTTCTCAACCAATCCCTAGAAAATCAACAAGTTTGATTGGCTACACTACTGGAATCAGCTTCTTTGCCGTCCGCCACGGTGGACGGCAAAGGCATAGATCACGGACGGCAAACCTCTTTGCCGTCCGCCAGCAGACGGCAAAATGTCTGGATGAACACGTGCCAGCAAAGGCCTTCTTTGCCGTCCGCTTCCTGAAAACGGACGGCAAAGGATTGTGCCATCCGCCTCTGGTGGCCAGCAGACGGCAAAGATCGTGGACGGCAGTGAGGTGGGGTGAGGGCCGTTAGGGGTTAACGGCGTGCTTTGCCGTCAGCTAGCGGACGGCAAAGAGGCTAACGTCTTTGTCGTCCGCTGGCAGACAGCAAAGTGCTCAAACATGCCAGCCCCAGGAATCACAGGTAGCTGCCACGTGGCATGTTTGCCGTCAGCTAGCTGACGGCAAAGAGCCTGTACAGCCCTGTTTTTAATTTAATTCATTCAATTTGACAGCAATTCGCAGATATACATATATACACAACAAGCATATCCAACACACTAGTTTCATCATATATACATACATAACCAACACATATATAGTTCCATCCTTACATATTACAAAAGTTTCACATTGTTCATCCAACACCGTTATCCATCCATCCATATAACAAGTTCCAACCATGCAAGTTCATTGATACAAAATAAAAGCACAAATGGAAAAGAAGCACTCCATCCATGCAAGCTTCCGTGAATTAAATCAAATCTGCAAAATGATAAACAAGATGTTAGAAGAAGAAGAATAAAATGAAGAAGAAGAACAAGACTATAAGAAGTAAGCATACTTAAGTAAAATGGAGCTAACCTAGAAGAAAATGAAGAAGAAGAAGAAGAAGAAGAAGAAGAAGAAGAAGAAGAAGAAGAAGAAGAAGACTAGAAGAATACTAGAAGAAGACTAGGAAGAATAAGAAGAAGAAGAAGAAGAAGAAGAAGAAGAAGAAGAAGAAGACTATAAGCTTATTATGTAAACTTGGTCATTTTGTGCTAACATAAGTAATTTTGGAGTTAACCTATAGGAAAGTAAGCATAGTAGAGATAACTTAGCATATTAGAGCTAACATAGGTAACTAAGCATATTAGAGCTAACATAGGTAACTAAGCATATTAGAGCTAACATAGGTAACTAAGCATATTAGAGCTAACTTATGTCATTTCGGAGGAAACAAAGCTAAGTATATATAGATCATTTTGGAGATCAAACATACCTGACATAGTTCAGTTCTCATTGTTCTTCTCCTTCTCCTTCCTCAGCCTGATGCGCCAAGATCGGCAAGGCGGTGGAGGCAGTGGGATGTAGTCTTCTACCACAATTGGCGTGGTCATGTCGCCCAGCTGTGGGATCGCCGGCGCCACCACCGGCGCGAGGTCATTGTCAGGCACCACCACCATCGCGAGGCCATCTTCAGGAAGGACAAGCATGACCATCGCTAGGTCATCCTCAGCCACCACCATCGCTAGGTCATCCTCAGCCACCACCATCGCTAGGTCATCCTCAGCCTGATGCCCACTCTGCTCCTCTTCTTCCCCACTCCAGTCCGGATCATCCTCCTTGCTGTTGCTTTTGCTACAGCCAGAATCGCTGTTGCTTTTCCTCTTTTTCTTCTTCTTCCCCTCTTCTTCTTTTTTCCTCTTTTTCCTTTTCTTCTTCTTCCTCTTCTTCCTTTTCTTCTTCTTCTTCTTCTTCTTCTTCTTCTTCTTCTTCTTCTTCTTCTTCTTCTTCTTCTTCTTCTTCTTTTTCTTCTTCTTTTTCTACTTCTTCTTCTTCTTCTTCTTTTTCTTATTTGCAAACGGCGGGGGGAGGTTTTATGGTGATATGTTCTTTCTATGGTGACATGTTCTATGGTGCCCTTGAAGCCTGACAATGCTATCTAGAAGTTTCACAAAACTTTCACAACATTCAACCAGTGCAGCAATATTTGCAGATTCAATATCTTCTTCTTCTTATTATTCTTCTTCTTCTTCTTCTTCTTCTTCTTCTTCTCCTCCTCCTCCTTTTTCCTCTTCTTCTTCTTTTCTTCTTCTTCTTCTTCTCCTCCTCTTCCTCCCTCCTCCTCATGTAATGTCTAGACCGTGTAACCAGGCGTAAAACCAAACTTCTGCAGGTCTTTACTCATTTCAAGCTCGTCCCTCTTGTTATAGTTGTCGCAACGGGCACAGGGGCACCAGCTAAATTCCTGGCCATTTGCAAATGTGGCTCTAACAAACCCCTTGGTTTTTGTTAACCATTCCTCGGTCCAAACTTTCTGACAAGTGTAACCGGTGTACATCCATGCACGATCACTCATATTGACTTCATACTGGACACTTCATACTGGAAGACCGGAACAGAGCGGGTTAGGGGGTCCTTGGCGTCAATGGAACCCTAAATAGCAAGTATCATCGGTGCGAGATACATGTGGCGCTCGGCGTTGAACACTAGATCCACATTCCACAAGTGAAGCCGGCGCCCGGCGTCCCGCAACAATAGTTCTGGTGGCCGATGACGGTCGAACACCATCGCGAATTTGTCTGGCAGCCTCTGCGATGAGGATTAAAGCCAAGTTTTGAAATTTCAAACAACCAAACCGACTTGAGTCAGTTTGGGTGTTTCAAGTTTCAACACTTGCCTTTTAATCGTCATCGCAGAGGCTGCCAGGCAAATTCGCGATGGTGTTTGACCGCCATCGACGCCGAGAACAGTTGCTTTGGGACGCCGGACGTCGGCGTCACTTGTGGGACATGGATGTAGTGTTCGACACCGACGGCCACATGTATCTCGCACCGACGATACTTGCTATTTAGGGTTCCATCGACATCGAGGAACCCCTAACCCACTCGTCCCTAGGCGCCCTCTTTTTTCCTTTCCTTCTTCTCTTCTTTTTCTTTTTCTTCTTCTTCTTCTTCTTCTTCTTCTTCTTCTTCTTCTTCTTCTCCTCCTCTTCCTCCCTCCTACTCCTCCTTCTACTCCTCTTCTTCTTCTAAACTAAAACTAAAACTAATCTAAAATAAACTAAACTAAAATAAACTAAAACTAAAACTAAAACTAAACTAAAAATAAAACTAAACTAAAACTAAAAAAGAAACTAAACTAGAAGAAACTAAAAAAAACTAAACTAAAAAAAAGGGGGGAAGAACAAACCTGCAGGGGATCGCCGGTGGAGGGCGAGGTCGGCCGGTTGGGCGGGGCGGCGCAGGTGCCGTGGGGAGGAGGGCGGCAATCGGGGCGGGGCGGCGTAGGGTCATCCCCTTTTCTTTTTCCTTCCCTTTTTCTTCCCTTCCTCCGTATCCTCTCCCTGCCTTTGTCTTCTTTCCACCTTTTTCTTCTTTTCTCTTTTTTTTTTCTTTTTTTGCTGGACGGTGGTGGGGCTGGGTCCCCGTGGGGGGGGCTGTCGGGCGCGGGCGGCAGAGCGGCGGGGGAGGAGAGAGGCGGGCGCGCGGGAGGGAGACAGAGGAAGAGAGAGTGGGGAGACGGCTCGGCCCGTTAAGTGGGCCTTCTTTGCCGTCTGCTAGCAGACGGCAAAGAGGGCGGCCGTTTAGGGCTAGCCCACGTCTCCTCTTTGCCGTCCGCTGGCGGACGGCAAAGAACCTGACCTAGCCACGCCGTGCCCCGTGGGGCCCGCCTGGCCCTTTGCCGTCTGCCTTCTAGCTCTTTGTCGTCAGCTGGCTGACGGCAAAGAAACAGCGGACGGCAAATAGACTTTTTGCCATCTGCACTTTCTTTGCCGTCCGCTTTGTGGAAGCGGACGGCTAAGAGGCTCTTTGCCGTCAGCTGGCGGACGGCAAAGAGGTGGCAGACGGCAAATTACCAGATTCCAGTAGTGCTAGGGAGACCGATCGGGCGAAAATAAGCTTTGGGAGCAACAATGGAGTTTGGGGAGGAAAGAGGTGGTCTTCCTGGGGAAGAAGACCCGCTTTATATAGTGGGGGAACAAAACCAACTGTTACACAGTTTTCAGCCCGCACCAAGCGGTACTGTTGCCCGGGCGGTAGTGCGTGTAGTGCAGTGCAAAAGGAGTGACTCCTCGAGCCAGTAATGCCGCCGGAGCGGTACTACCGCTCGCCCCAGTGGTACTACCGTTGGGGTTGCAGCACGGGGCGCTATGATACGTCCATTTTGCATCATGTTTTCCTACTGTGATTTATAGTGTTTTCAATCAATATAACACTTTGTGGAGTAATTCTAATGCATTTTCTCTCATAATATAAAAGGTTTACACAAAGAGGGAGATTACCGGCAGCTGGAATTCTGGACCTGAAAAAGCTATGTCAGAAATACCTATTCTGCACATCTCCAAATGAGCTGAAATTTTACGGAGATTTATTTTGGAATATATGAAAATTATTGGAGAAAAGAAATACCAGAGGGGGCCACCTAGGTGCCCACTAGGCACCAGGGCGCGCCTACCCTCCCTGGCACACCCTGGTGGGTAGTGGGGCCCCTGGCCAGCCTCCGGTGCCCATCTTCTGTTATATAAGCCCATTTTCCCTAGAAAAAAATAAAGAGAGGACCTTTCGGGACGGAGCACCGCCGTATCGAGGTGGAACTTGGGCAGGAGCACTTTTGCTCTCCAGCGGAGCGATTCCGCCGAGTATTCTTCCCTCTGGGAGGGGGAAATCGAAGCCGTCAACATCACCAACAACCCTCTCATCGCGGGAGGGCCAATCTTCATCAACATCTTCAACAGCACCATCTCATCTCAAACCCTAGTTCATCTCTTGTATTCAATCTTTGTATCAAAACCTCAGATTGGTACCTGTGGGTTGCTAGTAGTGTTGATTACATCTTGTAGTTGATGCTAGTTGGTTTATTTGGTGGAATATTATATGTTTAGATCTATTATGCTATTCAATACCCCTCTGATCTTGAGCATGAATATGTTTTGTGAGTAGTTACTTTTGTTCTTGAGGACATGGGAGAAGTCTTGTCAGTCTTGTCATAAGTAATCATGTGAATTTGGTATTCGTTTGATATTTTAATGATATGTATGTTGTGATTCCGTTAGTGGTGTTCTGTGAACGTCGACTACATGACACTTCACCATCTTTGGGCCTAAGTGTTGAGTATATATTTGTGTTGCATGTATTTCGTATTGTGGCCCACCTCCTAGTTGTGTATAGTTGAGGTTGAGGCCTACCCTATACTTATATATATGTGCACCGGCACCCCATCAATACAACGACTATTGTATTGCCAAACCATCCTTCTACATGGTATCATCCCTAAACATCCTGACCTAGGGTTAGCCGCCGCCGCTGCTGCCGCACCTCTCCGTGCGCGCGCCGCCGCCGCTCTCCCGCCACCGCACCACGTTGGCCAGCCGCCGCCGCTGCGCCTTCTCACGCGCGCCGCCGCTCCTCAACGCCGCCGCACCCCACCGACACCGCGTCTTCCTCTGATGTCGCCGCCGCCCTGTGCTGTCGCGCCGCTTCCGCTCCAACCCGCCGCGCTGACCTGCTGCCACCGCCGCGCGCCTCCTACCGCGCCGCTGCCGCCCCGTCGCGCCGCCACACTTCCCGCCGTCGCTGCCGCCTTCCCTGCCGCAGCCGCCGCACGCCGTAGCCGCCGCAACCTCTTGCCGCCGCTGGCTTCCTCCCTCTCCCCAAAAAAAACCTAGCCACCCTCCATGGATTCTCCGAGCTCTTAGTCCAACCCCTTTGCCGGCCCCGAGCTCTTCGCCGCCGGCACCACCCGCGGTGGCCCCCCTCCACCGGCCGCGTCCTCTCGCACCCACCGGGTATTACCCGTTGCCGCCACCCGCGCCTGGCGTGGCGGCGGTGGCAGCGGTGGCCGCCGCCTGCAGCAGCAGCCGGCCTAGGGCGCCGGGGAGGGCGGCGCCGCCCTACCAGCTGCCGTGGGCAGCCGGGCAAAACCCGTGGACGGGCGTCGTGCCTGTCTATCACATTCCTGCCCTGCAGGCTCTCCCCGCGGGCCACCAGGAGTTAATCGGTGCGCCTTAGCAGCCGACTGGCGCCGGCTACGGCGCCCTCCTTGCGCCGCCGCCCCTCGGTGGTTATGGACTGCCCGCCTTGGCGCCGCCCTACGGGGGCTTCCCGCCGCCACTGGTACCTGCGCCATGGGATCCCGCCCTCCTGGCCGCCCTGCACTCCGTGCCGTCGCCGAGCAGCTCTGGCGGTGTGACTGGTACATGGACTCAGGTGCTACTGCGCACATGACAGCTCATCCCGGTAACCTAACCTCCACTCCCGTTCGCACACCTACTCGTATCACCGTTGGCAACGGCTCCTCCTTACCTATTACTCATATCGGTAGCACTAGTTTTCCCTCCACTTCCACACCCATCACTATGTCTAATGTTCTTGTTTCACCTGAATTAGTCACGAACCTAGTTTCCGTTCGTCATCTTACTCGTGAGAACCCACTTACTGTTGAATTTGACGGTGTTGGTTTTTCTGTGAAAGACGCCCGTACCCAGATGGTCCTTCACCGATGTGACAGTCCCGATGAGCTCTACCCCGTGCACGCCGGCGCCTCCACCTCCACCTCCACACCCGTCGCCCTCGCCGCCGGCGTCGACCTTTGGCATGCTCGCTTGGGCCACCCCAACCCCACCGTTTTGCGTCAGATTCTTAGGAGTTTTTCTTTCTCATGTAATAAACTCGACGAGCATTCTTGTTAGGCTTGTCGCTTGGGCAAGCACATTCGTCTTCCATTTAATGCGTCTACCACTATTTCCACTTTTTCGTTTCAATTACTTCATAGTGATGTTTGGACGTCTCCCGTTGCAAGCAACACGGGCTATCTATACTATTTGGTGATTTTAGATGATTATTCTCACTATGTGTGGATTTTTCCTCTTCGTCGTAAATCCGACGCTCTAGCCACACTCATGTTTTTTTATCCCTATGTCACCACACAGTTCGGTCGCCCCACTCCAAACCGATAACGGAAAAGAGTTTGACAAAGTCACTCTTCGCACCCTTCTTGCCTCTCATGGCACCATCTTCCGTCTAACTTGCCCATAAACAGTAGAACGGCCGAGCCGAGCGCATTCTCCGCACTCTTAATGACTGCGTTCGCACGTTACTCTTTCACTCTAACGTGCCCGCTCGGTTTTGGCCTGACGCTCTTGCCACTGCCACTCTTCTAGTTAACATCCGTCCGTGTCGTCCTCGGTGGAACTACGCCCCTCACCACCTTTCTTCGGTACACCGCCATCCTATGATGGTCTTCGCATCTTTGGGTGTCTTTGTTATCCTAGCACCGCGTCCACCACGCCACACAAACTCGCACCACGTTCCGTACCATGCGTCTTCCTTGGCTATCCCTCTAACACCAAAGGTTACCGGTGCTATGATCCTATCACTCATCGTGTGTACACCTCGAGGCACGTGTATTTTGTCGAGACGGTGTTCCCTTTATTTTAGGTTTCACCAGCTTCAGCTCCTTCGGCGCCGATCCCCGCGCCCCTGCTTGGAGCGATGCGCGGCGGCGACCCCCGGCGGTCCCACCTGCCCGGCGCCTTCCGCCGCCGCCCAGGTTCCTGACTCCCTCCCCCAAGGTAGAGTCTGACCGGGCCCCTAGGTCGCTGACTCCCTCCTCCGAGGTTGAGCCGGACCGGGTACCCCACCCCGGCGCCACGGCGGCCACCCCGCCCACCACCCCGGTCGGCGCCATCACCCAAGCGACGGGCTCGACTTCCCCCTCGCCCGTCGCCACCCCCGCTGCTTGCTCGGTAGCCCCCATGGGCTCGCCCACCGCCGCCGCCTCGGCCGCTGCCGCGGGCCCCGCCACCATCGCTGGCCCGCCCGCCGTCGTTGGCCCGGTCACCACCACGGGTCCTGCTCCCGCCGCTGGCCCGGCCGCCGCTGCCCCGCCTCTCGGCGTGACGACCCGCGCTCGGGCCGGTGTGCTGCGGCCGAGCACGCGCTACTCCTCCGATGAGTATGTGTGTGCCGCCTCGATGTCGTCACCCATCCGCACCTCCGCTCGCGCTGCCCTTCGGGATCCCCACTGGCTCGCAGCGATGCAGGAGGAGTTCGATGCCCTGCAGCACAACCGCACGTGGCACCTTGTTCCGCGACCCCCTCGTGCCAACGTCATTACTGGCAAGTGGGTGTTCCGCCACAAGACCCACCCGGACAGTTCTCTCGAGCGCTACAAGGCTCGGTGGGTGGTTCGTGGATTTTGGCAGCGCGCGGGCGTGGACTTCACCGGCACCTTCGCTCTGGTTGTGAAACCGGGCACGATCCGCACCGTGCTTCAGTTGGCGGTCTCGCGAGCCTGGCCTGTGCATCAGTTGGATGTCTCCAACGCCTTCTTGCACGGTCATCTTGCCGAGCAGGTGTTCTGTGAGCAGCCCACTGGTTTCGTCGACGCCGAGCATCTGGAATTTGTGTGCTTGCTCTCCCGTTCTCTTTACGGGTTGAAGCAGGTGCCACGGGCTTGGTACCAGCGTATCGTAGCCTTCCTGCAGTCTCTGGGCTTTCGGTCCACTCGCTCCGATGCTTCACTCTTTGTGTATCATCAAGGAGCTGACATCATCCTCCCGGCGTCCGCCCCGAAGCTCCTTCAGCGGATGACGGCTCGTCTTTGTGATGAGTTCGACCTCAAGGACTTGGGGCCTCTGCACTACTTCCGCGGCATCGAGGTGGTCCGTCGAGCTGACGGCTTCTTTCTGCATCAGCAGAAGTATGCCCACGTGCTTCTGGAGCGTGCCGGTATGCTTAACTGCAAGCCGGTGCCCACCCCCATCGACATGAAGGCGAAGGTCTCTGCTCTGGAAGGGTCTATCGCGTCCGATGTAGCATTCTATCGCTCCATTGTTGGTGCTTTACAGTACCTGACGCTGACTAGACCCGACCTGCAGTACGCTGTCCAGCAGGTGTGCCTCCACATGCACGCCCCGCGTGACGCTCATTGGACCTTGGTGAAGCATATTCTCCGTTACATACATGGCACCATGTCCTTGGAACTCACCATGACGGCCTCCGCCTCCACCGACCTCGTTGCCTACCCGGATGCTGACTGGGCAGGCTGCCCCGACACCCGGCGCTCCACGTCTGGCTATTGTGTCTACCTTGCGCCCTCGCTGATCTCTTGGTCATCGAAGCGGCAGCCCACGGTCTCCCGCTCCAGCGCCGAGGCAGAGTATCGCGCCGTGGCTAACGCCGTGGCCGAGTGGTTTTGGATCCGTCAGCTGCTCCAGGAGTTGCTTTGTGATGTTGACAAGGCCACTGTTGTCTACTGCGATAACGTCAGCGCGGTCTACCTCTCCGCCAACCCGATGCACCATCATCGTACGAAGCATATTGAGCTCGATATACACTTCGTGCGAGAGCAGGTTGCCCTTGGCCGTGTTCGGGTTCTCCACGTTCCTACGTCGCAACAGTTTGCTGATGTGATGACTAAGGGATTGCCTACTCCCATCTTCGAGGAGTTTCGGTCCAGTCTCTGTGTCTCCGGCGACGCTTCGACTGCGGGGGGGTGTTGAGTATATATTTGTGTTGCATGTATTTCGTATTGTGGCCCACCTCCTAGTTGTGTATAGTTGAGGTTGAGGCCTACCCTGTACTTATATATACGTGCACCGGCACCCCATCAATACAACGACTATTGTATTGCCAAACCATCCTTCTACACTAAGGGAATGCATTGTGGAGTAGTTATTAGATGATGGGTTGCTAGAGTGACAGAAGCTTAAACCCTAGTTTATGCGCTATTTCGTAAGGGGCTGATTTGGATCCATATGTTTAATGCTATGGTTAGATTTTATCTTAATTCTTCTTTCGTAGTTGCGGATGCTTGTGAGAGGGGTTAACCATAAGTGGGATGTTTTTTCAAGTAACAAAAGCACCCAAGCACCGGTCCACCCACATATCAAATTATCAAAGTAGTGAACGCGAATCAAACAAACATGATGAAAGTGACTAGATGAAATTCCCGTCTGTCCTCAAGAACGCTTTGCTTATTATAAGAGACTGTTCTGGCCTGTCCTTTGCTACAAAAAGGATTGGGCTACCTTGCTGCACTTTAGTTACCGTTACTATTACTTTCTCATTACAAATTACTTTGCTATCAAACTATCTGTTACCGACAATTTTAGTGCCTACAGAAAATACCTTGCTGAAAACTGCTTGTCAATTCCTTCTGCTCCTCGTTTGGTTCGACACTCTTACTTATCAAAAGGACTACGATATATCCCCTATACTTTTGGGTCATCAAGGCTCTTTTCTGGCACCGTTGCCGGGGAGTGAAGCGCTTTTGGTGAGTGAAATTTGGTAAGGAAAAAATTATATTACGTGCTGAAATTTGCTGTTACTTGTTACTATGGAAAACAATCCTTTGAGGGGTTTGTTCGGGGTATCTTCACCTCGACCGGAAGCACAAAGAGTTGCTCCTCAACCTACTACACCTACTGAAAATATTTATTATGAGATTCCTTCGGGTATGATAGAGAAACCACTAAGGGAGAAATATGCCCTAAGAATCTCCCCCTTTTGGTGGATTGATGACAATACAGGATTTGCATAAGAATACAACAAGATAATAAGCAAACCCAACATCTAGAAAATATAGACGGGCTCCCCTAGATGTGTGCACTAATTAAATATGCTTTTGGAATGCAAAGCACACACACTAGGATCAACACCCCCCCTATATTTTATAGACTGGCAATACTTGCATCAACAAAATATGAGAGATGTACAAGGATGCAAGGAGTAGCATGTGAGCATAAAGATAGGGCACAAGATAAGCATAACATCTCACGAACTAACATTGTACTGGACATAAAGATAGGATAAGGTAGCATATGTCTCACACCATATGACTTAGACTCCAGGCCTGACAAACACAAACCAAAGCAAACAAACAATAAAAGAGTTCACGAGAGAGAAAAGCAAAGCAAATATGACACACTCGTGACTCGGCAAATCCCTAAACTCTCTCCCCCTTTGGCATCGAGACACCAAAAGGGCAAAGAGTGCTACAACGGTCACAAGTGATAGCAATGCCGGAGATCCTCATCATCACCACTCCTCGTGGTCGCTCGAGTCCTCGTCAGCAACAACAACAGCAGTGGTGGTGGTCTGATCAGCCTCTTAGTCCGTCCAGTGACAGTGCTGAGTGGTGCACTCCTCCTCATCAGTGATCCTCTCCTCTGATCCACTGGCAACCTCTACCCCAGGCTATATCATGATGAGCTTGTCATGACCATAAGATTTCTTCTCTCCCACATGTGCCATGTACTGCATGTGAGCCTCCATACAAAATAGCTTCTTCATCTTCAACTTGACCTTCTTAGCCCAAGATGGCTCCACTCCAGCCGGCTGCTACTTGTGAGCTGTGTTGGGATTTCCTCAAAGAGGAGAGGATGATGCAGTACAGTAAGATAAGTATTTCCCTTAGTTATGAAACCAAGGTTACCAATCCAGTAGGAGAACCAAGCAACACTATGTAAACGTCACCTGCACACAAACAACAAATACTTGCAACCCAACGCGTAGAGGGGTTGTCAATCCCTCAATGGTATTGAGAAAGATTAAATTGTATATGTTTTGATAAATAGATCTAAAAAAATACAAAATAAAATAAATAAAAGAAAATTGCAGAAAGGTATTTTTGGTTTTAATATATCATAGAAAATAGAGCTGGGGGCCATAGTTTTTACTAGAGGCTTCTCTCGAGAAAATAGCATACGATGGGTAAACAAATTACTGTTTGGCAATTGATAGAAAAGCAAATAATTATGACGATATCCAAGGCAATGATCATGTATATAGGCATCATGTCCAAGATTAGTAGACCGACTCCTGCCTGCATCTACTACTATTACTTCACACATCGACCGCTATCCAGCATGCATCTAGTGTATTAAGTTCATGGAAAAACGGAGTAATGCTTTAAGCAAGGTGACTTGATGTAGACAAGATAAACTCATGTATGAATAAACCCCATCTTGTTACCCTTAATAGCAACGATACATGCGTGTCATGTATCTTTCTTTCACTGAGATTGAGCACCGCAAGATCAAACCCATCACAAACCACCTCTTCGCATGGCAAGAAAAATCAATTTAGTTGGCCAAACCAAACCAATAATTCGGAGAAGAAATATGAGGCTATAACAATCATGCATAAAAGAGTTCAGAGAAAACTCAAATAATATTCATGGATAGATCTGATCATAAACTCACAATTCATCGGATCCCAACAAACACACCGCAAAAAGTCATTACATCAAATACATCTCCAAGAACACCGAGGAGAACATTGTATTGAAGATCAAAAAGAGAGAAAAAGCCATCTAGCTACTAACTACAGACCCACAGGTCTGTGGTAAACTACTCACGCATCATCGGAGGGGTAACAAGGATGATGAAGAACCCCTTCGTGATCGTTTCCCCCCTCCGGCAGAGTGCTGGAAATGGCCTCTAGATTGGATCTCGTGGTTCTGGAACTTGCGGCGGCGGAAAAAGTAATTCGTGGACACCCCTGAGGGTTTTGGGATTTTTGAGTATTTATAGAGGAGGAGGTAGGTCAAGACGGTGCCCGTGGGCCCCACTACCCATCAGGACGTGCTAGAGGCCCCTGGCGCGCCCTGGTGTCTAGTGGGCCCAACTTTCATCTTCTCGTGGCTTCTAGAAGCTTCCAGGGTCTCTTATCACCAGAAAAAAATCTCCAAAAGGTTTCATGGCATTTGGACTTCATTTGGTACTGATATTCTACAAAGTAAAAAAAAAGCAAAAAACAACAACTGGCACTGGGCACTAAGTTAATAGGTTAGTCCCAAAAAATGATATAAGGTTGCTTGTAAATGTATATAAAACATCCAAGATTGATAATATAATAGCATGGAACAATAAAAAATTATAGATACGTTGGAGATGTATCACCGGCTCATAGTCAGGCTCATCATCATCGTCAACCTCATCCATAGGAGTCTCCATCCCTGGAACAGGTGTGCCCTAGTTCTCCTTCTGTCTCAGTCAAACAACCTCATGAGAGGTCAAGTCACCGATCACAAACATCTCATCAGGATAAGTGAATGCCCATGCCTTCTCAATGAGCAACATCAGGTAAGTACCATAAATGGGACACTTGCGCTCAGTGATGGCCGAAAAAAGCTCTGACCACATGATATGGGAAACATCCAAATATTGCCCTGTGTTTTCCTCCTTCTCACTCTCATAGAAGAGCAACAAATCCACTAGGTAGGAGTGTACCTGATCTAAGTTACCAATCCGAGGAAAAAGAGTGTGCCTGAAGATGCGACGCAAGATGTCCAGGAATGGGCAAAGCTCATATGTCTTCTTCTGGGTGGTTGGAGAAATCTTCAAAGTGTTGTAGGGCCAGAGAGTGGACTTGTGCATAGCAGCCGCCTCCTTGTGAGGGCGGAGTCCAACAGGGTTGTCAAGCCCCTTATCCTCATAACCCAAAAGTTCCATAAATGCCTTCCACTTGACAGAGAGAAGCTTGCCATAGGTCATCCACGTCAGAGTCCTCTCCTCATCAGTACCTAGGTGAACCGTAGCACAGAATTGAGCCATGATGTCTGCATCAAAATCCTTGTTGAACTCCATAACCTTGATGATGTCAAGCTGATGGCACAGCTCAAGAGCCTCTCCAAAGTACGAATGATCCTTATCCAAATGAGGTATATCAATGGAACTGACCTTCACAAACATGTTCTTCTTCCCTTTGAGCACACCCAGATAAATAGAGCGCTACTGCTTGGTATAGAAGGGATGGTTGATAAGAGCTGGATCTTGCTCATTGCGATACGGGTCACGGTGGCGAAACACACAAAACTCCTTAGCAGACATCTCAGTCACGGACTTGACCTTCTCCTTTGTCTTGCTTGCAACTTGCTTGGTTCTCTGCACTGGATGCACTGGCTGAGCACTTGAAGTTGCACCGACATCCTCAGAAGTGCGATAGTGCTTGGAACCCCCTGGACATTTTGGATTCTTGCGATGGGAATGATACCCAACACTGCTATCACTTGGAACCCACAACATAGAGTGAGGGAAAAGCAGGTGTAAATCATTGCATAAGCCAACGAAAAGAAAACAACATGAATTGAAGGTTGTTACGAGGGAAGTGGAAGTTGACAATCCTGGGCGGTAGGACCGCCCACCAGCAGTGGTAGTGCCGCCTACAAGCGGTAGGACCACCTGAGGCATATGTCAACGGCCTGACCACAACCGCGGGTAGATCCGGTACTACCGGGGGTGCCAAATTCAAATTCCCTCCAACCAAACTTCAATCCACCTATTCTAGCAGTCTTCTACGTCTACTCAAGCCTCAATTTGACTAAAAATTGACGAATGCCACAAATATTGCCCTAGAACCTAGATTCAAAAACTAGAACCATAGGGGAGGAACATGAGGGCAATACCAACATCCATGGCAAGAGGATAAGGTGGGGATCGATCCCACCGAACGGAATCGTGGAAGACGACACGGAATCGGCGGCCCTCCGGTGCTTGTTCATCACCTGTGAGAGGAGAGGGAATGGGAGAGAGAGATGAATGGGTATGGGGGAGTTGGAACTTCCCCCGCCCAACTCATAACCCCTCGCGCCCTGCCACTGAGCGGTAGTACCGCTCGGAGGAGTGGTAGTAGTGCCCCGATACTACTCCACGGTAGGAGGCCGGGTACTACCGCTCGAGCTGTAGTACCGAGGTGCTCGACGGTAGTACCGCTTACAAGCGGTAGTACTGCCCAGACACCATGGTACTACCGCGTAGGCGACAACAAGCAAGATCAAGTTTTAAAAGGGTGGCTTATGCAAATTTAGAGAGGTTGTGGATGAGATGGCTTGGGTTGGAGACATGAAACACTAGCAAATGGGAAGAGACACTCCAAATTCAAAGAGAGACAAAAAGGAGGAGCATACCTGGAGTTACTCAAAGCACAAGCAATGTCCAAAGCGACTAGGTAAAACCAAAGAAGACCAACTCGAACTAGTCCCTCCCCAAAGGGAGGGTGGTGGTCGAAGCTACCTATGTGTGAGTCAATTGGTATGGCACCGCGAAGATTTTAACCTTGGGTCCATGACCAAAACTCATCTTTGAAGCACAACTACTATCAATAGTGTCTAATGTCAAAGACTTGATCAATTTATGCATAATGGGGGGGGGGAGGGAGAGTTCATTGAGAGAGCAACACTCCCCCTATGTCCATGCCTACATCTAGAACGAGATAAAGATGAGGAGTGTGGTAGGGTGTGCCTAGATTCAAGCTACATTCCTCGAATCAATGATATTTAGCTCATGCCTTAACTTGCAAAATCTTGCTTCATCCAAAGGCTTCGTGAAAATATCCGCTAGTTGCTCTTGAGTGTGGACATAGATAATCTCAATCTCCCCACGCTTGATGTGATCCTGGATGAAATGATGATGAATCTCAATATGCTTCATCTTGCTATGTTGCACCGGGTTGTAGGAGATCTTGATAGCACTTTCATTGTCACATAGAAGAGGCACTTTGTCAGAAGTGACACCGTAATCCTTTAAAGTTTGCCTCATCCATAGCAATTGTGCGCAATAACTTGCGGCGGCTACATACTCGGCCTTGGTGGTGGAGAGAGACGCACACTTTTGCTTCTTCGAGGACCAACTCACCAAAGAGCGACCAAGGAATTGGCACCCTTAGGAAGTTTACTTCCTATCCACAACATCTCTCGCCCAATCCGAGTCCGAATATCCCAAGAGATGAAAGCTTGCTCCTTTGGGGTACCATAAGCCAAGGTTTAGGGTATGAGCCAAATATCGAAAGATTCGCTTGACCGCCATGAAGTGACTTTCCTTAGGTGCGGCTTGAGACCTTGCACACATTCCCACACTTAGCACAATATCCGGTCTAGATGCACAAAGGTAAAGCAAGGATACAATCATGGAGCGATATACCTTTTGATCCACCGCTTTAACATTGTGATCAATGTCGAGCTTGCATTTGGTGGGCATAGGAAACTTGACAGGCTTGACATCATCTATCTTGAATCTCTTGAGCATGTCTTCGGTACGCTTGGCTTGGTTGATGAATGTTCCTTCTCTTCTTTGCTTGACTTCGAATCCAAGAAAGAACTTGAACTCACCCATCAGAGACATTTCAAACTTCCCGGCCATTAGTGCGGCAAACTCATCATTAAAAGATTTGTTAGGAGAAACAAAAATAATACCATCAACATATAGTTGGGATATGAACAACTCCCCCTTGACCTTCTTAGTAAAAAGAGTGGGGTCGATTTTCCCAATTTGAAACCCACGATCTTGCAACAACTCTGTAAGGTGCTCATACCACACACGTGGGGCTTGTTTAAGGCCATAGAGCACCTTTTTGAGTCTACATACATGAGAGGGGAACTTGGGGTCCTCGAATCCCTGGGGTTGTTTGACATATACCAATAAATTCAAGGGACCATTAGGAAATGCAATCTTCACATCGATTTGTTGCAACTTAAAATCATGATGAGATGCATATGCAAGCAACATGCGAATAGATTAAAGACGAGCAACGGGAGCAAAGGTTTCATCGTAGTCGATACCCTCGACTTGGGAGTAGCATTATGCCACCAATCTTGCCTTGTTTCAAACAACCACCCCGTTCACATCTTGCTTGTTCTTGAAGATCCATTTGGTCCCAATGACATTGTGGTTCTCCGTTGGGCTTGGCACTAATTCCCAAACTTGGTTGCACTTGAAGTTGTTGAGTTCATCATGCATGGCTTCAAGCCAATCCACATCATCGAGCGCTTCATGTACCTTTTGGGGTTCAACACAAGAAACAAATGCATGATGCTCAAAAAAGTTTGTTAATTGTCTAAGATTAGTTACCCCTTTTCTCAAGCTTCCAAGTACATTCTCCATGACATTTGAGGACCATTATCTTGATTATGTTGAGCACCGTCTTGAGCTTGCTCAGGGATTTGAACTTGATCTTGGGCATCAATGGGTGCATCACCATCTTCACGAGGTTGATCTTGCCCTTGATCTTGTTCATTAGTTTGAGGGCCTTCACTTTGTTCTTTGGAAGCGTGCGGGTCTAGTGTCGGTGATGGCTCCACTTGAGTATAGCATTGTCCTTCTCCTTCGGCCACAAGGGGTTCCTCAATGGGGAGTATTTGACCAATCCCCATTCTTCTTATGGCCTGGGGAGGAATTTCATCACCTACATCACAAAGACCACTTTGCTCCACTTGGGAGCCATTATTTTCATCAAACTCCATGTTACACGTCTCCTCAATGAGTCCATTGGACTTGTTGATGACACGGTGAGCACGAGAGTTTGTAGCATAACCAACAAATATGCCCTCTTGAGGTCTAGGTTAAAATTTAGACAAATGAACACCTTTCTTAAGAATAAAACACTTACACCCGAAAACCCGAAAGTACTTGAGATTGGGCTTGTTACCGGTAAGTATCTCATATGGAGTCTTGTTCAAGCCTTTGCGGAGATAGAGCCGATTGTATGCATGACATGCGGTGTTGACGGCTTCGGCCCAAAATTTGTACAGAGATTTGAATTTAGCCATCATGGTCCTTGCTGCATCCATCAACGTCATTTTGTTGAGGGGTATAGGGTGCGGCATATTGATGCTTGATCCCCTCATCACTAAGAAACTCATCCAAGGTGTAGTTCTTTAACTCGGTGCTGTTGTCACTTCTAATCATCAATATCTTGGCTTCATGTTGACATTGAGCTTCATTAGCAAAGTCGATGATGGTTTGTTGGGTCTCACTCTTCCTCTTAAAGAAGTATACCCATGTATATCTTGAGTAATCATCCACAATCACCAAGCAATATTTTCTTTCCCCAAGACAATCAAAGGATGGAGGCCCAAAGAGATCCATGTGAAGGAGCTCCAAGGGCATCTTCTAGTAGATGATAGTCGTGGGTCAGTGAGCCGTCTCATGTAGCTTTCCTTCAATACAAGCACTGCAAGCACGATTTTTGGCAAAAACTCACATTTGTTAATCCACGAACATGATCCACTTTGAGGATACTTTGCAAAGATCTCATATTGACGTGGGCTAGCCGGCGATGCCAAAGCCATCCCACATCAACTTTAGGCATTAGGCAAGTCGCGGTCTTAGTGGGTCGCTTCGAAAAGTTAACCACATAGAGACCATTCTTGACATACCCAACGAAAGCTACTTTAAGAGTCTTGCTCCACAAAAGGGCCACGATATCAAGATCAAAGAATGTTGCAAAGCACATGAGTGCAAGTTAACGAACGGAAAGTAAATTGTCTGCAAGGGACGCAACAAGCATGACCTTCTCAATAGATAAATCTTGAGGGATGACCACCTTGCCAAGGCCCAATACCTTAGAAGTTGAAGCATCACTGAATTGGACATGGGTGGGCATAGATGGAATTGCTTGCATGTCCACAACCAAGTCCTTGCTCCCAGTCATATGATTTGTTGCTCCACTATCAAGCAACCATGACAGCCCACCGGAAGCAAACTCCTACAAGAGATTAATGCTTGGATTTAGGTACCCATTTTTGAATGGGTCCTTTGATGTTAGCAACAAGGGACTTAGGAACCCAAATAGACCATTCAATGTACTCATAAGAAGAATCAACAAACTTGGCATAAACATGCCCATCACTAGCACGGCATAAAACATATGAAGGGTTAAAGTCGCCGGTTTGGTTGGAGGTTGTGGTCTTTCCCTTCTTGGCATTACCACCCACATCCTTGTCCTTCTTCTTCTTCTTCTTCTTCTCATGAGCACCCTCCCCCTCCTTAACGAAAGATTTCTTAAGCGGGAGAGGTTGCTTGGTCTTGTTCTTCATCTCCTTCTTTGACTTGGGTGCAAACCCAAGTCCTTCTTTTGCCACAATTTCCTTTTGATTACTTAAATGGAAGTCACAAGTCCTTTCTCAAGTCGCTCTTTCAACTTGGCATTCTCCTCCACAAGATGCACATGCTCACAACAAGGGTTAGTAGTAAGGGCATTATCAATTAAAACAAAATGAGCACATGTGGTAATCTCCTTGGTTAGCTTCACTTGAAGTTGATCATGAGACTCTTTGAGAGAAGCATGAACACCCTCCAAGGCCTTGTGAGCCTTTTCAAGTGTGTCAAACTCCTCCTTGAGTCTATCATGGCCAACCCCAAGTGAAACCTTCTCATATTTAAGCACACGAGTAAGAACAAGAGCATGATCATGATCTTTTTACAATTTAGCAAGGTCAACGTCATGTGATTCCTCAAGAGCCAAACGGAGACATTGCTCTTCCTCTAGAGAAATAGAAAGATCGCCTATCTCATCGGCATAGTCATGAATAAGCCCTTCTAACTTAGTGATGGTTTCTTCACAAGTCTCAATGATATCATTTGCCTCACCAAGTTGTTCCAAGAGAGCAACAAAGTGCTTCTTGGTCTCACCTTTGAGCTTACCCAAGAACTTGTCAAACTCATTCTCATCCACTTTTACCTCTTCACGTCCATCCAAACAATCCAACATAGAAGGATTAGTACTGATGGAGTTTTTGATGTTTGAGGTTACCTTGTTGATGCCTTTAGCCATAAGGCACTTGGGGATGACGTTCTCGTTGGGCGCATCAAAGAGTGACACCTTGGTTGGGGGAGAGGTGGCAATGGCCACGGTGGCCGTCGCCATTCCTTCACCACTTGCATCATCATCTTCATCATCGGAGATGTACTCTTCTTGTGCCACCAACCCCTTTTATGGCACTTTCTTGATGAAGTTGTTCATGTTGGTGAAGGGCTTGGCCTTGTCTTTGCGGATAAGCTTGCCACCATTGTGAGTCTCACTAGCTTGCTCCAACTCAAAATCTGAGCACATATCACTCCATTCAAAATCTGAGCATGACTTTTTCTAGTCACATGTCACCGTCAAGGACACACGTGCGTGTGCAACACAATCGTCATCATCAGTCATGTCAACCGCAAGAATACCACCTAGAAGGGTGCGGCATGACACACACGATGGTCACAACTGCTCGCAGCACAAAGCGGTGCAGTGCCCCATCCATGTAGCCCATTGACATTGGCACTTTCAGCTTTCTTTGGCGACCCATCATGGTGTCCTACATGCAAGGTGAATGGGTGTCCAATTATCCTGAAGGAGAATGCGACCATGGCGGCAGTCCCACACAGGGTATTTATAGTTACCCTCGCGATCGTCGGGAATGTCTACACTGAATTTCATGGTGGAGATGAAGCGAGGGAGGGGGCTTTCCTCGGAATAAAGTCAAGGGGCTAGGAATGAAAGAACCCCGGCATGGGGGTAGATCCATGGAACTTACAGTAGCAACCATGAAAGCCATGGCAGGAGAGAAGACCGCTCCATCGCTTGTTGGATACGGAGGCACGCGCGAAGCACACATGCTCATTTGGCGGGAGGCAAAAGAAGATCTCCTTGAGTAGCTCATACGGTAGATATGTAGTGGTGGCGGCAGCATGGTTGGTGGAGGCGAGGGTTTCAGGAGGGGAGAGGTCTGAGGTTATGTTTTTATGATGATTTTGGGGAGTTAGTGTTTCTTGCCAATATTGACCACCCTATGGGCCAGCGAAAACGCAACCAATATTTTGGCTAGCCAAAGAATTGAAAGGGCAAGCTCGGGCTAAAATCAAGACACACCAGGTCCCAGGCAGGCCTATCGTGCCTCGAGGTAGGCCAACTGTCGGGCTTTTCCCAGTGAGAGGCCACCTCCAGGGTATTACAATGTCACCCAGCACGACGCGTGCGAGCCTCGACTCCAGCCCCAAAAGCGCGTGAGATCTGGCGACCTTCCTCCCAGATGCGGTCCTGATGAACGCCTTTGCAACCAAAGTCTTCTCGCTGAAGTGGCTGTAGATGGGGTTGTCAGTTCGCTGCATCTAATGTGGAGCCTTGCTCGTGTACGTCCGGATGGGCCCGCAACTCCTCATATTGTCCCCAAATAAGTTCTTGATTTTTTTCTTTCGAGGGCATGGAAATTGTGTGCCTTAACTTTAGAAAAGGCATAGAGTGTAGGAACACGAAATCTATTGAGATCTCATCTAGCATGAATGTTCGCACAGTCGTACAGATGCGAGACTTTTCTTGAGTCGTCCATTGGACCAATGCACGGTGCATTGAGACAACTCCTCTAGCGCATTGCCAGATCAGACGC
This sequence comes from Thinopyrum elongatum, assembly GCA_011799875.1. Classification (NCBI taxonomy): domain Eukaryota; kingdom Viridiplantae; phylum Streptophyta; class Magnoliopsida; order Poales; family Poaceae; genus Thinopyrum; species Thinopyrum elongatum. The sequence goes on from CM022297.1 coordinate 483,434,628, forward strand.
CCAACAAGGCATCGCGTGACGTGTCAGGAGTCGTCTGTTGGCCCAATTCTCGTTGCATTGTGCAACCTCTCTCTAGCACATTGCTGGATCAGACAGCCAGTTGGGCATCGTGTGATGTGTCCTGAGTGGTTCGTCGACCAACACGTGATGCATTTGAGATGGCACCCTCAAAGCCATTGCCGGATTAAACAGCCAGCCAGGTGTTGTGTGACATGTCAGGAGCTGTCCGTTGGCCCAACATGCGGCACATTGAGCCATCTTCCTCCATAGCATTAACAGATTAGATGGACAGCAGGGAGTTGCATGATGTGGCAGGAGCATTCTGTTGGCCCAACGCGCGACACATAGGACAACTCCCTCTAGCGCATTGCAGGATCACATTACTAGTTGGGTGTTGCGAGAAGTGTCTGGAGCCGTTGGTTCACACAAGCGCAGTGCACTAAGATGACTCCCTCCAGCGCATCATCGAATTAGACACTCAGCAAGGCATTGCGTGACATGTTGGGAGCCGTTCATTGGCCCAATTCTCGTTGCATGCATTGAGTGAGGTCCCTTTAGCGCATTGTCGGATTAGATGGCCAATCGAGCCATTTGTTGACCCAAAACGTGATGCATTGAGCCAGCTCCCTCCACCGCATTGTCAGATTAGACAACCGCATAGGAGTTGTGTGACATGTCAGGAGCCATCCATTGGCCCAACACGCGAAGCATTAATTGAGCCAACTTTCTCCAACGCATTGCTGGTTCGGCCGGCCGACCGGGAGTTTCGTGATGTGTGGGTAGTAGTCTGTTGGCCCGACACGCGAAATATTGAGCCAACTCCCTCCAGCGCATTACAGGATCAGACGAACAGATGGGTGTTGTGTGATGTGTCTGGAGCCGTCCGTTGGCACAAAACACGATGCACTGAGCTAGCTCCCTTCAGTGCATCACCATATGAGGCGGCCAGCTGGGCTTTGTGTGACATGTTAGGAGCCTTCTGTTGGCCCAACACACGATGCATTAGGCCAACTCCCTCTAGCGCATCCCTTGATCAGGTGGTCAGCTAGGTGACACACATGATAACCGTACATATATTAGATATGTTAAATATATTCTGACTCATTTATTCATTCCTTAAAGATCCACAAAAGAGATGCACATAGCGTAATACGACCGCGCAAACGTATTGCCAAGGAAACATACTACTTTTCCAAAACAATAGATATAGAAATAAATAATAAATCTAGAATTGCTGCTCGGCACTTTTGCACTTCGAAGCCGTAGGATGGTAATCCAATGGCCCTCCATGGTTTGATCAACCCCATCACGAACGAGGTCACGCCACACACGCCATCTCATATCTATTTTCATGTGTTCATATTTCAATATTTTTTTAAACATAGTATAGACGCGTGCGCTTATATATATGCCCATACACTCACCCCTATGAACGTGTACACACATTATCGTGGTGTTCTCGCTGGTGGATTCATGTCACGGCAGAGGCCAGGCGGTGGCTTGAGTTAAGGGTAAGGCTGCAGTGGAGATTAGGGGACGGGATTGGGCAAGCAGCACGCGGTGGTTTACCCAGGTTCGGGGTCCTTGTTGGGAGGTAACACCCCTACTCCTGCATGTCTGAAATATATGTGGAGTATGTAGCAGTACATAGTTGCTCCTGGAGCTGTATTCAGAGGAAGCTGTAGGAGCCGAATGCTCAAGCCATTGCCTCTTGCGTGAGGAGCAATGTGTGTGTGAGCTATGTGTGTGCCTGAGTGTGTGGCGTGAGAGCCAGAGAGATGTGAGCGTGGGGGAAAATGGGCTCCCTGGGTCACCTTATAAAGGGCTGCCTAGGGAACAAGAGGTGGACCACATGGCCTAACTACACTGTTGGGGGGACACATGACGTGGGAACAGTGCTGGCTGCTCATCTACAGTGCCAGCAACTCATCTACAGTGCTCCACTATAGAGTATGGCCGTCATGTCTGCGCAGGTCCGACGGGACGTCTTAGTTGACTTGGCCAGATTCCAGCCGGACGGGCTCCATCCGGACGGCTCCACCCGGACAGCTCTACCCAGACAGGCTCAACCCGGACAAGCTCTACTCGGATGGCTCAACCCGGATGGCCCTACCTGGACTGCCCCACCCGGATGCCTCAACCTCGATGGCTTCAGCCAGCCAGGTTCAGCCAGCCAGGTTCAGCCAGTAAGGTTCAGCTGGCCAAGTTCAGCTAGCCAGGTTCAGCCAGCCAGGGGGCACTCACCTGGCAATGTTTTGAAGTGTCGCTTCACCATCTTGGGCCTACTCGGGGGTCATCCCCTTGACACACATGTAGCCCTCTGAGCACCTCCGACAGATTGAGCTGACATATCATCTTGAAATTTTACGAAGTCACCATAGACACCTTGTAGGCTTGTAGTCGACGGGACGTCTCCGTCCACTGAACGCGCACCATCGGAAATCCTAAAATAAATACAGGATACAATCGAGCACCAGGATTTGAAACCTAGTGGGTTGGGGATGCCACTGTCTTCCTAACCATACAACCATAGGTTGGTTTGCATGTTTCAATATTTTTTGCAATGACACAGTCTAATTACATGCCTTGCCCATTAACAAGCACAATTGCACAAAGTCATGTTATCTCTATTTGATGAGAACCTCCTCTTATGTGGTTGAAGAATAAGAACGATAGCGATCCGAGTAAAGGTGGAAACCGACGAGCGGTGCCAACAACTATTACATCCTCATGTGATGCATACTTCTATAGAAGAAGCTTTCCAAAATTCTTATTTTTTTTAATTTGATAAATGTGCGATATAAAAGGTAACAAACAAATATAGTGTGTCAAGTGAAATCCACATCACTAATTTGGAAGATACATCCCTACCAATTTCTAATCACTGTGAATTCCATATGAAAATCCTGAATGCATGTTGGCTGCTATCCACTTCCTTTGCAAAGGCAAGTTACCTTTGGATGCTCGTCTCGACCCTTGTGGCACAAATCTCGAGCACAAAATCAACATGAAGGCATTAAGATAAAAGGATATGTCAAAATATACTCGCAACCTCTTTTGCTATGCAAAGATACACTCTAATTAACTGATATACATTTTTTGTGAACATAAAATATATTGCCATTCATATATTTCCCACTTAATGATTTTCCAGATATACACTTATGCGTGATACGATTGCGTATTTTCAGTTATTTATTTTTCAATAAAATCTCGTAGGCAACATCTTAAGAATATGTTGAAAACACTAAATAGGAAAACAAAAATAAAACTGGAAAACATTTTCGGTGCACCTCTATGTGTGAGGTATATCAATGGATCTGACCTTCACAAACAGGTTCTTCTTCCCTTTGAGCACATCCAGATAAATATAGCGCTATTGCTTGGTACAGAAGGGACGGTTGATAAGAGCTGGATCTTGCTCATTGGGATACGGGTCACGGTGGTGAAACACACAAAACTCCTTAGCAGACATCTCAGTCACGGACTTGGCCTTCTCCTTTGTCTTGCTTGCAACTTGCTTGGTTCTCTACACTGGATGCACTGACTGAGCACTTGAAGTTGCGCCGACATCCTCAGAAGTGCGATAGTGCTTGGAACCCCCTGGACACTTTGGATTCTTGCGACTGGCCTGATACCCAGCACTGCTATCACCTGGAACCCACAACATAGAGTGGGGGAAAAGCAGGTGTAAATCATTGCATAAGCCAACGAAAAGGAAACAACATGAATTGAAGGTTGATATGAGGGAAGTGGAAGTTGACAACCCTGGGCGGTAGGACCACCCACCAGCAGCAGTAGTGCCGCCTACAAGCGGTAGTACCACTCCTAGGGAGCGGTAGTACTACCTGAGGGGTATGTCAACGGCCTGACCACAACCGCGGCTAGATCCGATACTACCGGGGGGCCAAATTAAAATTCCCTCCAACCAAACTTCAATCCACCTATTCTAGCAGTCTTCTACATCTACTCAAGCCTTGATTTGACTAAAAATCGACGAATGCCACAAATATTGCCCTAGAACCTAGATTAAACATCTCGAACCATAGGACAGGAAAACGAGGGCAATACCGACATCCATGGCAAGAGGATAAGGTGGGGATCGATCCCACCGAACGGAATCGTGGAAGACGACACGGAATCAGCGGCCCTCCGGTGCTTGTTCGTCGCCTATGTGAGGAGAGGGAATGGGAGAGAGAGAGATGAATGGGTATGGGGGAGTTGGAACTTCCCCTGCCCGACTCATAACCCCCCGCGCCCTGCCACTGAGCGGTAGTACCGCTCGGAGGAGTGGTAGTAGCGCCCCGATACTACTCCACGGTAGGAGGCTGGGTAGTACTGCTAGAGCTGTAGTACCGAGGTGCTCGGCGGTAGTACCGCTTACAAGCGGTAGTACCGCCAGACACCATGGTACTACCGTGTAGGCGACAACAAGCAAGATCAAGTTTTAAAAGGGTGGCTTATGCATATTTAGAGAGGTTGTGGATGAAATGGCTTGGGTTGGGGACACGAAACACTAGCAAATGGGAAGAGACACTCCAAATTCAAAGAGAGACAAAAAGGAGGAGCAAACCTGGAGTTACTCAAAGCACAAGCAACGTCCAAAGCGACTAGGTAAAACCAAAGTAGACCAACTCACTACAGGAATCAGGAGATTTGCCGTCTGCCATGGCAGACGATAAGGCATGCCTGGCGGACGGGAAAGGCCTTTGCCGTCAGCGAGCAGACGGCGACACATCCGGCTGGAAAGACTACGGCAAAGGGCTCTTTGCCGTCTGCTGGCGGACGACAAATATGCAAAGGCCATTGCCGTCTGCCAGCGGACGGCAAAGAGCCTGGATGGCACACGTGGCAGCTTAGGTCTGTTAGGGGGTTAACGGCGTGCTTTGCCGTCTGCCAGCAGACATCAAAGTGCCCAAATAGGCCAGCCTAGGTAGCTGCCACATGGCTTGCGATGCCGTCTGCGGGTGGACGGCAAAGAGGCAAAGGTCTTTGCCATCTGCCAACAGACGGCAAAGCTTCCAAATAGGCCAGCCCAGTACACCCCAGGTTGCACAGGTAGCTTCCACGTGGCAGCTTTGCCGTCTGCTGGCTGATGGCAAAGCTCTTTGTCATCTGCTGGCAGATGGCAAAGAGCTTGTACAACCCCTTCTTTTTTCTGTTTTTTCTTAAATTCATTCAATTTCACAGATATATATAACAAGTTTCCAACAACATATATATAACAAGTTTCCAAGAACATATATGTAACAAGTTTCCAACAACAAGTTATCCAGCAACATATCCAACATAAAATGGTTTCATCCATACATACATATCCAACAACAAGTTAGCAACAAGTTTCCAAAAACATAAAGGAAGCACAAGGAGAAGAGTAGACTCCATCAATGCAAGCTTCCTCATCTAAAGGAAATCTGCAAATTGGGAAAGAAGAAAGTTAGAAGAAGAAGAAGAAGACTAGCTAGAAGAAGAAGAAAAAAGAAGAAGAAGAAGAATCTTCTTCTTCTTCTAACTAAGGTAGGTAAAAATGCCATTTTTTAGCTAAGCTAGGTAAAATGCTAAGTGTAGGTCATTTTAGAGCTAAGCTAGGTAAATAGGTCATTTTGGAGCTTAGTAAGGTTATTATGTCATTTTGGAGGAAAATAAGCTAAGTCTATGTCATTTTGGAGCTAAACCAAGGTTATCATGCCATTTTTTACCTAAGTATGCTAGGTATGTCATAAATAAACTGAAGAAGCTAAGTCTAGGTCACTTTTGAGCTAACCTAGGTAGTTATGCCATTTTTGAGCTAACTAAGCATATTAAGTCATTTAGGAGGAAAAAATGCTAAGTATAGGTCATTTTATAGCTATCCTAGGTAAAGTATGTCAGTTTGGAGCTAAGTAAGGTTATTATGTCATTTTCGAGGAAAATAAGCAAGTATAGGTCATTTGGAGCCTAAACCAAGGTTATTATGCCATTTTTTTACCTAAGTGAGCTAATTATGTCATAAATGAACTAGCTAAGCTAATTATAGATCATTATTGAGCTATCCTAGGTAGTTATGCCATTTTTTAGCTAACTAAGCATATCAAGTCAATTTGGAGGAAAAAATGCTAAGTATAGGTCATTTTATAGCTATCCTAGGTAAAATATGTCATTTTGGAGCTAAGTAAGGTTATTATGTCATTTTCGAGGAAAATAAGATAAGTATAGGTCATTTTGGAGCTAAGTAGGTCATTTCTTACGCTAAGTATGCATTTGTTAAGCAAAACACTTGGGAAAACTTACCATCATCACAGAGGTGAAGGACCGGTCAGGTTTGCGCTAGTGCCAGACGGAGAAGGACCGGTCGGGGTTGTGCCCGTCTGAGACGGAGAAGGATCGGTCGATGCTTGTCGTGAGGCATGCTGCACCAAAGATCATTTGCAATGTCTCGTTAGCATGATGCAACTGAAATGTGAATACTAGTAACTAATGACCAATCAAATGAAACTCACCGTGTCCGCTATACCAATCTGGGCCATCGGTGGAGGGATCTGACCGTTTTTCTCGCACACGGACTGCACATTTTGTTTTCACGAATCAGTCATATTAGTTAGTAATGAAACAAAAATTATGTGCATGATTTGGCTAATACGCAGGAGAAACTTACCACGAGGAGCTCGTATAGGGCCCGGTGAGACGCGTCATTCCGGTTCCTCTCTGCCTCCAACATACTAGCCGTCCTCTCTCCAACTCCCTCTCCCTCTGTGCCGCCTGCCTGTTTGCCTCCGCCAGAAGCTCCTGGGCCCTAGCCTCCATGGCGAGCTCCATTGGCCTTGGACGAGGCCTTATCTCAGGATCAGAGCTCGTCTGGCGCTTCTTGATCTCCGGGAGAGTTCTAGGACAACGTATGAGTCCATCCCCAATGGCTACCGAGCCATGGTACCTCCCGCCACCAGATAGCATCACGATCTCTGGATCAAAAGGACTCTGGCTCGGGTTGAAGTCCTCCCCTTTCCTCATCTTCCCAACATCTCTGTACCTCACGAGCTTGTTGTGGGAGGAGATGTTGGTGAAGCTCTCTGGATGATCGAGGTCATCCTCAGAGAATGCCTTGGCCTTCTTGTACGGGGCAGTATGGGCCATGGCATAGAGGTCATACAGCGGTGGCACGTCCTTCTTGTTGTGTCGCGCCTAAAAGAGAGGAACAAAATATTAGTTAAGGGCTCAAGCTAGCATGAAGAATGAAATTGCATGAATCGTGAATCAAACCACATACCCAGTGATCCTCGTACTCAAACAGGTTGGAGCTCCCTTGATGGTGTGGCACACCTTGCATTTGGGCACGCTTATCCCTGGCCTTGTTGTGGACGGCTAGCCGTTGGGGAGAGCACCACTCATCCACCAACGCCTCCCAACAGTCCATCCTATCCGCACACCATCTCGGGGGCACCTAAGTTAGACAAAGAGAAATTTCAGCGCTACGCCTACAAATCAAATCAAGGAAAATAAGTACAAGGCCTTAAGAATAGGTAATTACCTTCATGTACTTCTCCTTACTCAGATACTTGGCGCGACACTTCTTCTTGGCCCTCTTAATGTTAGTCGAGGCGTAGTAGTCTCGAACAGCCTGCACCCGAGCCTTGTGCCGTAAGTTCTGAAGTAGGCGCTTGCACTCGGCTTCGAGAACCATAGCCGCGTCCGCCTCCTGTTCCTCAAGACACCTATAGAAGGTCTGCAATCAAACAAGACAACACTGATTAGTACAATCACTAGGTACTGATGATTTTTAATTCTGTAAAGGAGAAATTACCCAAAACCGCCGGATCACAATGTCGGCCACCGTCTCGCACAAGACACCGTCGACCCTCTCCTCCGGCGGGGCCGGGGCAGCCACGTATAGCTCCCAGCTCAGTGCTAGCTGTGGAACCTCATCCTCACCGGGCAATGTGACCCACCCCGGGAAGTGGTGCCGGCAAAGCACACCAAGGACCTGGTTGGGCCTGCGGACACCAGGGGCGTGTTTCCAACCCCTGCAGTATGACAAGGCCAACACATTAGATATTAATTTGAGGAAACATGAAGGCAAAAGGTTAAAAAAGAGTAAATGCACTTACTTCTCCCCGTTAGGCTCAATCAACCACCTCTGATCGCAGCTCGGCGGCACGGACGGGAGCTTTGTACCACCACGCTGGTAGACCTTCTAGCACCCCTCAACCAGCTCGCCCTCGCTATAGCTATCATTAGAAAAGGTGTCCTCACCACCATCAGCATGGCCACTAGCCTCCGGAGTCACGTGGGACGAAGACTCTGGGACCGAAGTCTCCTGGGACGAAGACTCTGGGACTTGAGTCTCGTCGGACGAAGGCTCGGTGACCCGAGGCTCGTCGGCCTGTGGCTTGTGGACCGGAGTCCGAGACGGGTCCACCTGAGACGGAGCACTTCGGTGGTCCGGAGAATCAGCTGGGGGTGGCAGCGAGGAAGGCACAGCAGCCTTCCTACCTCTCCCGCCGCCACGTCCACCTCTAGCAGCCCTCTTCGTCTTCCCCCGATCTCTCCCGGCCGAAGAAGAAGCGCCCGCCGGTGTCTGCATGCTGTCTACCAGCGCTCTCCGAAGGTGCTGGGGTGGAATAATAGCACCCCGCCCAACACGCGCCGAGGAAGGAGGCTCAGAGCGCTCTCGACCCGAACCCTCCATCTGTCAACACCTGCAATGACAAAGAGTAAACGAAATTAGTACAACATAAACATAATAAAATATTTAAGTGTGTATCATCATCATGAACATTATACCGCCGGGGTCCTGTGTCGGGGTCATGGTGTCAGGGTGTCGAGGCGGGGTCGGGGTGTCGTGTCGGGGTCGGGGTGTCGGGGTCAGGGGGTCGGGGCGGCGACCCTCGACCCCTTTTCCCCTCGACCCTCGACCCCTCGACACCTCGATCCTCGACCCCTAGACCCTCGACTCATTTTCCCCTTGATCCTTGACCCCTCGACCCCTTTTCCCCTCGACCCTCGACCCCTCGACACCTCGATCCTCGAACCCTAGACCCTCGACTCCTTTTTCCCTCGATCCTCGACCCCTCGACCACTCGGCGACCCTCGACCCCTCGGCGACCCTCGACCATCGGCGACCCTCTTTTTCTACTTTTCCTACTTCTTTTTTTCATCTTCTTCTTCTACTTCTTTTTTTCATCTTCTTCTTTCTTCTTCTTCTTCTCCTTCTTCTTCTACTTATTGTTCTTTTTTTTCATCTTCTTATTCTTCCTCTTCTTCTTTTACTTTTTTTTCATCTTTCTTGTTTATTCTTAAAAAATAGAAAAAAAACTGAACTAATTAAACTAAACAAACCTTTTTCCTTTTCCATAACACACTTCACTGCATCAACCTAAACTAATTAAACTAAAAAACCTAAACTAATTAAACCTGAACTAACTAAACTAAAAAACCAAAACTAATTAAACCTAAACCTAAACTAATTAATGATCATACAATGGATGGAACATCACAATATGTCAAGTGTCAGTCAAATTTTTTTTATCTCCAATATTTTTATAGTCCTTTGGATTAACATCCAACCACCGAAATATCATTTCTCACATATTAAACATGGACTAAATTTTCTCTAACAGGCCATTTGGAATGTGAACTTTCAAAGATGAATTATATGTAAGAAATGAGATTGCGATGGTTGGAACACCACAATATGTCAAGTCTCAGTTTGAAAGTTGAATTGTTTTTATGTCGGATACTTTTCTAGTTCGTCAGATTAACATCCAACCATCGCAATCTTCTTTCTCACATATTAAACAGGGACTGAATTTACCCATAGTCCATTTGGATTGTGAACTTTCAAAGATGAATTATACACTAACTAATGTGCAATTTTAGTCGGCTGAGTACTTTTTAAAAATTCAGGCAACTCAAAATTAGCAAAAGCTAGTTAAAAAGATATACATCTACTCGCAAAAAAAAACATCTAATTTTGCTCTAGGCCTCCAACCAAACACAAGCAGGGGTATACATAGCTCTTTAGCCTAATCTAATATCTAAAACAGAAAAGAAAACACACAAAAAAGGAAAAAAAGGAGAAGGGGGTGGCAGGGGCTCACCGTGGGGGGCGGCGGCGAGGCGGGGTGGCGACGGGGCAGGGAGGGGGTGGCGACGGGCGGCGCTCCTCGGGGGCGGCTCGGCGGCTGACCCGTGGCTGCGGCGGGAAGGCGGCGGCGGGGAGGCTCGGGAGGGGGGTGGGGAGGCAGGGAGGAGGCGGCGACGGTTGCGGCGGCGACGGCGCGGGGTGGCAAGGAGGAAAGAGGAGAGGAGAAAGAGAGAGAGGGCGACGGCGGGGGCACGGCCGTTAAGTTATTTTGAAGCTTTGCCGTCCGCCTCTCCTTTGTCGTCTGCTAGCAGACGACAAAGAGGGGGCCCGTTAGGGTTTGACAGCTAGTGGGCCAAACCGCCAAACCCCCTCTTTGCCGTCTGCTAGCGGACGGCAAAAAGATGGCTGATGGCAAAGGCTTCCTTTCCCGTCCGCTGCCTCTTTGCCGTTTGCTTTCTACTGGCTGATGGCAAAGCCTTTCTTTGCCGTCCGCTAGCAGACGGCAAAGAGGGGGCAGATGGCAAATCTGTTGATTCCAGTAGTGACTCAAACTAGTCCCTCCCCAAAGGGAGGGCGGTGGTCGAAGCCACCTATGTGTGAGTCAATTGGTATGGCACCGTGAAGATTTTAACCTTGGGTCCATGACCAAAACTCATCTTTGAAGCACAAGTACTATCAATAGTGGCTAATGTCAAAGACTTGATCAATTTATGCATAATGGGGGGGGGGGAGTGAGAGTCATTGAGAGAACAACATTCCCCCTATGTCCATGCCTACATATAGAATGAGATAAAGATGATGAGTGCGGTAGGGTGTGCCTAGATTCAAGCCACATTGCTCGAATCAATGATATTTAGCTCATGCCTTAACTTGCAAAATCTTGCTTCATCCAAAGGCTTCGTGAAAATATCCGCTAGTTGCTCTTGGTCGCTCTTCGTGAAAATATCAGACTTGGTGGTGGAGAGAGACGCACACTTTTGCTTCTTCGAGGACCAACTCACCAAAGAGCGACCAAGGAATTGGCACCATCCGGAAGTTTACTTCCTATCCACAACATCTCTCACCCAATCCGAGTCCGAATATCCCAAGAGATGAAAGCTTGCTCCTTTGGGGGTACCATAAGCCAAAGTTTAGGGTACGAGCCAAATATTGAAAGATTCGCTTAACCACCACGAAGTGACTTTCCTTAGGTGCGGCTTGAGACCTTGCACACATTCCCACACTTAGCACAATATCCGGTCTAGATGCACAAAGGTAAAGCAAGGATACAATCATGGAGTGATATACCTTTTGATCCACTGCTTTAACATTGGGATCAATGTCGAGCTTGCATTTGGAGGGCATAAGAAACTTGACCGGCTTGACATCAGCTAGCTTGAATCTCTTGAGCATGTCTTCGGTATGCTTGGCTTGGTTGATGAATGTTCCTTCTCTTCTTTGCTTGACTTCGAATCCAAGAAAAAACTTGAACTCTCCCATCATAGACATCTCAAACTTCTCGGCCATTAGTGCGGCAAACTCATCATTAAAAGATTTGTTAGGAGAACCAAAAATAATATCATCAACATATAGTTGGCATATGAACAACTCCCCCTTGACCTTCTTAGTAAAAAGAGTGGGGTCCATTTTCCCAATTTGGAACCCACGATCTTGCAACAACTCGGTAAGGTGCTCATACCACACACGTGGGGCTTATTTAAGGCCATAGAGCGCCTTTTTTAGTCTATATACATGAGTGGGGAACTTGGGTTCCTCGAATACCTGGGGTTGTTTGACATATACCAACAAATTCAAGGGACCATTAGGAAATGCACTCTTCACATCCATTTGTTTCAACTTAAAATCATGATGAGAAGCATATGCAAGCAACATGCGAATAGATTCAAGACGAGCAACGTGAGCAAAGGTTTCATCGTAGTCGATACCCTCGACTTGGGAGTAGCATTGTGCCACCAATCTTGCCTTGTTTCGAACAACCACCCCGTTCACATCTTGCTTGTTCTTGAAGATCCATTTGGTCCTAATGACATTGTGGTTCTCTGTTGGGCTTGGCACTAATTCCCAAACTTGGTTCCACTTGAAGTTGTTGAGTTCATCATGCATGGCTTCAAGCCAATCCACATCATCGAGCACTTCATGTACCTTTTGGGGTTCAACACAAGAAACAAACGCGTGATGCTCACAAAAGTTTGTTAATTGTCTATGATTAGTTACCCCTTTTCTCAAGCTTCCAAGTACATTCTCCATGACATTTCTTGATGCTTTAGCTTGGAAGCCACCTTGGCGTCACGACGGTCCTATAGCTCCTCAATAGGCATTTGAGGACCATTATCTTGATTATCTTAAGCACCGTCTTGATCTTGCTCGGGGATTTGAACTTGATCTTGGGCATCAATGGGTGCATCACCATCTTCATGAGGTTGATCTTGCCCTTGATCTTGTTCATTAGGTTGGGGGCCTTCACTTTGTTCTTCGGAAGCATGCGGGTCTAGTGTCGGTGATGCCTCCACTTGAGTATAGCATTGTCCTTCTCCTTCGGCCACAAGGGGATCCTCAATGGGGAGTATTTAACCAATCCCCATTCTTCTTATGGCCTGGGGAGGAATTTCATCACCTACATCACAAAGACCACTTTGCTCCACTTGGGAGCCATTATTTTCATCAAACTCCATGTTACACGTCTCGTCAATGAGTCCATTGGACTCGTTGATGACACGGTGAGCATGAGAGTTTGTAGCATAACCAATAAATATGCCCTCTTGAGGTTTAGGTTAAAATTTAGACAAATGAAAACCTTTCTTAAGAATGAAACACTTACACCCGAAAACCCGAAAGTACTTGAGATTGGGCTTGTTACCGGTAAGTATCTCATATGGAGTCTTGTTCAAGCCTTTGCGGAGATAGAGCCGATTGGATGCATGACATGCAGTGTTGATGGCTTCGGCCCAAAGTTTGTACAGAGATTTGAATTCCGCCATCATGGTCCTTGCTGCATACATCAACGTCATTTTGTTGAGGGATATAAGGTGCGGCATATTGATGCTTGATCCCCTCATCACTAAGAAACTCATCCAAGGTGTAGTTCTTTAACTCGGTGCCGTTGTCACTTCTAGTCATCAATATCTTGGCTTCATGTTGATGTTGAGCTTCATTAGCAAAGTTGATGATGGTTTGTTGGGTCTCACTCTTCCTCTTGAAGAAGTATATCCATGTATATCTTGAGTAATCATCCACAGTCACCAATCAATATTTTTGTCCCCGAAGACAATCAAAAGATGTAGGCCCAAAGAGATCCATGTGAAGGAGCTCCAAGGGCCTCTTTGAGTAGATGATAGTTGTGGGTCGGTGAGCCGTCTCATGTAGCTTTCCTTCAATACAAGCACTGCCAGCACGATCTTTGGCAAAAACTCACATTTGTTAATCCACGAACATGATCCCCTTTGAGGATACTTTGCAAAGATCTCATATTGACGTGGGCTAGCCAGTGATGCCAAAGCCATCCCACATCAACTTTAGCCATTAGGCAAGTCGCGGTCTTAGTGGGTCGCTCCGAAAAGTTAACCACATAGAGACCATTCTCGACATACCCAACGAAAGCTACTTTAAGAGTCTTGCTCCACAAAAGGGCCATGATATCAAGATCAAAGAATGTTGCAAAGCCCATGAGTGCAAGTTGACGAACGGAAAGTAAATTGTGTGCAAGGGACACAACAAGCATGACCTTCTCAATAGATAAATCTTGTGGGATGACCACCTTGCCAAGGCCCAATACCTTAGATGTTGAATCATCACCGAATTGGACATGGGTGGGCATAGATGGAATTGCTTGCACGTCCACAACCAAGTCCTTGCTCCCAGTCATATGATTTTTGCTCCACTATCAAGCAACCATGACAGCCCACCGGAAGCAAACTCCTACAAGAGATTAATGCTTGGATTTAGGTACCCATTTTTGAATGGGTCCTTTGATGTTAGCAACAAGGGACTTAGGAACCCAAATAGACCATTCAATGTACTCATAAGAAGAATCAACAAATTTGGCATAAACATGCCCATCACTAGCACGTCATAAAACATATGAAGGGTTAAAGTCGCCGGTTTGGTTGGAGGGTGTGGTCTTGCCCTTCTTGGCATTACCACCCACATCCTTGTCCTTCTTCTTCTTCTCATGAGCACCCCCCCTCCTTAACGAAATATTTCTTAAGAAGGAGAGGTTGCTTGGTCTTGTTCTTCGTCTCCTTCTTTGACTTGGGTGCAAACCCAAGCCCTTCTTTTGCCACAACTTCCTTTTGATTACTCAAATGGTCATTGAGGTTCTTCTCACCTTGAATGAAAGTCACAAGGCCTTTCTCAAGTTGCTCTTTCAACTTGGCATTCTCCTCCACAAGATATACATGCACACAACAAGGGTTAGTAGCAATGGCATTATCAATTAAAACAAAAGGAGCACATATGGTAATCTCCTTGGTTAGCTTCACTTGGAGTTGATCATGAGACTCTTTGAGAAAAGCATGAACACCCTCCAAGGCCTTGTGTGCCTTTTGAGGTGTGTCAAACTCCTCCTTGAGTCTATCATGGCCAACCCCAAGTGCAACCTTCTCATATTTAAGCACACGAGTAAGAACAAGAGCATGATCATGATCTTTTTGCAATTTAGCAAGGTCAACGTTGTGTGATTCCTCAAGAGCCAAACGGAGACCTTGCTCTTCCTCTAGAGAAATAGAAAGATCGCCTATCTCGTCGGCATAGTCATGAATATGCCCTTCCAACTTAGTGATGGTTTCTTCACGAGTCTCAATGATATCATTTGCCTCACCAAGTTGTTTCAAGAGAGCATCAAAGTGCTTCTTGGTCTCACCTTTGAGCTTACCCAAGAACTTGTCAAACTCATTCTCATCCACTTTTACCTCTTCATGTCCATCCACACAACCAAACAAAGAAGGATTAGTAGTGACGGAGTTTTTGATGTTTGAGGTTACCTTGTTGATGCCTTTAGCCATAAGGCACTTGGGGATGATGTTCTCGTTGGGGGCATCAAAGAGTGACACCTTGGTTGGGGGAGAGGTGGCAATGGCCACAGTGGCCCTCGCCATTCCTTCACCACTTGCATCATCATCTTCATCATCGGAGATGTACTCTTCTTGTGCCACCAACCCCATTTGTGGCACTTTCTTGATGAAGTTGTTCTTGTTGGTGAAGGGCTTGGCCTTGTCTTTGCGGATAAGCTTGCCACCATTGTCAGTCTCACTAGCTTGCTCCAACTCAAAATCTGAGCACATATCACTCCATTCAAAATCTGAGCACGACTTTTTCTAGTCACATGTCACCGTCAAGGACACACGCGCGTGTGCAACACAATCGTCATCATCAGTCATGTCAACGCCCAAGAATACCACCTAGAAGGGTGCGGCATGACACACACTATGGTCACAACTGCTCGCTGCACAAAGCGGTGCAGTGCCCCATCCATGTAGCCCATTGACATTGGCACTTTTAGCTTTCTTTGGTGACCCATCATGGTGTCCTACATGCAAGGTGAATGGGTGTCCAATTATCCTGAAGGAGAACGCGACCATGGCGGCAGTCCCACACAGGGTATTTATAGTTACCCTAGCGATCGTCGGGAATGTCTACACTGAATTTCGTGGTGGAGATGAAGCACGGGAGGGGGCTTTCCTCGGAATAAAGTTGAGGGGCTAGGAATGAAGGAACCCCGACATGGGGGTAGATCCATGGAACTTACGGTAGCGACCATGAAAGGCATGTCCGGAGAGAAGACCGCTCCATCGCTTGTTGGATACGGAGGCACGCGCGAAGCACACAGGCTCATTTGGCGGGAGGCGAAAGAAGATCTCCTTGAGTAGCTCACACAGTAGATATGTAGTGGTGGCGGTAGCATGGTTGGTGCAGGCGAGGGTTTCAGGAGGGGAGAGGTTTGAGGTTATGTTTTTATGATGATTTTGGGGAGTTAGTGTTTCTTGCCAATATTGACCACCCTATGGGCCACCGAAAACGCAACCAATATTTTGGCTAGCCAAAGAATTGAAAGGGCAAGCTCGGGCTAAAATCAAGACACACCAGGTCCCAGGCAGGCCCATCGTGCCTCGAGGTAGGCCTGCTGTCGGGCTTTTCCTAGTGAGAGGCCACCTCCATGGTATTACAATGTCACCTAGCACGACGCGTGTGAGCCTCGGCTCCAGCCCCAAAGCACGCGAGATCTGGCGACCTTCCTCCCAGATGCGGTGATGATGAACACCATTGCAACCAAAGTCTTCTCGCTGAAGTGGCTGTAGATGGGGTTGTCGGTTTGCTGCATCTAATGTGGAGCCTTGCTTGTGTACGTCCGGACGCGCCCGCAACTCCTCATATTGTCCCCAAATAAGTTCTCGATTTTTTTCTTTTGAGTGCACGGAAATTGTGTGCCTTAACTTTAGAGAAGGCATAGAGTATAGGAACACAAAATCTATTGAGATCTCATCTAGCATCAATGTTCGCATAGTCGTACGGATGCGAGACTTTTCTTGAGTCATCCATTGGACCAACGCACGGTGCATTGAGACAACTCCTCTAGCACATTGCCAGATCAGACGCCCAACAAGGCATCGTGTGACGTGTCAGGAGTCGATTGTTGGCCCAATTCTCGTCGCATTGAGCAACCTCTCTCTAGCACATTGCCGGATCAGACAGCCAGTTGGGCATCATGTGATGTGTCATGAGCGGTTCGTCGACCAACACGCGATGCAATTGAGATGGCACCCTCAAAGCCATTGCCGGATTAAACAACCAGCCATGTGTTGTGTGACATGTCAGGAGCTGTCCGTTGGCCCAACACGCGGCACATTGAGCCATCTTTCTCCATAGCATTAACAGATTAGATGGACAACACGGAGTTGCATGATGTGGCAGGAGCAGTCTATTGGCCCAACGCGCGACACATAGGACAACTCCCTCTAGCACATTGCAGGATCACACGACTAGTTGGGTGTTGCGAGAAGTGTCTGGAGCCGTCGGTTCACACAAGCGCAGTGCACTAAGACGACTCCCTCCAGCGCATCATCGAATTAGACACTCAGCAAGGCATTGCGTCACATGTTGGGAGCCATTCATTGGCCCAATTCTCGTTGCATTGAGCGAGGTCCCTTTAGCGCATTGTCGGATTAGATGGCCAATCGAGCCATCTGTTAACCCAAAACATGATGCATTGAGCCAGCTCCCTCCACCGCATTGTTGTATTAGACCACCGCATAGGAGTTGTGTGACATGTCAGGAGCCATCCGTTGGCCCAACACGCGGAGCATTAATTGAGCCAACTTTCTCCAAAGCATTGCTGGTTCGGCCGGCCTACCGGGACTTTCGTGATGTGTGGGTAGTAGTCTGTTGGCCCGATGCGCGAAACATTGAGCCAACTCCCTCCAGCGCATTGCAGGATCAGACGACCAGATGGGTGTTGCATGATGTGTCTGGAGCTGTCCGGTGGCGCAAAACACAGTGCACTGAGCTAGCTCCCTGCAGTGCATGACCATATCAGGCGGCCAGCTGGGCATTGTGTGACGTGTTAGGAGCCTTCTGTTGGCCCAACACACGATGCATTAGGCCAACTCCCTCTAGCGCATCCCTCGATCAGGTGGTCAGCTAGGTGACACACATGATAACCGTACATATATTATTAGATATGTTAAATATATTCTGACTCATTTATTCATTCCTTAAAGATCCACAAAAAAGACGCACATAGCATAATACGACCGCGCAAACGTATTGCCAAGGAAACATACTACCAATCATTTCTTTTCCAAAACAATAGATATAGAAATAAATAATAAATCTAGAATTGCTGCCAGGCGCTTTTGCACTTCGAAGCCGTATGATGGTAATCCAATGGCCCTCCATGGTTTGATCAACCCCATCACGAACGAGGTCACGCCACACATGCCATCGCATATCTATTTTCATGTGTTCATATTTCAATATTTTTTTAAACATAGTACAGACGCATGAGCTCATATATATGCCCATACACTCACCCCTATGAACGCGTACACACATTGTCGTGGTGTTCTCGCGGGTGGATTCACATCACGGCAGATGCCATGCGGTGGCTTGAGGTGAGGGCAAAGCTGCAATGGAGATCAGGGGACAGGATTAGGCAAGCAGCACGCGGCAGTTTACCCAGGTTCGGGGCCCTCGCTGGGAGGTAACACCCTAACTCCTACATGTCTGAAATATATGTGGAGTATGTAGCAGTACAGAGTTGCTCCTGGAGCTATATTCAGAGGAAGCTGTAGGAGCCGAGTGCTCTGGCCATTGCCTCATGCGTGAGGAGCAATGTGTGTGCCTGAGTGTGTGGCGTGAGAGCCAGAGAGATGTGAGCGTGGGTGAAAATAGGCTCCCTCGGTCACCTTATAAATGGGTGCCCAAGGGACAAGAGGTGGCCCACATGGCCTAATCTCGGGGCTAGATTTCGGGGACACGACATATCCCAGAAATTTAACCCCTCGTGTCATCACCAGCCCAGGATTACCGTTACTGGTTGACACGTCCTTGTTACAGATTTCCAAGCTATTACAAGAATTGGATACAAGACCATACAGGTCTAATGATACAACAGTGATTCCGGTGGTGGATGACGGAATTGTCTCATGGTTCTTCAATGTCGATGGGGCTCCATTCCCATAGGAACGGCTGACCTGGATAATTCCTATCCTGCATGGCTGCCATCCTAGGCTCCGCACGGACATCGCTGTGGTACTCCTTGTAGAAGTTCTGACCTGGCCAAGTAAATAGCCAGGGACAAGCCTGTGAGTACGTTTGAATGTACTCGCAAACATCATGAACAAAAGATATACCGAATGCAACAATTAATTTATAAGATCATGATGAACCAAACTTTATGCGTATGCTCATGCTAGACTATATAAAATGCATGCTGATAGGGATTAATTCATGGCATGATAAAATATTAGCATGTGAAAATATATAAAATTGTTAGTGATAAACAAGGAAAGTCAAAGGAAAACAAAATAAAAGAAATGCCGGTCGGATGTCAAGTGACACCACGGTAGGTCTTGAAGAGAAATGCCAAACGGGTGTCTAAAAGAGAAATCGGACGAGACAGGACCATCCGAGAACTCAGGCGACGCCACGAGAGGTCTTGAAAAGAAATGCCAGTCGGGTGTCAAGTGACGCCACGGTCGGACTTGAAGAGAAATGCCAATCGGGTGTCCACAAGAGTAGTGGCGTGATAAACCGCCTGTTAACTCGACGGACGCCACGAGAGGTCTTGAAAATAAAATTGAGTGCCCGGGGTAGTCTAGCCAGCCCCTGAGACACTTAAGAAAAACATAAAATGAGAGAAACGGGTTTGTCCTCAATATGATGCATAACCATAATAATATTTAACAAACATAAAAATATTCATGGTAGCAACAGGGTGACAATAATTATTCTGCAAAATAATTCAGGCTCAATTTAATTATTTTCCTCCGAAGACCGACACTTGACCAACCCAGACTATAGCCCTTAACCGCGGACACGGCTATTCGAATAGGTTTAAACTCTGCAGAGGGTGTACTCTTTACCCACAAGTAAAGGAATTCTTTAGTCAGTACCGTGACACTGACTAATTCCCATTACGGTCTTTGGGTTGAAAACACACCTGACCAGCACACACCAGATTAACTTTCCGGATGCCAGGAATCACCCAAGGCATCATTCAAGAAAAACTCTGAGACGGAGAGACCAACGTCCTGCATGGGATCACTATTAATACGCGCGGATTACAAGGGGTGCCCCCCTCTCAGTCACAACTGGAAACACCCATGCCCCCTGACCCGATGACAGGATTTAGTCCCGGATCCCTGGGAAACCCTCATCGTGGCCCTCTGTACGGTGTGTGCATGGAAAGGGGTTATCAACTTACTGAACCATACCCTACCTGTGGCAGGAAACTGTGGCAGCACGAAACAAGTATGGGGGTTACCGGAACAAGACTCGATCTATGGTCGACTCAGGAGGCATTAAGTTTCCTGCAACGGTTAGCACAACAAGGTATTCCTTCAACAGCAATCCCAACAGGGCCACAAACCTTGCATGCTCCAACATGCACAACAAACAAGGCATGATAACGCTCCAACGTGATCATTCTCCTGCCGGTAACGGTATTTTTCTTAGGCCTGCTCCTGCAAGTTAGTCGTGGCAACACACGATGCATGGTACGATGAAACATGCCAACACTACATGCATGCAAATTTTACTCGAATTCAAACCATGCAAGCACTACTAGCAATATGCAATTTAGTTTGAATTTAACATAGTCATGTTTAAATTATTCTAGCAAATAAACTACCATGCATTCACCATATCAAGTGTTCAAGATGCTTGCCTTGAGCATGCAGAAATATTGGGTGCACTTCAACAGTTTGAAAACTTTATCTTCCCTCCATTTCCTGTTTTCAAAAATATTTGAATTACCACATAATTCAAAAGCAGTGCCAAAAATTGTTTCAAATATTTTTGAAATAAATACTAAAATAAAATAGACGAAAAAATAGAGATACCAGAAAAAGAATTAAATTATTTGGAGTTCATATGAATTACCTATGAATTTTCTAAGTTTAAATAAATGGTTAAAAGGACTTTTTAATTGATCCAGCAGAAACTAGGCATAATAAAAATGTTCACCCTAGCTAGTTTGATAGAGCATGATTTTAGAAGCATGTAGAAATTTGAATCAGCAAGTTTGGACCTGTAAAAGTGGCTGTGTAATTATTTTAGTTTTGCTGGAAAAGAAAAAGAGGGAAGGTAGAGGTGTGCCCTGGGTGAAACTTAGCCGACTGGCTCTACTGGGCTGAGCCTAGAGTTGCAGCCACGCGGGGGCGAGCTGATGGCTCACCGACAGGTGGGGCCCACCTGTTGGGTTCGTCTTCAGTCAAGCGCGCGCGTGGAAAGGAGCGGGGGCGCGACTCCGGCGGCAGTTGCCGGCGATTGGTGGCATCCCTCCGCTTGTTGAGCACACCCTCGGACTCAAGAGATCACGGCGAACCTCCCGGTGTGTGGCACGGTAGCCAGGGAGCCCTACCTCGCTGGCGGCGAGGTCTCCCCGAAAGGCTCCGGCCGAGGCGAATTGGGGCTTTCGCCTACGGTGGTCCCCGAGCCAAATTGGTAACGGGGATGGATCGGTGAGTGCTCAAGGAGGCTCGTGGTGGTGATATTTTGGAGAGGGAGGGCCGGACGGCGTTGGAACCATCCGAACGGTGGCGGCGGCCGCGGTTGACGGAGGTGAGGAAGACGGCCACTTTCGACCGTTCTGCAGCTTGGGGTGGCTTCCAGGGCAGTGTGGAGGGTTGACAGGGAGTGGGGCGTGCTCGGGCGTGCTTATATTGCAAGGGGAAGGCGATGCCGTGGCTTCCAGAGAAAGCCATGGTGGCGGCGGCCATTAATGGCAAACCGCAGACGGTGGCGAGGTGGTTGAGGGCCGTGGGGGTCGGTGGGGAGGTCGTTGAGGGGCGGTGGTCATCATTTAAGGCGGGGGGGGGGGGGGGTTTGCGTGGCGGGGGCGGATGGCTCGGGCGGTGCCGTGCCCGAGCGAAACACAGCGGCGGCGGCTCGGGTCGGTGGCTGGCCGGCGATAGGCGACGGGGGAGGGTGTCGGCAGGTTGCTAGGGGTTCGTGGTGATCCAGGAGAGGGCTAGGTCGAGCGGAGGAAGTAGTGGGGACACGGCAGTGGCTCGGGCGCTGTCGAGTGCAGCGCGGACGCTCTAGCCGCGCTCTGGGCATGCTCAGTGCATGCATGCTACGTGCTCGATAGAATGCGACGGGGCTCTACAGTGATCCAATTATGCTGGGTTTTGGCAGGTGGATGCTCCTGAAGATCCCAGAGATGATGGACAAGTTCGTTTGGCCATATGATCAAGTCTCTAATGTAGTTTTGATAGGTAGCCAAATTCTGTCATGCACATGAGCTGTTTGATAAAATGCTAGGGCAATCTAGGGGACTTTTCTTGGTGTGGAATTTACCAGGATGGTGTCTCCTTAGTGGGTATAGATGGTGGGGGAGTTGTTTTGGCAAAAAGAGATACTTGCTAATGCAAGTTTTAACAGAATTCATTGCTGGACAGAAACTAAAGGAGAATATTTGGTGGACTTCCAAAATGCAACTGAGCTGATCTTTTGGACTTAAGGGTTTGGTTGGAAGGACTATAAGTGGGAAAAATTTCTGGATTTTTGGAGTAAATAAAAATGGGGTTGCAGTTGAAACTCAAAAATAAGACAGAAATGAAAGGAGGTTGTTTCACTCAAAATTTCCAAAAGACCAAGTTGGGTTTTTCTATAAAAGTGATATATAGGCATCACATGACACCTCATAATTTTTGTGGGGTTTTAAAACAATTATTTAAAGTGGTTACAGTGCAACAGAGGCATTTAAAGTATCGAAAATGCTATTAAAAGAATTGTTTAGAGGCAAATTTTATTCTGAAAATAATTCTTACTGTTATTAAAATGTAGTTGAAATGATTTGAGAAAACTACCAAAGCCACAATATTATTTCCAAAAATTGCTATATGGAGGGAAGAATTTGAAAAACAGAGGGCAGAAAATACTCCAAAAATAATAAAGGACTTGATATAATTCAAAATTTTATTTTCTGGCGAAATTTTAATTAATAAAATCATGGTTGAATTTTTGGGGTGTGACAAAATCTACCCCCCTTAAGAAAATCTCGTCCTCGAGATTTGTTAAGGACGGAAGAATTAAATGCAAATTACAATAGACAAGCAATCATGCACAAGACAATAACACACAAGCACATCATTCAATCAAACACTACACACTGCAACAAATATACACATATTCGTCTACGGCATGACGGTGGAATTTACAGGGTAACAGGATTGCTAAGGACATGGCAACTACTCTTGGCAGACTCAGTCCACTTCGTTGACGTCCAGACGGGCGTGTCTCGCGGACGTTGAGGCTTCTCCGGGGGCTTCAACGTCGGAGTTGACGGGAGTGTTATGAGGAGCTGCAGGGTTGGGGTAGCAATGATGACCCACGTGGGGTGTAGTGGCTATAGTCCCGTTGGAGGAAATCCCAAAGAGACGACGGAGTTCATCCGGGGAAGCGAATGCATTGCCCGGGTAGGCAACAGGGGCAGACCTCGCAGGCTCGATTGGTCTCCCGAACAGTACTATCGGGGTATTGGAGGCGGGTGCAGCTTCACTTCTCACCGGGGTCAAGAGAGCAAGCATCCTGCGGGTCTCAATCAGATCATTGGTGACCTTATTGAACAGTGTCTCTTGCGCTCTCAGGTAGCGCACCAGATGCACTAGGGCAGGATCCGTCTCATGGTCTCCGTTAGCGACTTGAGTCGACCTACCATAGCCTTCACAACTAGGGTAGTAGTAGAAGGAGCAGCAGTTAACCCTCGGCGACCGATGCCGAAGTTGAACTACAGCTTCTCGGGCTGCAAGTTGGATAGCTTGGGGCTCGTCGGTGGTCGTCCTCCCGGTGAACCGGTAAGGGCGCTCTGCGGTGATGCCCCTCCCGTAGATGTGCACCGTGGCCCAGTAGTGGTGGATGGCATCACTCGCGTGCTCTTGGTACATGACATATTCCGGCGGCTCTTCAATGCCGAGAGCACGACGGGTGAGATTGGCAAGGATGACTACAAAGCCTTCAAGCTCGGCCGCGGTGGTCTCGTTGTGCACGATGGGGCCTGGCATCTTGGTGGTTGGAATAATGAACTGAGAGTGAGGCTGTGATGTGCTGGGTTGGAGCAAGGCTTCTCTTATAAGCGAGCGGAGTCTTCCATCGCACGCTTGCGGATGGGACAACTCAGGTGTCAGCCACAGGCACATGGCCTATGGGCTAGGTTGATAGGTTGGGCACCGATGGTCAAAAGATGTCGGCTGCCACTGTGCAGGCTTATCGGATGAGATGGGCTTAACTGTGGACACAAAAGGTTGTGGACGGAGTGGAAACCTAGGGATAGTGACCAGGCTAAGATAGGATTAGCCAATGGTCAGCCTGGCTCTGATACCAAGGCTGTCAGGGCTGGATTTCGGGGACATGACATATCCAAGAAATTTAACCCCTCGTGTCATCACCAGCCCAGGATTACCGTTACTGGTGGACACGTCCTTGTTACAGATTTCCAAGCTATTACAAGAATTGGATAGAAGACCATACAGGTCTAATGATACAACAGTGATTCCGGTGGTGGATGAAGGAATTGTCTCGCGGTTCTTCAACGTCGATGGGGCTCCATTCCCACAGGAACGGCTGACCTGGATAATTCCTATCCCGCATGGCTGCCATCCTAGGCTCCGCACGAACATCGCTGTGCTACTCCTTGTAGAAGTCCTGACCTGGCCAAGTAAATAGCCAGGGACAAGCCTGTGAGTACGTTTGAATGTACTCGCAAACATCATGAACAAAAGATATACCAAATGCAACAATTAAATTATAAGATCATGATGAACCAAACTTTATGCGTATGCTCATGCTGGACTATATAAAATGCATGCTGACAAGGATTAATTCATGGCATGATAAAATATTAGCATGTGAAAATATATAAAATTGTTAGTGATAAACAAGGAAAGTTAGAGGAAAACAAAATAAAAGAAATGCCGGTCGGAAGTCATGTGACACCACGGTAGGTCTTGAAGAGAAATGCCAAACGGGTGTCTAAAACAGAAATCGGACGAGACAGGACCATCCGAGAACTCAGGCGATGCCACGAGAGGTCTTGAAAACAAATGTCAGTTGGGTGTCAAGTGACGCCACGGTCGGACTTGAAGGGAAATGCCAATCGGGTGTCCACAAGAGTAGTTGCGTGATAAACCGCCTGTTAACTCGAGGGACGCCACGGGAGGTCTTGAAAATAAAATTGAGTGCCCGGGGTAGTCTAGCCAGCCCCTGAGACACTCAGGAAAAACACAAAATGAGAGAAACGGGTTAGTCCTCAATATGATGCATAACCATAATAATATTTAACAAACATAAAAATATTCATGGTAGCAACAGGGTGACAATAATTATTCCGCAAAATAATTCAGGCTCAATTTAATTATTTTCCTCCGAAGACCGACACTGGACAAACCCAGACTGTAGCCCTTAACCGCGGACACGGCTATTCGAATATGTTTAAACTCTGCAGAGGGTGTACTCTTTACCCACAAGTAAAGGATTTCTTTAGTCAGTACCGTGACACTGACTAATTCCCATTACGGTCTTTGGGTTGAAAACACACCTGACCAGCACACACCAGATTAACTTTCCGGATGCCAGGAATCACCCAAGGCATCGTTCAAGAAAAACTCTGAGACGGAGAGACCAACGTCCTGCATGGGATCACTATTAATACGTGCGGATTACAAGGGGTGCCCCCCCTCTCAGTCACAACTGGAAACACCCATGCCCCCTGACCCGATGACAGGATTTAGTCCCGGATCCCTGGGAAACCCTCATCGTGGCCCTCTGTACGGTGTGTGCATGGAAAGGGGTTATCAACTTACTGAACCATAACCTACCTGTGGAAGGAACCTGTGGCAGCACGAAACAAGTATGGGGTTTACCGGAACAAGACTCGATCTATGGTCGACTCAAGAGGCATTAAGTTTCCTGCAACGGTTAGCACAACAAGGTATTCCTTCAACAGCAATCCCAACAGGGCCACAACCCTTGCATGCTCCAACATGCACAACAAACAAGGCATGATCACGCTCCAACGTGATCATTCTCCTGCCGGTAACGGTATTTTTCTTATGCCTGCTCCTGCAAGTTAGTGATGGCAACACACGATGCATGGTACGATGAAACATGCCAACACTACATGCATGCAAATTTTACTCGAATTCAAACCATGCAAGCACTACTAGCAATATGCAATTTAGTTTGAATTTAACATTGTCATGTTTAAATTATTCTAGCAAATAAACTACCATGCATTCACCATATCAAGTGTTCAAGATGCTTGCCTTGAGCATGCAGAAATATTGGGTGCACTTCAAAAGTTTGAAAACTTTATCTTCCCTCCATTTCCTATTTTCAAAAATATTTGAATTACCACATAATTCAAAAACAGTGCCAAAAATTGTTTCAAATATTTTTGAAATAAATACTAAAATAAAATATATGAAAAATTAGAGATACCAGAAAAAGAATTAAATTATTTGGAGTTCATATGAATTACCTATGAATTTTCTAAGTTTAAATAAATGGTTAAAATGACTTTTTGATTGATCCAGCAGAAACTAGGCACAATAAAAATGTTCACCCTAGCTAGTTTGATAGAGCATGATTTTAGAAGCATGTAGAAATTTGAATCAGCAAGTTTGGACCTGTAAAAGTTGCTGTGTAATTATTTTAGTTTTGCTGGAAAAGAAAAAGAGGGAAGGTAGAGGTGTGCCCTGGGCGAAACTTAGCCGACTGGCTCTACTGGGCTGAGCCCAGAGTTGCAGCCACACGGGGGCGAGCTGATGGCTCACCGACAGGTGGGGCCCACCTGTCGGGTTCGTCTTCAGTCAAGCGCGCGCGTGGAAAGGAGCGGGGGCGCGACTCCGGCCGCAGTTGCCGGAGATTGGTGGCATCCCTCCGCGTGTTGAGCACACCCTCGGACTCAGGAGATCACGGCGAACCTCCCGGTGTGCGGCACGGTAGCCAGGGAGCCCTACCTCGCCGGCGGCGACGTCTCCCCGAAAGGCTCCGGCGGTGGCGAATTGGGGCTTTCGCCTACGGTGGTCCCCGAGCCAAATTGGTGACGGGGATGGATCGGTGAGTGCTCAAGGAGGCTCGTGGTGATGATATTTTGGAGAGGGAGGGCCGGACGGCGTCGGAACAATCCGAACGATGGCGGCGGCAGCGGTTGACGGAGGTGAGGAAAACGGCCACTTCCGACCGTTCTGCTGCTTGGGGTGGCTTCCAGGGGAGTGTGGAGGGTTGACAGGGAGTGGGGCGAGCTCGGGCGTGCTTATATAGCAAGGGGAAGGCGATGCCAAGGCTTCCAGAGAAAGCCATGGCGGCGGCGGCCATTAATGGCAAACCGCGGACGGTGGCGAGGTGGTTGAGGGCAGTGGGGGTCGGTGGGGAGGTCGTTGAGGGGCGGTGGTCATCATTTAAGGCGGGGGCGGATGGCTCGGGCGGTGCCGTGCCCGAGCGAAACACGGCGGCGGCGGCTCGGGTCGGAGGCTGGCCGGCGCTAGGCGACGGGGGAGGGTGTCGGCAGGTTGCTAGGGGGTCGTGGTGATCCAGGTTCGGGCTAGGTCGAGCGGAGGAAGTAGTGGGGACACGGCAGTGGCTCGGGCGCCGTCGAGTGCAGCGCGGACGCTCTGGCCGCGCTCTGGGCATGCTCAGTGCATGCATGCTACGTGCTCGACAAAATGCGAGGGGGCTCTACAGTGATCCAATCAAGCTGTGTTTTGGCAGGTGGATGATCCTGAAGATCCCAGAGATGATGGACAAGATGGTTTTGCCATATGATCAAGTCTCTAATGTAGTTTTGATAGGTAGCCAAATTCTGTCATGCACATGAGCTGTTTGATAAAATGCTAGGGCAATATAGGGGACTTTGCTGGGTGTGGAATTTACTAGGATGGTGTCTCCTTAGTGGGTATAGATGGTGGGGGAGTTGTTTTGGCAAAAAGAGATACTTGCGAATGCAAGTTTTAACAGAATTCATTGCTGGACAGAAACTAAAGGAGAATATTTGGTGGACTTCCAAAATGCAACTGAGCTGATCTTTTGGACTTAAGGGTTTGGTTGGAAGGACTATAAGTGGGAAAAAATTCAGGATTTTTGGAGTAAAAAAATGGGGTTGCAGTTGAAACTCAAAAATAAGACAGAAATGAAAGGAGGTTGTTTCACTCAAAATTTCCAAAAGACCAAGTTGGGTTTTTGTATAAAAGTGATATATAGGCATCACATGACACCTCATAATTTTTGTGGGGTTTTAAAACAATTATTTAAAGTGGTTACAGTGCAACAGAGGCATTTAAAGTATCGAAAATGCTATTAAAAGAATTGTTTAGAGGCAAATTTTATTCTGAAAATAATTCTTACTGTTATTAAAATGTAGTTGAAATGATTTGAGAAAACTACCAAAGCCACAATATTATTTCCAAAAATTGCTATATGGAGGGAAGAATTTGAAAAACAGAGGGCAGAAAATACTCCGAAAATAATAAAGGACTTGATATAATTCAAAATTTTATTTTCAGGCCAAATTTTAATTAATAAAATCATGGTTGAATTTTTGGGGTGTGACACCTAACTACACTATTGGGGGGACACAGGACGTGGGAATAGTGTTAGATGCTCATCTACAGTGCCATCCGCTCATCTACAGTGCTTCACTGTAGAGTATGGCCATCACGTCTGCGCAGGTCCGACGGGACATCTTAGTTGACTTGGCCAAATTCTAGCCAGACGGGCTCCATCCGGACGGCTCTACCCGGACGGGCTCAACCCGGACAGGCTCAACCCGGATGGCTTAACCCGGATGGCCCTACCTGGACGGCCCCACCCGGACGGCTCAACCCGGATGGCTTTAGCCAGCCAGGTTCAACCAGCTAGGGGGCACTCCCCTGGCAATATTTCAAAGTGTCGCTTCGCCGTCTTGGGCCTACCCGGGTGTCATCCCCTCGACACACATGTAGCCCTCTGAGCACCTCCGATAGATTGAGCCGACATATCATCTTGAAATTTTACGAAGTCACTGTAGACACCTTGTAGGCTTGTAGTCGACGGGACGTCTCCTTCCACTGAACGCGCATAGTCGGAAATCCTAAAATAAATACATGATACAGGCGAGCACCAGGATTTGAACCCTAGTGGGTTGGGGATACCACTGTCTTCCTAACCATACAACCATAGGTTGGTTTGCATGTTTCAATATTTTTTGCAATGACACATTCTAATTGCATGCCTTGCCCATTAACGAGCACAATTGCACAAAGTCATGTTATCTCTATTTGATGAGCACCTCCTCTTAAGTGGTTGAAGAATAAGAACGATAGGGATCCGAGTAAAGGTGGAAACCGACGAGCGGTGCCAACAACTATTACATCCTCATGTGATGCATACTTCTATAGAAGAAGCTTTCCAAAATTCTTATTTTGTTTTAATTTGATAAACTTGCGATATAAAAGGTAACAAACAAATATAGTGCGGCAAGTGAAATCCACGTCACTAATTTGGAAGATACATCCCTACCAATTTCTAATCACTGTGAATTCCATATGAAAATCCTGAATTCATGTTACCTTGGGATGCTCGTCTCGACCCTTGTGGCACAAATCTCGAGCACAAAATCAACATGAAGGCATTAAGATAAAAGGATATGTCGAAATATATTCGCAACCTCTTTTGCTACGCAAAGATACACTCTAATTAACTGATATAAATTTTTTGTGAACATAAAATATATTGCCATTCATATATTTCTCACTTAAAGATTTCCCAGATATACACTTATGCGTGATACGATTGCATATTTTCAGTTATTTCTTTTTCAATAAAATCTCATAGGCAACATCTTAAGAATATGTTGAAAACACTAAATAGGAAAACAAAAATAAAACTGGAAAACATTTTCGGTGCACCTCTATGTGTGACACACACATTTTGAACGCACATTTTAAGTGTGAAACACATTTTCCACTTATTTTCTTATTTGAGATAACCGTCGATCCGTATTGCCAAAAATAAGTAGCGAAAACATTATTTAGAAACGTGCAACAATGACACATGATCCAAAACAAAATCAATGTGGTATCTTTCTCCACTTACTCTCGACTGATCGTCGTTGCTCGTGCGTACGTCTCTACATGGTGAGTGCTTTCTCTCAACTAGGAAGGTGTTGGGCCCCAAGTGCAAAAGTCTGTAGCATGCAACAATTTCCCAAAGTGGCCTCAAGGTATATTGAACCAACAGGAGATTAGTAACATAACCAATGAACATGACCTGCACACACAGAGATAATAATGCCTTGGCCGCCAACAGGACTAGGGAGATTGTCAGTCTCACTAGCTTTCTCAAAGTCAAAATCTGAGCACATATCGCTGCACTCAAAATCTGAGCACGACTTGCTGCAGTCACCGTTCACCGGCAAGGACACACGCACATGTGCAACACAATCGTCATCATCAGTCATGTCATGTCCCAAGAATACCACCTAGAAGGGCCCGGCAAGACACATGCGATGGTCACAACCGCTTGCAGCACAAAGAAGTGTAGTGGCCCCATAGATGTAGCCCATTAAAATTGGCACTTTCAGCTTTCTTTGGCGGCCCGTCATGGGGTCCCACACGACAATGTGAGTGGGCATCCAAATATACTAAAGGAGAACGTGACATTGTGGCAGTCCCACACAGGGTATTTATAGTTACCACCGCGGTCGTTGGGAATGTCTGCATTGAATTTCACGGTGGAGACGAAAAGCGGGAGGGGGCTTTACTCAAAGAAAGTCAAGGCGCCAGGAATAAAGGAACCCCGACATGGGGGTAGATCCATGGAACTTACAGTAGCGACCATGAAAGGCATGGCAGGAGAGAAGACCTTGCCATCGCTTGTTGGCAAGGGAGGCACGCGCGAGGCACGCAGGCTCATCCGGCAGGAGGCGAAAGAATATCTCCATGAGTAGCTCGTCCAGTAGTGATTGTATTGGTGGCAGCGCCATGGTTCGTGGAGGTGAGGGATTTGGGAGAGGAGAGGTTTGAGGGTATGTTTTTATGATGATTTTGGAGAGTTAATGTTTCTTGCCAATATTGGCCACCCTATGGGCCATCTAAAACTCAACCAACATTTTGGCTAGCCAAAGAATTGAAACGGCAAGCTCGGGCTAAATTCAAGGGAAACCGGGTCCCTGTAGGCCATCCAGGCCCCGAGGCAGGCCTGCTGTCAGGCTTTTCCCATTGAGAGGCCACCTCTGGTGTATTACAATGTCACGCAACACGAGGCGTGTGAGCCTCGGCTCCAGTCCCAAAGAGCGAGAGAACCGGCGGCCTTCCTCCCCGATGCGGGCCAGATGAACACCGTTGCAACCATAGCCTTCTCGCCAAAGTGGGTGTAGGTGGGGTTGTCAGTTCACTGCAGCTAACGTGGAGCCTTGCTCATGTCCGCCCGGACACGCCCGCAACTTGTCATATTGTCCCCAAATAAGATCTCGCTTTTTTTCTTTCGAGAGCACAGAAAATGTGTTCCTTGACTTTGGAGAAGGCATAGGGTATAGGAACACATTATCTACTGAGATCTCATCTAGCATGAAGGTTCGCACAGTCTTGATACGGACGCGAGACTTGTCACGACTCATCCGTTGGCCCAATGCACGGTGCATTGAGACAACTCCTCTAGCGCATTGCCGGATCACAGGCCCAACAATGCATCGCGTGATGTGTCAGGAGCTGTTCGTTGGCTCAATTCTCATCGCACTGAGCCAGATCTCTCCTGCACATTGCTGGATCAGACAATCAGTTGGGCATCGTGTGATGTGTCCAGAGCTGTTTGTTGACCAACATGCGATGCATTTGAGCAGGCACCCTCAAACCCATTGCCGGATTAGACAACCAGCCAGATTTTGTGTGACATGTCAGGAGCTGTCTGTTGGCCCAACACACGGGACATTGAGCCATCTTTCTCGAGCGCATTGCCAGATTAGATGGATAGCACGGAGTTGCATGATGTGTCAGGAGCAGTCTATTGGCCCAACGCGCGACACATTGGACAACTCCCTCTAGCGCACTGCAGGTTCACACGACCAGTTGGGTGTCGCGTGAAGTGTCCGGAGCCGTCACTTTGCACAATGCGCAATGCACTAAGACGGCTCCCTCCAGCGCATCACCGAATTAGACACTCAGCAAGGCATCGCGTGACATGGTCGGAGCCGTTTGTCGGCCCAATTCCCGTCACATTGAGCGAGGTCCCTCTAGCGCATTGTCGGATTAGATGGCCAATCGGGCGTCACATGATGTGTTCAGAGCTATCTGTTGACCCAAAATGTGATGCATTACGCCAGCTCCGTCAACCGCATTGTCGGACTAGACAACTACATAGGAGTTGTGTGATGTGTCAGAAGCCATACGTTGGCCCAACAGGCGGAGCATTGCGCCAAATTTCTCCAAAGTATTGCTGGATCGGACGGCCGGCTAGGAGTTTTGTGATGTGTTAGGAGTAGTTCGTTGGCCCGATGCATGACACATTAAGCCAACTCCCTCCAGCGCATTGAAGGATCAGACGACCAGCTGGGTGTTGCATGACGTCTCAGGATCCGTCTGTTGGCGCAACATGCTGTGCATTGAGCCAGCTCGCTCTAGCGCATCACCAGATCAGGCGGCCAGCTGGGCCTTGCATGACGTGTTAGTAGCCTTTTGTTGGCCCAACACACGATGCATTAGGCCAACTCCCTCTAGCGCATCGTTGGATTAGGTGGTCAGCTGGGTGTCACACGTGATAACCGTACGTACATTAGATATGTTAAATATATTCTGCCTCATTTATTCATTTCTTAAAGATCCTCAGAGAGACGCACATAGCATGATACGACCGCGCGAACGTATTGCCAAGGAAACATACTAACAATGATTTCTTTTCCAAAACAATAGATATGGAAATAAAGAATAAGTCTAGAATTGCTGCCAGGCGCTTTTGCACTTGGAAGCGTATGGTAATCCAATTGCCCTCCATGGTCCGATTAACCCCCTTCCCGAATGAGGTCACATCGCCAATCTATTTTCTTGTGTTCATATTTCAATATTTTTTTGAACACAGTACAGACGCAGGCGTTTATATATATGCCCGCACACTCACCCCTATTAATGCGCGCACACACATGTTCCCCTACGGGCACCTCCCATAGATTGATGAGGCATATCATCTTGAGATTTTACGAAGTGTAGTCGACGAGTACGTTTCTCCCACTGAACGCGCATCGTCGGAAATCCTAAAATAAAACAGGATAAATGCGAGTACCAGGACTTGAACGCTGGTGGACTGGGGATACCACTGTCTTCCTAAGCATCCAACCACAGGTTGGTTCAACTATTTCAATATTTTTTGCAATGATACAACCTAATTACATGCCTTGCCTATTAACGAGCACTTGCGCAAAGTCATGTTATCTCTATTTGAAGAGAACCTCCTCTTAGGTGATTGAAGAATAAGAACTGTAGCCATCCAAGTAAAGGTGGAGACCGACGAGTGGTGCCAACAACTATTTCATGCTCATGTGATGCATGGTTCTACAGTAGAAGCTTTCCAATACTCTTATTTTGTTTTAATTTTATAAAATTGTGATATGAAAGGTAACAAACAAATAAAGTGCGGCAAGTGACATCCACATCACTCATTTGGAAGATACATCCCTACCAATTTCTAATCACTGTGAATTCCATATGAAAATCCTGAGTACATGTTGAGTGCTCTCCGCTTTCGTTGCAAAGGCAAGTTAACTTCGGATGCTCGTCTCGACCCTTGTGGCACATATCTCGAGCACATAATCAACATGGGCATTAAGATAAAATGATATGTCGAATTATACTCGCAGCCTCTTTTGCTATGCCAAGATACACTTTAATCAACATGGGCATTAAAATATCTTGCCATAAATATATTTCTCAACTGAAGATTTTCCAGATATACACTCATGCATAACACGATTGCGTATTTTCAGTTATTACTTTTTCAATAAAATCTGATAGGCAACATGTTAAGAATATGACGAAAACAATAAATAGGAAAACAAAAATAAAACTTGAAAACATTTTCGGTGCACCTCTATGTGTGACACAGACATTATGAATGCACTTTTTAAGTGTGACACACATTTTCCACTCAGTTTCTTATTTGAGATAACCGTCGAGCAGTATTGCCGAAAATAAGTAGCGAAAACATTATTTAGAAACGTGTAACAATGACACATGATCCAAAACAAAATCAATGTGGTACTTTCTCCACTTACTATCGACTAATCATCATTGCTCGTGTGTATGTCTCTACATGGTGAGTGCTTTCTCTCAACTAGGAAGGTGTTGGGCCCCCATGTGCAAAAGTTTGTAGCACGCAAGAATTTCCTGAAGTGGCCTTAAGGTATATTGAACCAATAGGAGATTAGTAACAACCCCTCAAAAAACTAGGAGATTAGTAACATAACCAATGACCAGGACCTGCACACACAGAGACAATAATGCCATGGCCCTCTACAGGACTAATAATGTCAGTCTCACAAGCTTGCTCCAACTAAAAAACTGAGCACATATCACTCCCTACAAAATCAGAGAATGAATTTCTCCAGTCACCTATCACCGTCAAGGACACACGCACATGTGCAACACAATTGTCATCATCAGTCATATCAAGGCCCAAGAATACCACTTGGAAGAGCGCGACATGACGCACACGATGGTCACAACCGCTCGTAGCACAAAGTAGTGCAGTTCCCCATCCATGTAGCCCATTGACATTGCCACTTTCAGATTTCTTTGGTGACCCATCATGATGTCCCACACGACAAGGTGAATGGGTGTCCAATTATCCTGTAGGAGAACGCAACCATGGCGGCATTCCCACGCAGGGTATTTATAGTTACCCTCGCGATCGACGGGAATGTCTCACTGAATTTGATGGTGGAGATGAAGCTCGAGAGGGGGCTTTCCTCGTAAGAAAGTCGGGGGGCTAGGAATAAAGGAACCCCGCCATGGGGGTAGATCCATGGAACTTACAACAACAACCATGAAAGGCATGGCGGGAGAGAAGACCGCTCCATCGCTTGTTGGCGAGGGAGGCACACGCGAGGTGTGCAGGCTCATTCGGCGGGAGGCGAAAGAAGATCTCCTTGAGTATCTCGTACGGTAGCAATTGTATTGGTTGCGGCGGCATGGTTGGTGGAGGCAAGGGTTTCAGGAGGAGAGAGGTTTGGGGTTATGTTTTTATGATGATTTTGGGGAGTTAGTGTTTCTTGCCAATATTGACCACCCTATTGGCCACCGAAAACACAACCAATATTTTGCCTAGCCAAAGAATTGAAAGGGCAAGCTCGGGCTAAAA
Organism: Thinopyrum elongatum; assembly: GCA_011799875.1. NCBI lineage: Eukaryota > Viridiplantae > Streptophyta > Magnoliopsida > Poales > Poaceae > Thinopyrum > Thinopyrum elongatum. The sequence continues at coordinate 483,469,726 of CM022297.1, forward strand.
TCAAGACACACCAGGTCCTGGCAGGCCATCCGGGCCTCAAGGCAGGCCAGTTGTTGGGCTTTTCCTACTTAGAGGCCACCTCCGGTGTATTTCAATGTCACCCAGCACAACGCATGTGAGCCTCGACTCCAGCCGCAAATCGCGCGAGATCTGGCGACCTTACTCCTGGATGCGGGCCTGATGAATGCTGTTGCCACCATAGTCTTCTTGCCGAAGTGGCTGTAGATGGGGTTGTCAGTTCACTGCATCTAACTTGGAGCCTTTCTCGTGTACGCCCGGACACGCTCACAACTCCTCAAATTGTCCCCAAATAAGTCCTCGATTTTTTTTCTTTCGAGAGCATAGAAAATGCGGGCCTTAACTTTAGAGAAGGCACAGGGTATAGGAACACATAATCTATTGAGATATCATCTAGCATGAATGTTCACACAGTCGTACGAATGCGAGACTTTTCTTGAGTCATCCATTGGCCCAACGCATGGTGCACTAAGGAAACTCCTCTAGTGCATTGCCGGATCAGACGCCCAACAAGGCATCACGTGGAGTGGCAGCAGCCGTCCGTTGGCCCAATTCTCGTCGCATTGAGCCAACTCTCTCCAGCACATTGCCGGATCAGACGACCAGTTGAGCATCATGTGATGTGTCCAGAGCCGTTCATTAACCAACACGCGATGCATTTGAGACAGCACCCTCAAACCCATTGTCAGATTAGACAACCAGCCAGGTGTTGTGTGACATGTCAGGAGCAGTCCGTTGGCCCAACAGGCGGCACATGGAACCATCTTTCTCCAGAGCATTGCCACATTAGATGGACAGTCGGGAGTTGCATGATGTGTTAGGAACAGTCTATTGGCCCAACACGTGATACATAGGACAAGTCCCTATAGCACATTGCAGGATCACACGACCAGTTGAGTGTTGCGTGAAGTGTCCAGATCAATAGGTTTACACAACGCACAGTGCACTAAGATGGCTCCCTCCAGCGCATCACCAAATTAGACACTCAGCAAGGCATCCCATGACATGTCCGGAGTCGTTCATGGGCCCAATTCTCGTTGCATTGAGCGAGGTCCCTCCAGCACATTGTCAGATTAGATGGCCAATCGTGCGTCACATGATGTGTCTAGAGCTATCTATTAACCCAAAACGTGATGCATTGAGCCAGCTCCCTCCACCGCATTGTCGGATTAGACAACCGCATAGGAGTTGTCTAACGTGTCAGTGGCCATCCGTTGGCCCAACACGTGGAACATTGAGCCAACTTTTTCCAAAGCATTGCTGGATCGGACGGCCAGCCGGGAGTTTCGTTATGTGTGAGTAGTCTATTTGCCTGACGCGTGAGACATTGAGCCAACTCCCTTCATCGCATTGCAGTATCAGACAACCAGCTGAGTGTTGCGTGACGTGTCTGGAGCCGTCCGTTGGTGCAAAACGCAGTGTATTGAGCCAGCTCCCTCCAGCGCATCACCAGATCACGCGGCTAGCTGGGCTTTGCCTGACATGTCAGGAACCTTCTCTTGGCCCAACACATGATGCATTCGGCCAACTACCTCTAGCTCATCCCTTGATCAGGTGGTCAGCTGGGCGTCACACATGATAACCGTACGTACATTAGATATGTTAAATATATTCTGCCTCATTTATTCATTTCTTAAAGATCCTCAGAGATACGCACATAGCGTGATATGACCGCGCGAACGTATTGCCAAGGAAACATACTACCGATGATTTCTTTTCCAAAACAATAGATTTGGAAATAAATAATAAATCTAGAATTGCTGCCAGGCGCTTTTGCACTTGGAAGCCGTAGGATGGTAATCCAATGGCCCTCCATGGTTTCATCAACCCCATCACTAACGAGGTCATGCCACACACATGACATTGCCAATCTATTTTCATGTGTTAATATTTCAATATTTTGTTTGAACATAGTACAGACGTTGGTGCTCATATATACGCCCATACACTCACCCCTAACAGGTTGAGCCGGCATATCATCTTGAGAATTTACGAAGTCACCGTAGACGCCTTGTAGGCTTGTAGTCGACGGGAACGTCTGTTCCCACTGAACGCACATCGTCGGAAATCCTAAAATAAATATAGGATAAATGCGAGCACCAGGACTTGAACCCTGATGGGCAGGGGATACTAGTGTCTTCCTAACCATCCAACCACAGGTTGGCTCACATGTTTCAATATTTTTTGCAAAGATATAGCCTAATTACATGCCTTGCCCATTAACGAGCACTTGCGCAGGGTCATGTTATCTCTATTTGAAGAGAACCTCCTCTTAGGTGGTTGAAGAATAAGAACCGTAGCCATCCAAGTAAAGGTGGAGACCGATGAGCCGTGCCAACAACTATTTCATGCTCATGTGATGCATGGTTCTACATCAGAAGCTTTCCAATACTCTTATTTTGTTTAATTTTAAAAATTGCGATATGAATGGTAACAAACAAATAAAGTGCGGCAATTGACATCCATGTTACTCATTTGGAAGATACATCCCTACCAACTTCTAATCACTGTGAATTCCATATGAAAATCCTGAATACATGTTGACTGCTCTCCGCTTCCTTTGCAAAGGCAAGTTACCTTCGGATGCTCGTCTCAACCCTTGTGGCACATATCTCATGCACATAATCAACATGGGCATTAAGATAAAAGGATATGTCGAATTATACTCGCAACCTCTTTTGCTATGCCAAGATACACTTTAATTAACAACTATACATTCTTTGCGAAAATAAAATATATTGCCATTCATATATTTCTCAATTAAAGATTTTCCAGATATACACTTATGCATGATACGATTGTGTATTTTCAGTTATTTCTTTTTCAATAAAATCTGATAGGCAACATGTTAAGAATATGATGAAAACAATTAATCAGAAAACAAAAATAAAACTTGAAAACATTTTCAGTGCACCTCTATGTGTGACACACACATTATGAATGCACCTTTTAAGTGTGACACACACTTTCCACTTAGTTTCTTATTTGAGATAACCGTCGAGCAGTATTGCCAAAAATAAGTAGTGAAAACATTATTTAGAAACATGCAACAATGACACATGATCCAAAACAAAATCAATGTGGTACTTTCTCCACTTACTATCGACTAATCGTCGTTGCTCGTGCATACGTCTCTACAAGGTGAGTGCTTTCTCTCAACTAGGAAGGTGTTGGGCCCCCATGTGAAAAAGTTTGTAGCATGCAAGAATTTCCTGAAGTGGCCTCAAGGTATATTGAACCAATAGGAGATTAGTAACAACCCCTCAAAAAACTAGGAGATTAGTAACGTAACCAATGACCAGGACCTGCACACACATAGACAATAATGCCATGGCCCCAAATAGGACTAGTAAGATTGTCACTCTCACAAGCTTGCTCCAACTCAAAAACTGAGCACATATCACACCACTCAAAATCTGTGCACGACTTTCTCCAGTCACCTGTCACCGCCAAGGACACATGCGCGTGTGCAACACAATCGTCATCATCAGTCATATCAAGGCCCAAGAATACCACCTGGAAGGGCGCGACATGACACACACAGTGGTCACAACCGCCCGCATGACAAATTAGTCCAGTGCCCCACCCATGTAGCCCATTGATATTGCCACTTTCAGCTTTCTTTCGTGACCCTTCATGGTGTCCCGCACGATAAGGTGAATGGGCGTCCAATTATCCAGAAGGAGAACGTGACCATGGCGGCAGTCCCACGTAGGGTATTTATAGTTACCCTTGCGATCGTCGGGAATGTCTACACTGAATTTCATTGTGGAGATGAAGCGTGGGAGGGGGCTTTCCTTGGTAGAAAGTCGAGGGGCTAGGAATAAAGGAACCCGGCATGGGTGTAGATCCATGGAACTTATTGTAGTAACCATGAAAGGAATGGCAAGAGAGAAGACCGCTCCATTGCTTGTTGGCGAGGGAGGCATGCGCGAGGCACGCAGGCTCATTTGGCGGGAGGCGAAAGAAGATCTCCTTGAGTAGCTCGTATGGTAGCAATTGTATTGGTCGGGGCGACATGGTTGGTGGAGGCGACGGTTTCATGAGGGGAGAGGTTGGAGGGTATATTTTTATGATGATTTTGGGGAGTTAGTGTTTCTTGCCAATATTGACCACCCTATGGGCCACCGAAAACACAACCAATATTTTGGCTAGCCAAAGAATTGAAAGGTCAAGCTCGGGTTAAAATCAAGACACACGAGGTCCCTGGCAGGCCATTTGGGCCTCGAGGCAGGCCTGTTGTCAGGATTTTCCTACTGAGAGGCTACCTCCGGTGTATTTCAATGTCACCCAGCACGACGCATGTGAGCCTCGACTCCAGCCGCAAAGAGCGAGATCCGGCGACCTTACTACCACATGCGGGCCTGATGAATGCCGTTGCAACCACTGTCTTCTCGCCGAAGTGGCTATAGATGGGGTTGTCGGTTTAGTGCATGTAACATGGAGCCTTGCTCGTGTACGCCTGGATACGCTCACAACTCCTCATATTGTCCCCAAATAAGTTCTCGATTTTTTCTTTCGACAGCATAGAAAATGCGTGCCTTAACATTAGAGAAGGCATTGGGTATAGGAACACATAATCTATTGAGATATCATCTAGCATGAATGTTGGCACAGTCGTACGGATGCGAGACTTTTCTTGAGTCATCCATTGGCCCAACGCACGGTGCATTAAGGCAAATCCTCTAGTGCATTGCTGGATCAGACACCCAACAAGGCATCGCTTGGTGTGGCAGGAGCCATCCGTTGGTCGAATTCTCATCGCATTAAGCCAACTCTCTCCAACACATTGGCGGGTCAGACGGCCAGTTGGGCATCGTGTGATGTGTCCTGAGCCGTTCATTGACCAACACGCGATGCATTTGAGACGGGACCCTCAAACTCATTGTCTGATTAGGCTACTAGCCAGGTGTTGTGTGACATCTCAGGAGCTGTCCGTTTGCCCAACACGCGGAACATTGAGACATCTTTCTCTAGAGCATTGCCGGATTAGATGGACAGCCGAGAGTTGCATGATGTGTCAGGAGCAGTGTATTGGCCCAACGCACGACACATAGGACAACTCCCTATAGCACATTGCAGGATCCAACCACCAGATGTGTGTTGCGTGAAGTGTCCGGAGCCATCGATTTGCACAACGCGCAGTGCACTAAGACGGCTCCCTCTAGTGCATCATCGAATTAGACACTCAGCAAGGCATCACGTGACATGTCCGGAGCCGTTCATTGGCCCAATTCTCATTGCATTGAGCGAGGTCCCTCAAGCGCATTGTCGGGTTAGATGGCCAATTGGGCGTCACATGATGTTTCCAGAGCCATCTGTTAACCCAAAACGTGATGCATTGAGCCAGCTCCCTCCACAGCATTGCCGAATTAGACAACTACATAGGAGTTGTGTGACATGTTAGGAGCTATCAGTTGTCCCAGCACGCGGAGCATTGAGCCAACTTTCTCCAAAGCATTGCTGGATTGGCCGGCCGGCCGGGAGTTTCGTGATGTGTGAGGAGTAGTCTGTTGGCCCGACGGGTGAGACATTGAGCCAACTCCCTCTAGCGCATTGCAGGATCAGACAAACAACTGGGTGTTGCGTGACGTGTCTGGAGCCATCCGTTGGTGCAAAACACAGTGCACGGAGCCAGCTCCCCCCAGCACATCACTAGATCATGCGGCCAGCTGGGCATTGCGTGACATGTTAGGAGCCTTCTGTTCACCCAACACTCAATGCATTTGGCCAACTCCCTCTAGCGCATCCCTCGATCAGGTGGTCAGCTGGGCGTCACACATGATAATCCGGACATACATTAGATATGTTAAATATATTCTGCCTCATTTATTCATTTCTTAAAGATCCTCAAAAGACACACATAGCGTGAGACGGCCGCGCGAACGTATTGCCAAAGAAACATACTACCGATGATTTATTTTCCAAAACAATAGATATGGAAATAAATAATAAATCTAGAATTGCTACCAGGCGCTTTTGCACTTTGAAGCCGTAGGCTGGTATCCATGGTTTCATCAACCCCATCACTAACGAGGTCACGTCACACAAACGCCATCTCCAATCTATTTTCTTGTGTTCATATTTCAATATTTTTTTAACATAGTACAGACGCAGGCACTCATATATAAGTCCGTACACTCACCCCTACGAACGCGTACACACATGTACCCCTATGAGCACATCTGAGAGATTGAGCCGGCATATCATCTTGAGAATTTACGAAGTCACCGTAGATGTCTTGTAGGCTTGTAGTCGACTGGAACGTCTCCTCCCACTGAACGCACATCGTTGGAAATGCTGAAATAAATATAGGATAAATGCGAGCACTAGGACTTGACCCTGGTGGGCTGGGGATACCACTATCTTCCTAACCATTCAACCACAGGTTGGTTTGCATGTTTCAATATTATTTAAAATGATACAGAATAATTATATGCCTTGCCCATTAATGAAAACACTAAATAGGCAACATCTTAAGAATATGATGAAAACACTATATAGGAAAACAAAAATAAAAGGAAACCATTTTCGGTGCACTTCTATGTGTGACACACACATTTTGAATGCACCTTTAAAGTGTGAAACACATTTTCTACTTATTTTCTTATTTGAGATAACCGTCTATCCGTATTGCCAAAAATAAGTAGCGAAAACATTATTTAGAAACGTGCAACAATGACACATGATCCAAAACAAAATAAATGTGGTATCTTTCTCCACTTACTATCGACTGATCGTTGTTGCTCGTGCGTACATCTCTACATGGTGAGTGCTTTCTCTCAACTAGGAAGGTATTGGGCCCCTAAGTGCAAAAGTTTGTAGCATGCAACAATTTCTTGAAGTGTCCTCAAGGTATATTGAACCAACATGAGATTAGTAACATAACCAATGAACGGGACCTTCACACAGAGATAATAATGCCTTGGCCGCCAACAGGACTAGTGAGATTGTCAGTCTCACTAGCTTTCTCCAAGTCAAAATCTGAGCACGTATCGCTCCACTCAAAATCTGAGCACGACTTGCTGCAGTCACCTTTCACCGGCAAGGAGACACGCACTTGTGCAACACAATCGTATCATTAGTCATGTCATGTCACAAGAATACCACCCAGAAGGGCCCGGCATGACACATGCGATGGTCACAACCGCTCGCAACACAAAGAAGTGTAGTGGCCCCATCGATGTAGCCCTTTGAAATTGGCACTTTCAGCTTTCTTTGGCAGCCCGTCATGGGGTCCCACACGACAAGGTGAGTGGTCGTCCGAATATACTGAAGGAGAACGCGATCATGCGGCAGTCCCACGCAGGGTATTTATAGTTACCCCTGCGGTCATTGGGAATGTCTGCATTGAATTTAATGGTGGAGATGAAAAGCGGGAGGGGGCTTTACTCAAAGAAAGTCAAGGGGCCAGGAATAAAGGAACCCCGGCATGGGGGTAGATCCATGGAACTTACGGTAGCGACCATGAAAGGCATGGCAGGAGAGAAGACCGTGCCATTGCTTGTAGGCTAGGGAGGGACGCACGAGGCACGCAGGCTCATTCGGCGGGAGGCGAAAGAATATCTCCTTTGTAACACCCTGGTTTTCACTCCCTGTTTTTTTCCTTCGCAAGGACACACACACGTGTGCAACACAATCGTATCATTAGTCATGTCATGTCACAAGAATACCACCCAGAAGGGCCCGGCATGACACATGCGATGGACACAACTGCTCACAACACGAAGAAGTGTAGTGGCACCATTGATGTAGCCCATTGAAATTGGCACTTTTAGCTTTCTTTGGCGGCCCGTCATGGGGTCCCACACGACAAGGTGAGTGGGCGTCCGAATATACTGAAGGAGAACACGATCATGCGGCAGTCCCACGCAGGGTATTTATAGTTACCCCTGCGGTCATTGGGAATGTCTGCATTGAATTTCATGGTGCAGATGAAAAGCGGGAGGGGGCTTTACTCAAAGAAAGTCAAGGGGCCAGGAATAAAGGAACCCCAGCATGGGGGTAGATCCATGGAACTTACGGTAGCGACCATGAAAGGCATGGCAGGAGAGAAGACCGTGCCATCGCTTGTTGGCTATGGAGGCACGCGCGAGGCACGCAGGCTCATTCGGCGGGAGGCGAAAGAATATCTCCTTTGTAACACCCTGGTTTTCGCTCCCTGTTTTTTTTATAGTTACCCCTGCAGTCATTGGGAATGTCTGCATTGAATTTCATGGTGGAGATGAAAAGCGGGAGGGGGCTTTACTCAAAGAAAGTCAAGGGGCCAGGAATAAAGGAACCCCGGCATGGGGGTAGATCCATGGAACTTACGGTAGAGACCATGAAAGGCATGGCAGGAGAGAAGAGCGTGCCATCGCTTGTTGGATAGGGAGGCACGCGCGAGGCACGCAGGCTCATTCGGCGGGAGGCGAAAGAATATCTCCTTTGTAACACCCTGGTTTTCCCTCCCTGTTTTTTTCCTTCGCGGGATTTGACTCCCGTCTTTTTTCTCGGTGTTATCAGATTTCTCTAGCTCTTGGGAATATGAAGATGGTCATATAGCCTTGCCTTTCCTATCCAGCCAGAGATTCTCTCCAGATCAACCTTGCCACCCAAGATCTATTCTCAGGATTTTGCCGCCGAAACCCTACATTCCGAGTTGCTGGAAGGGAAACCCTGATCCTCTCAGTTACAAAGGAACCCCAATTTCCTTTGATCTGTTGCCTCCCAAACTTTTTCCAGTGATCATCCTTCATCTATAAACCCTGTATATACAAAAATATTGCCAAGTCATTTGCAATATTTTTCATTTATAATTAATTCCTTTTTCTGCCAGTTAAAGGAATTAAATCCAGGAAAATATCTATCAATCTCCAAAGTTCATGAAAACTTGTGGAGATATTCTTTGTGATCATATTGAGCTCCCATAAAAATATTGGCCATAATTAAATAAGGGAAATTGCATTTTCCTATTTAAAGCCAATATTGCGTTTTGGGCACTTTCTAAAGGAACTACCATTTTGGTAGCTAGGAAAAATCCCAAATAAATTTTGGACCTTCTTATATCCATATCTTCACCATTTCCATCAAGAACCCAAGTTCCACCCATTAAATTTTGAGCACAACACCAATTTGCAAATTCTATCCAGTTGGGCAAATTGCAAAGGAAGTGCTTGAAAAATTGATCCATTTGATCTGAAATTTTTCATGGTGATTCACATTTCTAAATTACTCATGAAAACCAAAAAATAGCTCAATCCATCTATCCATTTGTCCACAGCATTTTTCTCAAGTTTCTATCCATTTGGAAGTGATGTGAAGGAAGTACCATGTAGGCATTTCCAAATGAGCTGAAACTTTTCCAGTACCTTAATATGTTCAAATCATCACCATCCACCAAAATTCAACTCATTTCATCAAGCCATATGAGTGCAACTTCAAAATCCCTTTTCTGGACTAGATTTGGCATTACAAAGGAAGTGGGTGCAAATCTTGTCCAAATGACTTCCAATTTTACCATCACATAGTCCTTCCTACTGTATTTCATTTTGACAAAGTCTCAGATCCCCACCCTCATCCATTTCTCCAGAAAATTCCACCCAAGTTTGCTGTTAAAATCTTTTTCAGCAAGGTTCACTCACCTCAGAGCCACCTAGTTGGTTCTAGCCACTTCCCTCACCTATTTGAGCAGTGATCTACTTGTTGGACAAGGTGTGACAACACCTAGATGCCCGAGACGTGTGGTACCCATGGTGACCACGCAACGAACGTCCAGAAACCGTGCTCTGCGCCTCTGTCGTCTTCGTGCCGTCGCCTCCGGCCAGACTCCGCTTGTCCGAGCTTGTCTAGCGGTTCCCCTGCACCCACGTACACCCCCTCCAGCACCTTCCCCCTCCTCTCTCCTTCTCCTCACGCCACGGCAACTCCGGCGAACTGTGCGCCCGTGACTCGCCGTCGTCGTCTTTCTCTTGTCACCTCCCTCCTTTGGCCTCTTCTCCCCCGAGCTGTCTCCTCCTTCTGGCGTTCGTCAGGTCGGCGCCATGCACGACCAAAGCCATGTCGCCGGCACTCCAGTGCGTGGCTAAGATCACCACGGCGGCCGTCCTCATCCCCTCTCGTCGCCGGGCTATAAATAGCCCTCCCCGGTCTCGTTTCTGATCACCTGTAGCTCCACCACTCTTCCCTGGTCCCGCCCATCCTCTCACCAGAGCTCAGGAAGCTCTCCTCGCCGCCCACTGCCGCCTCGGTCCCCGTCGGCCGCCGCCTAAATTCGCCCCACACCGAGCCCTTCCTTTACTACTAACACCACCAGCCTATCCCCACTACCCCACTGGATCCCTTCCGCGCCTCGGCCGTCCTCTGGAGGGGCCAGATCCTCGACCCCAACATCGCCGTAACCGCTGTCCGCCACGACCGAGGGTGCGCTCGAGCCCGACCTCCTCGAGGTCCGTGCGCCCCGGAGTGGATGCGCCTCGGCCTCCCGAGCACACCGATGGGTCGGGCTCCGAAAATGGTGGCCGGAGCCGCCTTCAGTTGCCACCGAAGTCTGCTGCTGCCTCGGCCGGGCGTGCGAGCGGGAGGTGAACGATGACCTGCCGGCAGGCCCCGCGTGCCAGTGGCCCAGCACCCTCCCCTCTGTTATTTTAAAGGGGTAGCAGTCCGGCTGGGCTGGCCCAGTGGAGCAGCGGCAGCCGCGGCAGCTTTCGGCCCAAGCCGGCCGAGCTGCACAGTAGCCTCTCTCCATTTCCACAGAAAAAATAGTCAGGGACCCATAAGTAAATATTTTATTTACAAAAGGGTCCTTCCACAGTCAACCGTTCATAACTTTTCGCTACTAACTCCGAATCAGGTGAATCCAACGCCCACGTCTTCGTCTCGTCGAGCCCGTTCTGATGGAGTCATTTTCATAATGTTTCCACACAGCGGAAATGATCATTTTGCCCTTCCCCTTATCAGCCCCCCTCCGAGAGAGAACGGTTTCCGGCGATCCTTTTCGCGGACTCTTCGCACTTCCTCCCGGAGTAATTCTTCGACCCCAGGCAAGCCAACCATCTGATATATGCCCTAAAGCATTGCTCTATGTTATTCTTGTGTGTTTAACCTAATAATGATGCCCGTGCTAGAACTACTTGAATTCCTGTTAGTTTGTATTCGTCATTCATAATACTGGATCATGTTTATCATTACCGCACAAATGACTCATTATGATGTTACATGGAAATAGGTTGTTATGTTTATGCCAGTTGTTACCTCATACATAGTTAACACCAGGTCAAGCTATTCATGATGGATATACCTACCGGTAAAGTGCTTGCTAAAACTGAACATAGTTGGTAGATCTTGAGCCACATGTCTGGGCTTATTTGTGCAACCACGTTTGCCGGTATGGGACGGCCTTGACTTGGTCTGGCTCCGTGCTCTTTCACCAGTACCTCCATGCAGGGAGGGTTATGCGTGCGTGCTACCCTGATCAGGTAGACGGCGATAACCCTGTGAGCCCAGTTGGTTGTTTGCGCGCGGTCCCCGTTTGGGACAGTTTAGTTTGGCCACGACTGTGGCAGGTGTCATGGGGTGACACGGGGGCCACCCAGGGCTTGACTCCGTGAAAGGATGATTGCCGGTGGTACGATGGGAGAGTCACAGGTCAGACATGTTTCGTTGGAGTAGCGCTGGTCCACCCAAATGGGATCACGAGGTCAGGTGCTCGATGGTGTGGGTAAAGTGCGCAACCTCTGCAGAGTGTAAAATCTATTCGAATAGCCGCATCCACGGTATTGGACAGCCCATCCAGACATCACTAGGTGGTCAACCATAATGATGGTAATAATGGTGGAAGAACCTGTCCTGCATAGACATCAGATGTTGTCAGAAATATGGTATGTTAGCCATGGGATGGCTATGGAAGAGATGAACAGATGACTGAAAGACTTGGATTGAACTTGACTCAGTCTCAGATTGGGTCATGAGAATGTTTAGAGTATGGATTACTTACTTGCCATGCTTTACTTTACTTTAGTATCACACTGGATAAACCTGTTATGACTTGATAATTAATAATGCTAGCTAGGTATGCTATGCCATGATAATTAATGTTACTCTAATAACAAATACATGCTTGAATGCCATGGATTGCATTGCTTGGTGTATATCTTAGTTTGGTTTGCTTGCGAGTACATTCAAAAGTACTCAGCGGCCTTCAATGTGGCCAGGTTCATGTAAGGATCCGTCGTCAAGGAGTCAGAGCGTTCGTGGGCTAGGAGAGTAACCCAGTCAGATCCCTGTGGATTGGAGCCGCACCAAGACCATGCTGCCTTAGATAGAGCTTTTCCGCTGCCACCCCTTTGTAATTATCATGTAAGACTTATATACCCATTAATAGAAATGCCTGTGTTCATGATACTTATTGTAAAAGCGCATGCCAGAGTGATTTCCTGGGTTGGTATGCGTGGCGATCGTCTGGCTACAGTGGTAATCAGGCGGGGTGCCACATCCTTGAGTAGCTCGTCCGGTAGCGATTGTATCGGTGGCGGCGCCATGGTTCGTGGAGGTGAGGGTTTTGGGAGAGGAGAGGTTTGAGGGTATGTTTTTATGATGATTTTGGAGAGTTAGTGTTTCTTGCCAATATTGGCCACCCTATGGGTCATGTAAAACTCGACCAACATTTTGGCTAGCCAAAGAATTGAAACGGCAAGCTCGGGCTAAATTCAAGAGAAACCGGGTCCCTGCAGGCCATCCAGGGCCCGAGGCAGGCCTGCTGTCAGGCTTTTCCCATTGTGAGGCCACCTCTGGTGTATTAAATGTCACCCAACACGAGGCGTGTGAGCCTCGGCTCTAGTCCCAAAGCGCGCGAGATCTGGCGGCCTTCCTACCCGATGCGGGCCAGATGAACGCCATTGCAACCACAGTCTTCTCACCGAAGTGGGTGTAGGTGGGGTTGTCAGTTAACTGCAGGTAACATGGAGCCTTGCTCGTGTCCGCCCGGACATGCCTGCAACTCGTCATATTGTCCCCAAATAAGGTCTCGCTTTTTTCTTTCGAGAGCATAGAAATTGTGTGCCTTGACTTTGGAGAAGGCATAGGGTATACGAACGCATAATCTATTGAGATCTCATCTAGCATGAAGGTTCGCACAGTCATACGGACGCGAGACTTGTCACGACTCATCCGTTGGCCGAATGCACGGTGCATTGAGACAACTCCTCTAGCGCATTGCCAGATCACAGGCCAAACAAGCCATTGCGGGACGTGTCAGGAGCCGTCCGTTGGCTCAATTCTCATCGCACTGAGCCAGCTCTCTCCAGCACATTGCTGGATCAAACAACCAGTTGGGCATCATGTGATGTGTCCAGAGCAGTTTATTGACCAACATGCGATGCATTTGTGCAGGCACCCTCAAACCCATTGCCAGATTAGACAACCAGCCAGGTGTTGTGTGACATGTCAGGAGCTGTCTGTTGGCCCAACACATGGAACATTAACCATCTTTCTCCAGCGCATTGCCACATTAGACGGATAGCCAGGAGTTGCATGATGTGTCAGGAGCAGTCTATTGGCCCAACGCGCGACACATTGGACAACTCCCTCTAGAGCATTGCAGGTGCACACGACCAGTTAGATGTTGCGTGAAGTGTCCGGAGTCATCAGTTTGCACAACGCGCAATGCACTAAGACGGCTCCCTCCAGCGCATCATCGAATTAGACACTCAGCAAGGCATCACGTGACATGCTCGGAGCTGGTCGTCGGCCCAATTCCCATCACATTGAGCGAGGTCCCTCTAGCGCATTGTTGGATTAGATGGCCAATCGGGCGTCACATGATGTGTTCAGAGCCATCTCTTAACCCAAAACATGATGCATTGCACCAGCTCCCTCCACCGCATTGTCGGATTAGGCAACGACATAGGAGTTGTGTGACATGTCAGGAGCCATACGTTGGCCCAGCACGCGGAGCATTGTGCCCAATTTGTCCAAAGTATTGCTGGATTGGACGGCCGACCAGGAGTTTCGTGATGTGTCAGGAGTAGTTTGTTTGCCCGATGCGTGACATATTAAGCCAACTCCCTCCAGCACATTGCAGGATCAGACGACCAGCTGGGTGTTGCATGACTTCTCAGGATCCGTCCGTTGGCGCAACATGCTGTGCATTGAGCCAGCTCCCTCCAGCGCATCACCAGATCAGACGGCCAGCTGGGCGTTGCGTGACGTGTTAGGAGCCTTTTGTTGGCCCAACACATGATGCATTAGGCCAACTCCCTCTAGCGCATCGTTGGATTAGGTGGTCAGCTGGGCGTCACACATGATAACCGTACGTACATTAGATATATTAAATATATTCTGCCTCATTTATTCATTTCTTAAAGATCCTCAGAGAGACGCACATAGCATGATACGACCACGCGAACGTATTGCCAAAGAAACATACTACCAATGATTTCTTTTCCAAAACAATAGATATGGAAATAAACAATTAGTCTAGAATTGCTGCCAGGCGCTTTTGCACTTGGAAGCGTATGGTAATCAAATGGCCCTCCATGGTCTGATCAACCCCCGTCACGAACGTGGTCACGCCACACACATGCCATCGCCAATCTGTTTTCTTGTGTTCATATTTCTATATTTTTTTTGAACACAGTACAGACGCAGGCGCTTATATATACGCCCGCACACTCACCCCTATGAACGCGCGCACACGATTGAGGGGGCATATCATCTTGAGATTTTATGAAGTGTAGTCGACGAGAATGTTTCTCCCACTGAACGCGCATCGTCCGAAATCCTAAAATAAATACAGGATAAATGCGAGTACCAGGACATGAACGCTGGTGGGCTGGGGATACCACTGTCTTCCTAACCATCCAACCACAGGTTGGTTCACATGTTTTAATATTTTTTGCAATGATACAGCCTAATTACATGCCTTGCCCATTAACGAGCACTTGCGCAAAGTCATGTTATCTCCATTCGAAGAGAACCTCCTCTTAGGTGGTTGAAGAATAAGAACCGTAGCCATCCAAGTAAAGGTGGAGACCGACGAGCGGTGCCAACAACTGTTTCATGCTCATGTGATGCATGGTTCTACAGTAGAAGCTTTCCAATACTCTTATTTGGTTTTAATTTTATAAAATTGTGATATGAAAGGTAACAAACAAATAAAGTGCTGCAAGTGACATCCACGTTACTCATTTGGAAGATACATCCCTACCAATTTCTAATCACTGTGAATTCCATATGAAAATCCTAAATGCATGTTGATTGCTCTCCGCTTCCTTTGCAAAGGCAAGTTACCTTCGGATGCTCGTCTCGACCCTTGTGGCACACATCTCGAGCACATAATCAACATGGGCATTAAGATAAAAGGATATGTCGAATTATACTCGCAGCCTCTTTTGCTATGACAAGATACACTTTTATTAACTAATATACATTCTTTGTGAAAATAAAATATATTGCCATTCATATATTTCTCAATTGAAGATTTTCCAGATATACACTTATGCATGATACGATTGCGTCTTTTCAGTTATTACTTTGTCAATAAAATCTGATAGGCAACATGTTAAGAATATAATGAAAACAATAAATAGGAAAAATTAATAAAACTTGAAAACATTTTTGGTGCACCTCTATGTGTGACACACACATTTTGAATGCACTTTTTTAGTGTGGCACACATTTTCCACTTAGTTTCTTATTTGAGATAATCGTCAAGCAGTATTGCCAAAAATAAGTAGCGAAAACATTATTTAGAAACGCGCAACAATTACACATGATCCAAAACAAAATCAATGTGGTACTTTCTCCACTTACTATCGACTAATCATCGTTGCTCGTGTGTATGTCTCTACATGGTGAGTGCTTTTTCTCAACTCGGAAGGTGTTGGGCCCCCATGTGCAAAAGTTTCTAGCACGCAAGAATTTCCTGAAGTGGCTTCAAGGTATATTGAACCAATAGGAGATTAGTAACAACCCCTCCAAAAACTAGGAGATTATTAACATAACCAATGACCAGGACCTGCACACATAGAGACAATAATGCCATGGCCCCCAACAGGACTAGTAAGATTGTTAGTCTCACAAGCTTGCTCCAATTCAAAAACTTAGCACATATCACTCCTCACAAAATCAGAGCATGAATTTCTCCAGTCACGTGTCACCGTCAAGGACACACGCACGTGTGCAACACAATCGTCATCATCAGTCATATCAAGGCCCAAGAATACGACCTGGAATGGCGTGGCATGACGCACACAATGGTCACAACCGCTCGCAGCACAAAGCAGTGCAGTTACCCATCCATGTAGCCCATTGACATTGCCAATTTCAGCTTTCTTTGGCGACCCGTCATGGTGTCCCACACGACAAGGTGAGTGGGTGTTCGATTATCCTGAAGGAGAACATGACCATGGCGGCAGTCCCACGCAGGGTATTTATAGTTACCCTCGCAATCGTAGGGAATTTCTACACTGAATTTGATGGTGGAGATGAAGCGCGAGAGGGGGCTTTCCTCAGAAGAAAGTCGGGGGACTAGGAATAAAGGAACCCCGACATGTCACCGTCAAGGACACACGTGCGTGTGCAACACAATCATCATCAAAAGTCATGTCAACGCCCAAGAATACCACCTAGAAGGGTGCGGCATGACACACACGATGGTCACAACTGCTCGCAGCACAAAGTGGTGCAGTGCCCCATCCATGTAGCCCATTGACATTGGCACTTTCAGCTTTCTTTGGCGACCCATCATGGTGTCCTACATGCAAGGTGAATGGGTGTCCAATTATCCTGAAGGAGAACGCGTCCATGGCGGCAGTCCCACACAGGGTATTTATAGTTACCCTCGCGATCGTCGGGAATGTCTACACTAAATTTCATGGTGGAGATGAAGCGAGGGAGGGGGCTTTCCTCGCAATAAAGTCAAGGGGCTAGGAATGAAGGAACCCCGGCATGGGGGTAGATCCATGGAACTTACGGTAGCGACCATGAAAGGCATGGCAGGAGAGAAGATCGCTCCATCGCTTGTTGGATACGGAGGCACGCGCGAAGCACACAGGCTCATTTGGCGGGAGGCGAAAGAAGATCTCCTTGAGTAGCTCATACGGTAGATATGTAGTGGTGGCGGCAGCAAGGTTGGTGGAGGCGAGGGTTTCAGGAGGGGAGAGGTCTGAGGTTATGTTTTTATGATGATTTTGGGGAGTTAGTGTTTCTTTCCAATATTGGCCACCCTATGGGCCACCGAAAACGCAACCAATATTTTGGCTAGCCAAAGAATTGAAAGGGCAAGCTCGGGCTAAAATCAAGACACACCAGGTCCCAGGCAGGCCTATCGTGCCTCGAGGTAGGCCAGCTGTCGGGCTTTTCCCAGTGAGAGGCCACCTCCAGGGTATTACAATGTCACCCAGCACGACGTGTGCGAGCCTCGACTCCAGCCCCAAAAGCGCGTGAGATCTGGCAACCTTCCTCCCAGATGCGGTCATGATGAACGCCTTTGCAACCAAAGTCTTCTCGCTGAAGTGGCTGTAGATGGGGTTGTCAGTTCGCTGCATCTAATGTGCAGCCTTGCTCGTGTACGTCCGGACGGGCCCGCAACTCCTCGTATTGTCCCCAAATAAGTTCATGATTTTTTTCTTTTGAGGGCATGGAAATTGTGTGCCTTAACTTTAGAAAAGGCATAGAGTATAGGAACACAGAATCTATTGAGATCTCATCCAGCATGAATGTTCACACAGTCGTACGGATGCAAGACTTTTCTTGAGTCGTCCATTGGACCAATGCACGGTGCATTGAGACAACTCCTCTAGCGCATTGCCAGATCAGACGCCCAACAAGGCATCGCGTGACGTGTCAGGAGTCGTCCGTTGGCCCAATTCTCGTCGCATTGTGCAACCTCTCTCTAGCACATTGCTGGATCAGACAGCCAGTTGGGCATCGTGTGATGTGTCCTGAGTGGTTCGTCGACCAACACGCGATGCATTTGAGATGGCACCCTCAAAGCCATTGCCGGATTAAACAACCAACCAGGTGTTGTGTGACATGTCAGGAGCTGTCCGTTGGCCCAACACGTGGCACATTGAGCCATCTTCCTCCATAGCATTAACAGATTAGATGGACAGCAGGGAGTTGCATGATGTGGCAGGAGCAGTCTATTGGCCCAACGCGCGACACATAGGACAACTCCCTCTAGCGCATTGTAGGATCACACTACTAGTTGGGTGTTGCGAGAAGTGTCTGGAGCCGTTGGTTCACACAAGCGCAGTGCACTAAGATGACTCCCTCCAGCGCATCATCGAATTAGACACTCAGCAAGGCATTGCGTGACATGTTGGGAGCCGTTCATTGGCCCAATTCTCGTTGCATGCATTGAGTGAGGTCCCTTTAGCGCATTGTCGGATTAGATGGCCAATCGAGCCATTTGTTGACCCAAAACGTGATGCATTGAGCCAGCTCCCTCCACCGCATTGTCGGATTAGACAACCGCATAGGAGTTGTGTGACATGTCAGGAGCCATCCATTGGCCCAACAAGCGAAGCATTAATTGAGCCAACTTTCTCCAAAGCATTGCTGGTTCGGCTGGCCGACTGGGAGTTTCGTGATGTGTGGGTAGTAGTCTGTTGGCATGACACGTGAAACATTGAGCCAACTCCCTCCAGCGCATTGCAGGATCAGACGAACAGATGGGTGTTGCGTGATGTGTCTGGAGCCGTCCGTTGGCACAAAACACGATGCACTGAGCCAGCTCCCTTCAGTGCATCACCATATGAGGCGGCCAGCTGGGCGTTGTGTGACATGTTAGGAGCCTTCTGTTGGCCCAACACACGATGTATTAGGCCAACTCCCTCTAGCGCATCCCTCGATCAGGTGGTCAGCTAGGTGACACACATGATAACCGTACATATATTAGATATGTTAAATATATTCTGACTCATTTATTCATTCCTTAAAGATCCACAAAAGAGATGCACATAGCGTAATACGACCGCGCAAACGTATTGCCAAGGAAACATACTACTTCTCCAAAACAATAGATATAGAAATAAATAATAAATCTAGAATTGCTGCTAAGCACTTTTGCACTTCGAAGCCGTAGGATGGTAATCCAATGGCCCTCCATGGTTTGATCAACCCCATCACGAACGAGGTCACGCCACACACGCCATCGCATATCTATTTTCATGTGTTCATATTTCAATATTTTTTTGAACATAGTATGGACGCATGCGCTCATATATATGCCCATACACTCACCCCTATGAATGTGTACACACATTATCGTGGTGTTCTCGCTGGTGGATTCACGTCACGGCAGAGGCCAGGCGGTGGCTTGAGTTAAGGGTAAGGCTGCAGTGGAGATCAGGGGACGGGATTGGGCAAGCAGCACGCGGTGGTTTACCCAGGTCCGGGGCCCTCGCTGGGAGGTAACACCCCTACTCCTGCATGTCTGAAATATATGTGGAGTATGTAGCAGTACAGAGTTGCTCCTGGAGCTGTATTCAGAGGAAGCTGTAGGAGCCGAGTGCTGAAGCCGTTGCCTCATGCGTGAGGAGCAATGTGTGTGTGAGCTATGTGTGTGCCTGAGTGTGTGGCGTGAGAGCCAGAGAGATGTGAGCATGGGGAAAAATGGGCTCCCTGGGTCACCTTATAAAGGGCTGCCCAGGGGACAAGAGGTGGACCACATGGCCTAACTACACTGTTGGGGGGACACATGACGTGGGAACAGTGCTGGCTGCTCATCTACAGTGCCAGCCACGCATCCACAGTGCTCCACTATAGAGTATGGCCGTCATGTCTGCGCAGGTCCGACGGGACGTCTTAGTTGACTTGGCCAGATTCCAGCCGGACGGGCTCCATCTGGACGGCTCTACCCGGACGGCTCCACCCGGACAGCTCTACCCAGACGGGCTCAACCCGGACAGGCTCTACCCGGATGGCTCAACCCGGATGGCCCTACCTAGACGGCCCCACCCGGATGGCTCAACCTCGATGGCTTCAGCCAGCGAGGTTCAGCCGGCCAGGTTCAGCCAGCAAGGTTCAGCTGGCCAAGTTCAGCGAGCCAGGTTCAGCCAGCCACGGGGCACTCCCCTGGCAATGTTTTGAAGTGTCGCTTCACTGTCTTGGGCCTACTCGGGGGTCATCCCCTCGACACACATGTAGCCCTCTGAGCACCTCCGACAGATTGAGCTGACATATCATCTTGAAATTTTACAAAGCCACCATAGACACCTTGTAGGCTTGTAGTCAACGAGACGTCTCCGTCCACTGAACGCGCACCATCGGAAATCCTAAAATAAATAAAGGATACAATCGAGCACCAGGATTTGAAACCTAGTGGGTTGGGGATGCCACTGTCTTCCTAACCATACAACCATAAGTTGGTTTGCATGTTTCAATATTTTTTGCAATGACACAGTCTAATTACATGCCTTGCCCATTAACGAGCACAATTGCACAAAGTCATGTTATCCCTATTTGATGAGAACCTCCTCTTAGGTGGTTGAAGAATAAGAACGATAGCGATCCGAGTAAAGGTGGAAACCGACGAGCGGTGCCAACAACTATTACATCCTCATGTGATGCATACTTCTATAGAAGAAGCTTTCCAAAATTCTTATTTTTTTTAATTTGATAAACGTGCGATATAAAAGGTAACAAACAAATATAGTGTGTCAAGTGAAATCCACATCACTAATTTGGAAGATACATCCCTGCCAATTTCTAATCACTGTGAATTCCATATGAAAATCCTGAATGCATGTTGGCTGCTATCCACTTCCTTTGCAAAGGCAAGTTACCTTCGGATGCTCGTCTCGACCCTTGTGGCACAAATCTCGAGCACAAAATCAACATGAAGGCATTAAGATAAAAGGATATGTCGAAATATACTCGCAACCTCTTTTGCTATGCAAAGATACACTCTAATTAACTGATATACATTTTTTGTGAACATAAAATATATTGCCATTCATATATTTCTCACTTAATGATTTTCCAGATATAGACTTATGCGTGATATGATTGCGTATTTTCAGTTATTTATTTTTCAATAAAATCTCATAGGCAACATCTTAAGAATATGTTGAAAACACTAAATAGGAAAACAAAAATAAAACTGGAAAACATTTTTGGTGCACCTCTATGTGTGAGGTATATCAATGGATCTGACCTTCACAAACAGGTTCTTCTTCCCTTTGAGCACATCCAGATAAATAGAGCGCTATTGCTTGGTACAGAAGGGATGGTTGATAAGAGCTAGATCTTTCTCATTGGGATACGGGTCACGGCGGTGAAACACACAAAACTCCTTAGCAGACATCTCTGTCACGGACTTGGCCTTCTCCTTTGTCTTGCTTGCAACTTGCTTGGTTCTCTGCACTGGATGCACTGACTGAGCACTTGAAGTTGCGCCAACATCCTCAGAAGTGCAATAGCGCTTGGAACCCCCTGGACACTTTGGATTCTTGTGACTGGCCTGATACCCAGCACTGCTATCACCTGGAACACACAACATAGAGTGGGGGAAAAGCAGGTGTAAATCATTGCATAAGCCAACGAAAAGGAAACAACATGAATTGAAGGTTGATACGAGGGAAGTGGAAGTTGACAACCCTGGGCGGTAGGACCACCCACCAGCAGCGGTAGTGCCGCCTACAAGCGGTAGTACCGCTCCTAGGGAGCGGTAGTACTACCTGAGGGGTATGTCAACGGCCTGACCACAACCGCGGCTAGATCCGATACTACCGGGGGGCCAAATTCAAATTCCCTCCAACCAAACTTCAATCCACCTATTCTAGCAGTCTTCTACATCTACTCAAGCCTTGATTTGACTAAAAATTGACGAATGCCACAAATATTGCCCTAGAACCTAGATTAAACATCTAGAACCATAGGACAGGAAAACAAGGGCAATACCGACATCCATGGCAAGAGGATAAGGTGGGGATCGATCCCACCGAACGGAATCGTGGAAGACGACACGGAATCAGCGGCCCTCCGGTGCTTGTTCGTCGCCTATGAGAGGAGAGGGAATGGGAGAGAGAGAGATGAATGGGTATGGGGGAGTTGGAACTTCCCTTGCCCGACTCATAACCCCCCGCGCCCTGCCACTAAGCGGTAGTACCGCTCGGAGGAGCGGTAGTAGCACCCCGATACTACTCCATGGTAGGAGGCTGGGTAGTATTGCTTGAGCTGTAGTACCGAGGTGCTCGGCGGTAGTACCGCTTACAAGCGGTAGTACCACCCAGACACCATGGTAGTACCGCGTAGGCGACAACAAGCAAGATCAAGTTTTAAAAGGGTGGCTTATGCATATTTAGAGAGGTTGTGGATGAGATGGCTTGGGTTGGGGACACGAAACACTAGCAAATGGGAAGAGACACTCCAAATTCAAAGAGAGACAAAAAGAAGGAGCAAACCTGGAGTTACTCAAAGCACAAGCAACGTCCAAAGCGACTAGGTAAAACCAAAGTAGACCAACTCACTACAGGAATCAGGAGATTTGCCGTCTGCCATGGCAGACGATAAGGCATGCCTGGCGGACGGCAAAGGCCTTTGCCGTCAGCGAGTAGACGGCGACACATCCGGCTGGAAAGACTACGGCAAAGGGCTCTTAGCCGTCTGCTGGCAGACGACAAATATGCAAAGGCCTTTGTCGTCTGCCAGCGGACGGCAAAGAGCCTGGACGGCACACGTGGCAGCTTAGGTCTGTTATGGGGTTAACGGCGTGCTTTGCCGTCTGCCAGCAGACGGCAAAGTGCCCAAATAGGCCAGCCCAGGTAGCTGCCATGTGGCATGCGATGCCATCTGCGGGCAGACGGCAAAGAGGCAAAGGTCTTTGCCATCTGCCAGTAGACGGCAAAGCTGCCAAATAGGCCAGCCCAGTACACCCCAGGTTGCACAGGTAGCTTCCACGTGGCAGCTTTGCCGTCTGCTGGCTGATGACAAAGCTCTTTGCCGTCTGCTGGCAGATGGCAAAGAGCCTGTACAACACCTTCTTTTTTCTGTTTTTTCTTAAATTCATTCGATTTCACAGAATTTCACAGATATATATAACAAGTTTCCAACAACATATATATAACAAGTTTCCAAGAACATATATATAACAAGTTTCCAACAACAAGTTATCCAACAACATATCCAACATAAAATGGTTTCATCCATACATACATATCCAACAACAAGTTAGCAACAAGTTTCCAAAAACATAAAGGAAGCACAAGGAGAAGAGTAGACTCCATCAATGCAAGCTTCCTCATTTAAAGGAAATCTGCAAATTGAGAAAGAAGAAAGTTATAAGAAGAAGAAGAAGACTAGCTAGAAGAAGAAGAAAAAAGAAGAAGAAGAAGAATCTTCTTCTTCTGCTAACTAAGGTAGGTAAAAATGCCATTTTTTAGCTAAGCTAGGTAAAAATGCTAAGTGTAGGTCACTTTAGAGCTAAGCTAGGTAAATAGGTCATTTTGGAGCTTAGTAAGGTTATTATGTCATTTTGGAGGAAAATAAGCTAAGTCTATGTCATTTTGGAGCTAAACCAAGGTTATCATGCCATTTTTTACCTAAGTATGCTAACTATGTCATAAATGAACTGAAGAAGCTAAGTCTAGGTCATTTTTGAGCTAACATAGGTAGTTATGCCATTTTTGAGCTAACTAAGCATATTAAGTCATTTAGGAGGAAAAAATGCTAAGTATAGGTCATTTTATAGCTATCCTAGGTAAAGTATGTCAGTTTGGAGCTAAGTAAGGTTATTATGTCATTTTCGAGGAAAATAAGCTAAGTATAGGTCATTTTGGAGCTAAACCAAGGTTATTATGCCATTTTTTTTACCTAAGTGAGCTAATTATGTCATAAATGAACTAGCTAAGCTAATTATAGATCATTATTGAGCTATCCTAGGTAGTTATGCCATTTTTTAGCTAACTAAGCATATCAAGTCATTTTGGAGGAAAAATGCTAAGTATAGGTCATTTTATAGCTATCCTAGGTAAAATATGTCATTTTGGAGCTAAGTAAGGTTATTATGTCATTTTCGAGGAAAATAAGCTAAGTATAGTTCATTTTGGAGCTAAGTAGGTCATTTCTTACGCTAAGTATGCATTTGTAAAGCAAAACACTTGGGAAAACTTACCATCATCACAGAGGTGAAGGACCGGTCGGGTTTGCGCTAGTGCCAGACGGAGAAGGACCGGTCGGGGTTGTGCCAGTCCAAGACGGAGAAGGATCGGTCGATGCTTGTCGTGAGGCATGCTGCACCAAAGATCATTTGCAATGTCTAGTTAGCATGATGCAACTGAAATGTGAATACTAGTAACTAATGACCATTCAAATGAAACTCACCGTGTCCGCTATACCAATCTGGGGCATCGGTGGAGGGATCTGACCATTTTTCTCGCACACGGACTGCACATTTTGTTTTCACGAATCAGTCATATTAGTTAGTAATGAAACAAAAATTACGTGCATGATTTGGCTAATATGCAGGAGAAACTTACCACGAGGAGCTCGTATAGGGCCCGGTGAGACGCGTCATTCCGGTTCCTCTCCGCCTCCAACATACTAGCCGTCCTCTCCTCCAACTCCCTCTCCCTCTGCGCCGCCTACCTGTTTGCCTCCGCCAGAAGCTCCTGGGCCCTAGCCTCCATGGCGAGCTCCATTGGCCTTGGACGAGGCCTTATCTCAGGATCAGAGCTCATCTGGCGCTTCTTGATCTCCGGGAGAGTTCTAGGACAACGTATGAGTCCATCCCCAATGGCTACCGAGCCATGGTACCTCCCGCCACCAGATAGCATCACGATCTCTGGATCAAAAGGACTCTGGCTCGGGTTAAAGTCCTCCCCTTTCCTCATCTTCCCAACATCTCTGTACCTCACGAGCTTGTTGTGGGAGGAGATGTTGTTGAAGCTCTCTGGATGATCGAGGTCATCCTCAGAGAATGCCTTAGCCTTCTTGTACGGGGCAGTATGGGCCATGGCATAGAGGTCATACAGCGGTGGCACGTCCTTCTTGTTGTGTCGCGCCTAAAAGAGAGGAACAAAATATTAGTTAAGGGCTCAAGCTAGCATGAAGAATGAAATTGCATGAATCATGAAGCAAACCACATACCCAGTGATCCTCGTACTCAAATAGGTTGGAGCTCCCTTGATGGTGTGGCACACCTTGCATTTGGGCATGCTTATCCCTGGCCTTGTTGTGGACGGCTAGCCATTGGGGAGAGCACCACTCATCCACCAATGCCTCCCAACAGTCCATCCTATCCGCACACCATCTTAGGGGCACCTAAGTTAGACAAAGAGAAATTTCAGCGCTACGCCTACAAATCAAATCAAGGAAAATAAGTACAAGGCCTTAAGAATAGGTAATTACCTTCATGTACTTCTCCTTACTCAGATACTTGGCGCGACACTTCTTCTTGGCCCTCTTAATGTTAGTCGAGGCGTAGTAGTCTCGAACAGCCTGCACCCGAGCCTCGTGCCGTAAGTTCTGAAGTAGGCGCATGCACTCGGCTTTGAGAACCATAGCCGCGTCCGCCTCCTGTTCCTCAAGACACCTATAGAAGGTCTGCAATCAAACAAGACAACACTGATTAGTACAATCACTAGGTACTGATGATTTTAAATTCTGTAAAGGAGAAATTACCCAAAACCGCTGGATCACAATGTCGGCCACCGTCTCGCACAAGACACTGTCGACCCTCTCCTCCGGCGGGGCCGGGGCAGCCATGTACAACTCCCAGCTCAGTGCTAGCTGTGGAACCTCACCCTCACCGGGCAACGTGACCCACCCCGGGAAGTGGTGCCGGCAAAGCACACCAAGGACCTGGTTGGGCCTGCGGACACCAGGGGCGTGTTTCCAACCCCTGCAGTATGACAAGGCCAACACATTAGATATTAATTTGAAGAAACATGAAGGCAAAAGGTTAAAAAAGAGTAAATGCACTTACTTCTCCCCATTAGGCTCAATCAACCACCTCTGATCGCAGCTCGGTGGCACGGACAGGAGCTTTGTACCACCACGCTGGTAGACCTTCTTGCCCCCCTCAACCAGCTCGCCCTCGCTATAGCTATAGTTAGAAAAGGTGTCCTCGCCACCATCAGCATGGCCACTAGCCTCCGGAGTCACGTGGGATGAAGACTCTGGGACCGAAGTCTCCTAGGACGAAGACTCTGGGACTTGAGTCTCGTCGGACGAAGGCTCGGTGACCCGAGCCTCGTCGGCCCGTGGCTCGTGGACCGGAGTCCGAGATGGGTCCACCTGAGACGGAGCACTTCGGTGGTCCGGAGAATCAGCTGGGGGTGGCGGCGAGGAAGGCACAGCAGCCTTCCTACCTCTCCCGCCGCCACGTCCACCTCTAGCAGCCCTCTTCGTCTTCCCCCGATCTCTCCCGGCCGAAGAAGAAGCGACCGCCGGTGTCTGCATGCTGTCTACCAGCGCTCTCCGAAGGTGCTGGGTTGGAATAATAGCACCCCACCCAACACGCGCCGAGGAAGGAGGCTCGGAGCACTCTCGACCCGAACCCTCCATCTGTCTACACCTGCAATGACAAAGAGTAAACGAAATTAGTACAACATAAACATAATAAAATATTTAAGTGTGTATCATCATCATGAACATTATACCGCCGGGGTGCTGTGTCGGGGTCGCAGTGTCAGGGTGTCGAGGCGGGGTCGGGGTGTCATGTCGGGGTCGTGGTGTCGGGGTCAGGGGGTCGGGGCGGCGACCCTCGACCCCTCGACCCCTTTTCCCCTCGACCCTCGACCCCTCGACACCTCGATCCTTGACCCCTAGACCCTCGAATCCTTTTCCCATCGACCCTCGACCCCTCGACACCTCGATCCTCGACCCCTAGACCTTCGACTCATTTTCCCCTTGATCCTTGACCCCTCGACCCCTTTTCCCCTCAACCCTCGACCCCTCGACACCTAAATCCTCGAACCCTAGACCCTCGAATCCTTTTTCCCTCGATCCTCGACCCCTCGACCACTCGGCGACCCTCGACCACTCGGCGACCCTCGACCATCAGCGACCCTCTTTTTCTGCTTTTCCAATTCTTTTTTTCATCTTCTTCTTCTACTTCTTTTTTTCATCTTCTTCTTTCTTCTTCTTCTTCTTCTTCTCTTTCTTCTTCTACTTATTGTTCTTTTTTTCACTTCTCTTTCTTTCCTCTTCTTCTTACTTTTTTTTTCATCTTTCTTTGTTATTCTTAAAAAAAAAAAAAACTACTAATTAAACTAAACTAACCTTTTTCCTTTTCCATAACACACTTCACTGCTTCAACCTAAACTAATTAAACTAAAAAACCTAAACTAATTAAACCTGAACTAACTAAACTAAAAAACCTAAACTAATTAAACCTAAACCTAAACTAATTAATGATCATACAATGGATGGAACATCACAATATGTCAAGTGTCTGTCGAATTTTTTTATCTCCAATATTTTTATAGTCCTTTGGATTAACATCCAACCACCGAAATATCATTTCTCACATATTAAACATGGACTAAATTTTCTCTATCAGTCCATTTGGAATGTGAACTTTCAAAGATGAATTATATGTAAGAAATGAGATTGCGATGGTTGGAACACCACAATATGTCAAGTGTCAGTTTGAAAGTTGAATTGTTTTTATGTCGGATAATTTTATAGTCCGTCAGATTAACATCCAACCATCGCAATCTTCTTTCTCACATATTAAACAGGGACTGAATTTACCCATAGTCCATTTGGATTGTGAACTTTCAAAGATGAATTATACACTAACTAATGTGCAATTTTAGTCGGCTGAGTACTTTTTAAAAATTCAGGCAACTCAAAATTAGCAAAAGCTAGTTAAAACGATATACATCTACTCGCAAAAAAAACATCTAATTTTGCTCCAGGCCTCCAACCAAACACAAGCAGGGGTATACATAGCTCTTTAGCCTAATCTAATATTTAAAACAGAAAAGAAACACACAAAAAAGAAAAAAAGTAGAAGGGGGTGGCAGGGGCTCACCGTGGGGGGCGGCGGTGGGCCGGGGTGGCGACGGGGCGGGGAGGGGGTGGCGGCGGGCGGCGCTCCTCGGGGGCGGCTCGGCGGCCGACCCGCGGCTGCGGCGGGGAGGTGGCGGCGGGGAGGCTCGGGAGGGGGGTGGGGAGGCAGGGAGGAGGCGGCGACGGTTGCGGCGGCGACGGCGCAGGGTGGCAGGGAGGAAAGAGGAGAGGAGAAAGAGAGAGAGGGCGACGGCGGGGGCACAGCCGTTAAGTTATTTTGAAGCTTTGCCGTCCGCCTCTCCTTTGCCGTCTGCTAGCAGACGGCAAAGAGGGGGCCCGTTAGGGTTTGACAGCTAGTGGGCCAAACCGCCAAACCCCCTCTTTGCCGTCTGCTAGCGGACGACAAAAAGATGGCTGACGGCAAAGCCTTCCTTTGCCGTCCGCTGCCTCTTTGCCGTCTGCTTTCTACTGGCTGATGGCAAGGCCTTTCTTTGCCGTCCGCTAGCAGACGGCAAAGAGGGGGCAGATGGCAAATCTGCTGATTCCAGTAGTGACTCAAACTAGTCCCTCCCCAAAGGGAGGGCGGTGGTCGAAGCCACCTATGTGTGAGTCAATTGGTATGGCACCGTGAAGATTTTAACCTTGGGTCCATGACCAAAACTCATCTTTGAAGCACAAGTACTATCAATAGTGGCTAATGTCAAAGACTTGATCAATTTATGCATAATGGGGGGGGGGAGTGAGAGTTCATTGAGAGAACAACATTCCCCATATGTCCATGCCTACATCTAGAATGAGATAAAGATGATGAGTGCGGTAGGGTGTGCCTAGATTCAAGCCACATTGCTCGAATCAATGATATTTAGCTCATGCCTTAACTTGCAAAATCTTGCTTCATCCAAAGGCTTCGTGAAAATATCCGCTAGTTGCTCTTGGTTGCTCTTCGTGAAAATATCGGCCATGGTGGTGGAGAGAGACGCACACTTTTGCTTCTTCGAGGACCAACTCACCAAAGAGCGACCAAGGAATTGGCACCATCCGGAAGTTTACTTCCTATCCACAACATCTCTCACCCAATCCGAGTCCGAATATCCCAAGAGATGAAAGCTTGCTCCTTTGGGGGTACCATAAGCCAAAGTTTAGGGTATGAGCCAAATATTGAAAGATTCACTTGACCACCACGAAGTGACTTTCCTTAGGTGCGGCTTGAGACCTTGCACACATTCCCACACTTAGCACAATTTCCGGTCTAGATGCACAAAGGTAAAGCAAGGATACAATCATGGAGCGATATACCTTTTGATCCACTTCTTTAACATTGGGATCAATGTCGAGCTTGCATTTGGAGGGCATAAGAAACTTGACCGGCTTGATATCAGCTAGCTTGAATCTCTTGAGCATGTCTTCGGTATGCTTGGCTTGGTTGATGAATGTTCCTTCTCTTCTTTGCTTGACTTCGAATCCAAGAAAAAACTTGAACTCTCCCATCATAGACATCTCAAACTTCTCGGCCATTAGTGCGGCAAACTCATCATTAAAAGATTTGTTAGGAGAACCAAAAATAATATCATCAACATATAGTTGGCATATGAACAACTCCCCCTTTACCTTCTTAGTAAAAAGAGTGGGGTCCATTTTCCCAATTTGAAACCCATGATCTTGCAACAACTCGGTAAGGTGCTCATACCACACACGTGGGGCTTGTTTAAGGCCATAGAGCGCCTTTTTTAGTCTATATACAGGAGTGGGGAACTTGGGGTCCTCGAATACCTGGGGTTGTTTGACATATACCAACAAATTCAAGGGACCATTAGGAAATGCACTCTTCACATCCATTTGTTGCAACTTAAAATCATGATGAGATGCATATGCAAGCAACATGCGAATAGATACAAGACGAGCAACGTGAGCAAATGTTTCATCGTAGTCGATACCCTCGACTTGGGAGTAGCATTGTGCCACCAATCTTGCCTTGTTTCGAACAACCACCCCGTTCACATCTTGCTTGTTCTTGAAGATCCATTTGGTCCCAATGACATTGTGGTTCTCCGTTGGGCTTGGCACTAATTCCCAAACATGGTTGCACTTGAAGTTGTTGAGTTCATCATGCATGGCTTCAAGCCAATCCACATCATCGAGCACTTCATGTACCTTTTGGGGTTCAACACAAGAAACAAACGTGTGATGCTCACAAAAGTTTGTTAATTGTCTATGATTAGTTACCCCTTTTCTCAAGCTTCCAAGTACATTCTCCATGACATTTCTTGATGCTTTAGCTTGGAAGCCACCTTGGCGTCACGACGCTCCTATAGCTCTTCAATAGGCATTTGAGGACCATTATCTTGATTATCTTAAGCACCGTCTTGATCTTGCTCGGGGATTTGAACTTGATCTTGGGCATCAATGGGTGCATCACCATCTTCATGAGGTTGATCTTGCCCTTGATCTTGTTCATTAGGTTGAGGGCCTTCACTTTGTTCTTCGGAAGCGTGCGGGTCTAGTGTCGGTGATGGCTCCACTTGAGTATAGCATTGTCCTTCGCCTTCGGCCATAAGGGGTTCCTCAACGGGGAGTATTTGACCAATCCCCATTCTTCTTATGGCCTGGGGAGGAATTTCATCACCTACATCACAAAGACCACTTTGCTCCACTTGGGAGCCATTATTTTCATCAAACTCCATGTTACACGTCTTGTCAATGAGTCCATTGGACTCGTTGATGACACGGTGAGCATGAGAGTTTGTAGCATAACCAATAAATATGCCCTCTTGAGGTTTAGGTTAAAATTTATACAAATGAACACCTTTCTTAAGAATGAAACACTTACACCCGAAAACCCGAAAGTACTTGAGATTGGGCTTGTTACCGGTAAGTATCTCATATGGAGTCTTGTTCAAGCCTTTGCGGAGATAGAGCCGATTGGATGCATGACATGCGGTGTTGATGGCTTCGGCCCAAAGTTTGTACAGAGATTTGAATTCCGCCATCATGGTCCTTGCTGCATACATCAACATCATTTTGTTGAGGGATATAGGGTGCGGCATATTGATGCTTGATCCCCTCATCACTAAGAAACTCATCCAAGGTGTAGTTCTTTAACTCGGTGCCATTGTCACTTCTAGTCATCAATATCTTGGCTTCATGTTGATGTTGAGCTTCATTAGCAAAGTTGATGATGGTTTGTTGGGTATCACTCTTCCTCTTGAAGAAGTATACCCATGTATATCTTGAGTAATCATCCACAGTCAACAATCAATATTTTTGTCCCCCAAGACAATCAAAGGATGGAGGCCCAAAGAGATCCATGTGAAGGAGCTCCAAGGGCCTCTTTGAGTAGATGATAGTTGTGGGTCGGTGAGCCGTCTCATGTAGCTTTCCTTCAATACAAGGACTGCCAGCACGATCTTTGGCAAAAACTCACATTTGTTAATCCACGAACATGATCCCCTTTGAGGATACTTTGCAAAGATCTCATATTGATGTGGGCTAGCCAGCGATGCCAAAGCCATCCCACATCAACTTTAGCCATTAGGCAAGTCGCGGTCTTAGTGGGTCGCTCCAAAAAGTTAACCACATAGAGACCATTCTCGACATACCCAACGAAAGCTACTTTAAGAGTCTTGCTCCACAAAAGGGCCATGATATCAAGATTAAAGAATGTTGCAAAGCCCATGAGTGCAAGTTGACGTACGAAAAGTAAATTGTCTGCAAGGGACGCAACAAGCATGACCTTCTCAATAGATAAATCTTGAGGGATGACCACCTTGCCAAGGCCCAATACCTTAGAAGTTGAAGCATCACCGAATTGGACATGGGTGGGCATAGATGGAATTGCTTGCACGTGCACAACCAAGTCCTTGCTCCCAGTCATATGATTTGTTGCTCCACTATCAAGCAACCATGACAGCCCACCGGAAGCAAACTCCTACACGAGATTAATGCTTGGATTTAGGTACCCATTTTTGAATGGGTCCTTTGATGTTAGCAACAAGGGACTTAGGAACCCAAATAGACCATTCAATGTACTCATAAGAAGAATCAACAAATTTGGAATAAACATGCCCATCACTAGCACGTCATAAAACATATGAAGGGTTAAAGTCGCCGGTTTGGCTGGAGGGTGTGGTCTTGCCCTTCTTGGCATTACCACCCACATCCTTGTCCTTCTTCTTCTTCTCATGAGCACCCCCTCCTTAACGAAAGATTTCTTAAGCAGGAGAGGTTGCTTGGTCTTGTTCTTCGTCTCCTTCTTTGACTTGGGTGCAAACCCATGTCCTTCTTTTGCCACAACTTCCTTTTGATTACTCAAATGGTCATTGAGGTTCTTCTCACCTTGAATGAAAGTCACAAGGCCTTTCTCAAGTTGCTCTTTCAACTTGGCATTCTCCTCCACAAGATGCACATGCACATAACAAGGGTTAGTAGCAATGGCATTATCAATTAAAACAAAAGGAGCACATATGGTAATCTCCTTGGTTAGCTTCACTTGGAGTTGATCATGAGACTCTTTGAGAAAAGCATGAACACCCTCCAAGGCCTTGTGTGCCTTTTGAGGTGTGTCAAACTCCTCCTTGAGTCTATCATGGCCAACCCCAAGTGCAACCTTCTCATATTTAAGCACACGAGTAAGAACAAGAGCATGATCATGATCTTTTTGCAATTTAGCAAGGTCAACGTTGTGTGATTCCTCAAGAGCCAAACGGAGACCTTGCTCTTCCTCTAGAGAAATAGAAAGATCGCCTATCTCATCGGCATAGTCACGAATATGCCCTTCCAACTTAGTGATGGTTTCTTCACGAGTCTCAATGATATCATTTGCCTCACCAAGTTGTTTCAAGAGAGCATCAAAGTGCTTCTTGGTCTCACCTTTTAGCTTACCCAAGAACTTGTCAAACTCATTCTCATCCACTTTTACCTCTTCATGTCCATCCACACAACCCAACAAAGAAGGATTAGTAGTGATGGAGTTTTTGATGTTTGAGGTTACCTTGTTGATGCCTTTAGCCATAAGGCACTTGGGGATGACGTTCTCGTTGGGGGCATCAAAGAGTGACACCTTGGTTGGGGGAGAGGTGGCAATGGCCACAGTGGCCCTCGCCATTCCTTCACCACTTGCATCATCATCTTCATCATCGGAGATGTACTCTTCTTGTGCCACCAACCCCTTTTGTGGCACTTTCTTGATGAAGTTGTTCTTGTTGGTGAAGGGCTTGGCCTTGTCTTTGCGGATAAGCTTGCCACCATTGTCAGTCTCACTAGCTTGCTCCAACTCAAAATCTGAGCACATATCATTCCATTCAAAATCTGAGCACGACTTTTTCCAGTCACATGTCACCGTCAAGGACACACGCACGTGTGCAACACAATCGTCATCATCAGTCATGTCAATGCCCAAGAATACCACCTAGAAGGGTGCGGCATGACACACACGATGGTCACAACTCCTCGCAGCACAAAGCGGTGCAGTGCCCCATCCATGTAGCCCATTGACATTGGCACTTTTAGCTTTCTTTGGCGACCCATCATGGTGTCCTACATGCAAGGTGAATGGGTGTCCAATTATCCTGAAGGAGAACGCGACCATGGCGGCAGTCCCACACAGGGTATTTATAGTTACCCTAGCGATCGTCGCGAATGTCTACACTGAATTTCATGGTGGAGCTGAAGCACGGGAGGGGGCTTTCCTCGGAATAAAGTTGATGGGCTAGGAATGAAGGAACCCCGACATGGGGGTAGATCCATGGAACTTATGGTAGCGACCATGAAAGGCATGGCCGGAGAGAAGACCGCTCCATCGCTTGTTGGATACGGAGGCACGCGCGAAGCACATAGGCTCATTTGGCGGGAGGCGAAAGAAGATCACCTTGAGTAGCTCACACGGTAGATATGTAGTGGTGGCGGTAGCATGGTTGGTGGAGGCGAGGGTTTCAGGAGGGGAGAGGTTTGAGGTTATGTTTTTATGATGATTTTGGGGAGTTAGTGTTTCTTGCCAATATTGACCACCCTATGGGCCACCGAAAACGCAACCAATATTTTGGCTAGCCAAAGAATTGAAAGGGCAAGCTCGGGCTAAAATCAAGACACACCAGGTCCAGGCAGGCCCATCGTGCCTCGAGGTAGGCCTGCTGTCGGACTTTTCCTAGTGAGAGGCCACCTCCATGGTATTACAATGTCACCAAGCACGACACGTGTGAGCCTCGGCTCCAGCCACAAAGCACGCGAGATCTGGCGACCTTCCTCCCAGATGCGGTGATGATGAACGCCATTGCAACCAAAGTCTTCTCGCTGAAGTGGCTGTAGATGGGGTTGTCAGTTTGCTGCATCTAATGTGGAGCCTTGCTCGTGTACGTCCGGACGTGCCCGCAACTCCTCATATTGTCCCCAAATAAGTTCTCGATTTTTTTCTTTTGAGTGCACGGAAATTGTGTGCCTTCACTTTAGAGAAGGGATAGAGTATAGGAACACAAAATCTATTGAGATCTCATCTAGCATCAATGTTCGCATAGTCGTACGGATGCGAGACTTTTCTTGAGTCATCCATTGGACCAACGCACGGTGCATTGAGACAACTCCTCTAGCACATTGCTAGATCAGATGCCCAACAAGGCGTCGTGTGACATGTCAGGAGTCGATCGTTGGCCCAATTCTCGTCGCATTGAGCAACCTCTCTCTAGCACATTGCCGGATCATACAGCCAGTTGGGCATCATGTGATGTGTCCTGAGCGGTTCGTCGACCAACACGCGATGCATTTGAGATGGCACCCTCAAAGCCATTGCCGGATTGAACATCCAGCCAGGTGTTGTGTGACATGTCAGGAGCTGTCCGTTGGCCCAACACGCGGCACATTGAGCCATCTTTCTCCATAGCATTAACAGATTAGATGGACAACACGGAGTTGCATGATGTGGCAGGAGCAGTCTATTGGCCCAACGCGCAACACATAGGACAACTCCCTCTAGCGCATTGCAGGATCACACGACTAGTTGGGTGTTGCGAGAAGTGTATGGAGCCGTCGGTTCACACAAGTGCAGTGCACTTAGACGACTCCCTCCAGCGCATCATCGAATTAGACACTCAGCAAGGCATTGCGTGACATGTTGGGAGCCATTCATTGGCCCAATTCTCGTTGCATTGAGCGAGGTCCCTTTAGCGCATTGTCGGATTAGATGGCCAATCGAGCCATCTGTTAACCCAAAACATGATGCATTGAGCCAGCTCCCTCCACCACATTGTCGGATTAGACAACTGCATAGGACTTGTGTGACATGTCAGGAGCCTTCCATTGGCCCAACACGTGGAGCATTAATTGAGCCAACTTTCTCCAAAGCATTGCTGGTTCGGCCGGCCTACCAGGACTTTCGTGATGTGTGGGTAGTAGTCTGTTGGCCCGATGCGCGAAACATTGAGCCAACTCCCTCCAGCGCATTGCAGGATCAGACGACCAGATGGGTGTTGCATGATGTGTCTGGAGCCGTCCGGTGGCGCAAAACACAGTGCACTGAGCCAGCTCCCTACAGTGCATCATCATATCAGGCGGCCAGCTGGGCATTGTGTGACGTGTTAGGAGCCTTCTGTTGGCCCAACACACGATGCATTAGGCCAACTCCCTCTAGCGCATCCCTCGATCAGGTGGTCAGCTAGGTGACACACATGATAACCGTACATATATTATTAGATATGTTAAATATATTCTGACTCATTTATTCATTAATTAAAGATCCACAAAGAAGACACCCATAGCATAATACGACCGCGCAAACGTATTGCCAAGGAAACATACTACCAATCATTTCTTTTCCAAAACAATAGATATAGAAATAAATAATAAATCTAGAATTGCTGCCAGGCGCTTTTGCACTTCGAAGCCGTATGATGGTAATCCAATGGCCCTCCATGGTTTGATCAACCCCATCACGAACGAGGTCACGCCACACACGCCATCGCATATCCATTTTCATGTGTTCATATTTCAATATTTTTTTGAACATAGTACAGACGCATGCGCTCATATATATGCCCATACACTCACCCCTATGAACGCGTACACACATTGTCGTGGTGTTCTCGCGGGTGGATTCACATCACGGCAGATGCCACACGGTGGCTTGAGGTGAGGGCAAGGCTGCAATGGAGATCAGGGGACAGGATTAGGCAAGCAGCACGTGGCAGTTTACCCAGGTTCGGGGCCCTCGCTGGGAGGTAACACCCCAACTCCTACATGTCTGAAATATATGTGGAGTATGTAGCAGTACAGAGTTGCTCCTGGAGCTATATTCAGAGGAAGCTGTAGGAGCCGAGTGCTCTGGCCATTGCCTCATGCGTGAGGAGCAATGTGTGTGCCTGAGTGTGTGGCGTGCGAGCCAGAGAGATGTGAGCGTGGGTGAAAATAGGCTCCCTGGGTCACCTTATAAATGGGTGCCCAAGGGACAAGAGGTGGCCCACATGGCCTAATGTCGGGGCTGGATTTCGGGGACACGACATATCCCAGAAGTTTAACCCCTCGTGTCATCACCAGCCCAGGATTACCGTTACTGGTTGACACGTCCTTGTTACAGATTTCCAAGCTATTACAAGAATTGGATACAAGACCATACAGGTCTAATGATACAACAGTGATTCCGGTGGTGGATGACGGAATTGTCTCGCGGTTCTTCAACGTCGATGGGGCTCCATTCCCATAGGAACGGCTGACCTGGATAATTCCTATCCCGCATGGCTGCCATCCTAGGCTCCGCACGGACATCGCTGTGGTACTCCTTGTAGAAGTCCTAACCTGGCCAAGTAAATAGCCAGGGACAAGCCTGTGAGTACGTTTGAATGTACTCGCAAACATCATGAACAAAAGATATACCGAATGCAACAATTAATTTATAAGATCATGATGAACCAAACTTTATGCGTATGCTCATGCTGGACTATATAAAATGCATGCTGATAGGGATTAATTCATGGCATGATAAAATATTAGCATGTGAAAATATATAAAATTGTTAGTGATAAACAAGGAAAGTCAAAGGAAAACAAAATAAAAGAAATGCCGGTCGGATGTCAAGTGACACCACGGTAGGTCTTGAAGAGAAATGCCAAACGGGTGTCTAAAAGAGAAATAGGACGAGACAGGACCATCCGAGAACTCAGGCGACGCCACGAGAGGTCTTGAAAAGAAATGACAGTCGGGTGTCAAGTGACGCCACGGTCGGACTTGAAGAGAAATGCCAATCGGGTGTCCACAAGAGTAGTGGCGTGATAAACCGCCTGTTAACTCGAGGGACGCCACGAGAGGTCTTGAAAATAAAATTGAGTGCCCGGGGTAGTCTAGCCAGCCCCTGAGACACTCAGGAAAAACATAAAATGAGAGAAATGGGTTAGTCCTCAATATGATGCATAACCATAATAATATTTAACAAACATAAAAATATTCATGGTAGCAACAAGGTGACAATAATTATTCCGCAAAATAATTCAGGCTCAATTTAATTATTTTCCTCCGAAGACCGACACTTGACCAACCCAGACTGTAGCCCTTAACCGCGGACACGGCTATTCGAATAGGTTTAAACTCTACAGAGGGTGTACTCTTTACCCACAAGTAAAGGATTTCTTTAGTTAGTACCGTGACACTGACTAATTCCCATTACGGTCTTTGGGTTGAAAACACACCTGACCAGCACACACCAGATTAACTTTCCGGAAGCCAGGAATCACCCTACCTGTGGAAAGGGGTTATCAACTTACTGAACCATACCCTACCTGTGGCAGGAACCTGTGGTAGCACGAAACAAGTATGGGGGTTACCGGAACAAGACTCGATCTATGGTCGACTCAGGAGGCATTAAGTTTCCTGCAACGGTTAGCACAACAAGGTATTCCTTCAACAGCAATCCCAACAGGGCCACAACCCTTGCATGCTCCAACATGCACAACAAACAAGGCATGATCACGCTCCAACGTGATCATTCTCCTGCCGGTAACGGTATTTTTCTTATGCCTGATCCTGCAAGTTAGTCGTGGCAACACACGATGCATGGTACGATGAAACATGCCAACACTACATGCATGCAAATTTTACTCGAATTCAAACCATGCAAGCACTACTAGCAATATGCAATTTAGTTTGAATTTAACATAGTCATGTTTAAATTATTCTAGCAAATAAACTACCATGCATTCACCATATCAAGTGTTCAAGATGCTTGCCTTGAGCATGCAGAAATATTGGGTGCACTTCAAAAGTTTGAAAACTTTATCTTCCCTCCATTTCCTGTTTTCAAAAATATTTGAATTACCACATAATTCAAAAATAGTGCCAAAAATTGTTTCAAATATTTTTGAATTAAATACTAAAATAAAATAGACGAAAAATTAGAGATACCAGAAAAAGAATTAAATTATTTGGAGTTAATATGAATTACCTATGAATTTTCTAAGTTTAAATAAATGGTTAAAAGGACTTTTTAATTGATCCAGCAGAAACTAGGCATAATAAAAATATTCACCCTAGCTAGTTTGATAGAGCATGATTTTAGAAGCATGTAGAAATTTGAATCAGCAAGTTTGGACCTGTAAAAGTGGCTGTGTAATTATTTTAGTTTTGCTGGAAAAGAAAAAGAGGGAAGGTAGAGGTGTGCCCTGGGCGAAACTTAGCCGACTGGCTCTACTGGGCTGAGCCCAGAGTTGCAGCCACGCGGGGGCGAGCTGATGGCTCACCGATAGGTGGGGCTCACCTGTTGGGTTCGTCTTCAGTCAAGCGCGCGCATGGAAAGGAGCGGGGACGCGACTCCGGCGGCAGTTGCCGGCGATTGGTGGCATCCCTCCGCGTGTTGAGCACACCCTCGGACTCAGGAGATCACGGCGAACCTCTCGGTGTGCGGCACGGTAGCCAGGGAGCCCTACCTCATCGGCGGCGAGGTCTCCCAGAAAGGCTCCGGCCGAGGCGAATTGGGGCTTTCGCCTACGGTGGTCCCCGAGCCAAATTGGTGATGGGGATGGACCGGTGAGTGCTC
This sequence comes from Thinopyrum elongatum, assembly GCA_011799875.1. Lineage (NCBI taxonomy): Eukaryota > Viridiplantae > Streptophyta > Magnoliopsida > Poales > Poaceae > Thinopyrum > Thinopyrum elongatum. The sequence goes on from CM022297.1 coordinate 483,508,691, forward strand.
AAGGAGGCTCGTGGTGGTGATATTTTGGAGAGGGAGGGCCGGATGGCGTCAGAACCATCCGAACGGTGGCGGCGGCCGCGGTTTACGGAGGTGAGGAAGAAGGCCACTTCCGACCGTTCTGCTGCTTTGGGTGGCTTCCAGGGGAGTGTGGAGGGTTGACAGGGAGTGGGGCGAGCTCGGGCATGCTTATATAGCAAGGGGAAGGTGATGCCGTGGCGCCGGCGGCCATTAATGGCAAACCGCGGAAGGTGGCGAGGTGGTTGAGGGCAGTGGGGGTCGGTGGGGAGGTCGTTGAGGGGCGGTGGTCATCATTTAAGGCGGGGGATGCGTTGGCGGGGCCGGCGGCTCGGGTCGGTGGCTGGCCGGCGCTAGGCGACGGGGGAGGGTGTCGGCAGGTTGCTAGGGGGTCGTGGTGATCCAAGAGAGGGCTAGGTCGAGCGGAGGAAGTAGTGGGGACACGGCAGTGGCTCGGGCGCCGTCGGGTGCAGCGCGGACGCTCTGGCCGCGCTCTGGCCATGCTTAGTGCATGCATGCTACATGCTCGACAGAATGCTAGGGGGCTCTATAGTGATCCAATGATGCTGGGTTTTGGCAGGTGGATGCTCCTGAAGATCCCAGAGATGATGGACAAGATGGTTTGGCCATATGATCAAGTCTCTAATGTAGTTTTGATAGGTAGCCAAATTCTGTCATGCACATGAGCTGTTTGATAAAATGCTAGGGCAATCTAGGGGACTTTGCTGGGTGTGGAATTTACCAGGATGGTGTCTCCTTAGTGGGTATAGATGGTGGGGGAGTTGTTTTGGCAAAAAGAGATACTTGCTAATGCAAGTTTTAACAGAATTCATTGCTGGACAGAAACTAAAGGAGAATATTTGGTGGACTTCCAAAATGCAACTAAGCTGATCTTTTGGACTTAAGGGTTTGGTTGGAAGGACTATAAGTGGGAAAAATTTCTAGATTTTTGGAGTAAATAAAAATGGGGTTGCAGTTGAAACTCAAAAATAAGACAGAAATGAAAGGAGGTTGTGTCACTCAAAATTTCCAAAAGACCAAGTTGGGTTTTTGTATAAAAGTGATATATAGGCATCACATGACACCTCATAATTTTTGTGGGGTTTTAAAACAATTATTTAAAGTGGTTACAGTGCAACAGAGGCATTTAAAGTATCGAAAATGCTATTAAAAGAATTGTTTAGAGGCAAATTTTATTCTGAAAATAATTCTTACTGTTATTAAAATGTAGTTGAAATGATTTGAGAAAACTACCAAAGCCACAATATTATTTCCAAAAATTGCTATATGGAGGGAAGAATTTGAAAAACAGAGGGCAGAAAATACTCCGAAAATAATAAAGGACTTGATATAATTCAAAATTTTATTTTCTGGCCAAATTTTAATTAATAAAATCATGGTTGAATTTTTGGGGTGTGCCAAACTCTACCCCCCTTAAGAAAATCTCGTCCTCGAGATTTGTTAAGGACGGAAGAATTAAATGCAAATTACAATAGACAAGCAATCATTCCACGACAATAACACACAAGCACATCATTCAATCAAACACTACACACTGCAAGAAATATACACATATTCGTCTATGGCATGACGGTGGAATTTACACGGTAACAGGTTGCTAAGGACATGGCAACTACTCTTGGCAGACTCAGTCCATTCGTTGACGTCCAGACGGGCGTGTCCTGCGGACTTGAGGCTTTCTCCGGGGGCTTCAACGTCGGAGTTGACGGGAGGTTATGAGGAGCTGCAGGGTTGGGGTAGCGATGATGACCCACGGGGTTGTAGTGGCTACAGTCCCGTTGGAGGAAATCCCAAGAGACGACGGAGTTCATCCGGGGAAGCGAATGCATTGCCCGGGTAGGCAACAGGGGCAGACCTCGCAGGCTCGATTGGTCTCCCGAACAGTACTATCGGGGTATCGGAGGCGGGGCAGCTTCACTTCTCACCGGGGTCAAGAGAGCAAGCATCCTGCGGGTCTCAATCAGATCATTGGTGACCTGATTGAACAGTGTCTCTTGCGCTCTCAGGTAGCGCACCAGATGCACTAGGGCAGGATCC
>CM022297.1:483510788-483530746 GCA_011799875.1 Thinopyrum elongatum
GTCTCTGGTCCTTCGTTGCGACTTGGGTCGACCTACGATAGCCTTCACGACTAGGGTAGTAGTAGAAGGAGCGGCAGTTTAACCCTCGATGACGCGTGCCGGAGTTGAACTACAGCTTCTCGGGCTGCAAGTTGGATAGCTTGGGGCTCGTCGGTAGTCTCCTCCCTCCCGGTGAACCGGTAAGGCGCTCTGCGTGTATGCCCCTCCCGTAGATATGCACCGTGGCCCAGTAGTGGTGGATGGCATCACTCGCGTGCTCTTGGTACATGACCATATTCCGGCGGCTCTTCGTAACCGAGAGCACGACGGGTGAGATTGCAAGGATGACTACAAAGCCTTCAGCTCGGCCGCGGTGGTCTCGTTGTGCACGATGGGGCCTAGCATCTTGGTGGTTGGATAATGAACTGAGAGTGAGGCTGTTTTGTGCTGGTTGGGGCAAGGCTTCTCTTTAAGCCAGCGAGTCTTCCATCGCACGCTTGCGGATGGGACAACTCAGTGGTCAGCCACAGGCACATGGCCTATGGGCTAGGTTGATAGTTTGGCCACCGATGGTCAAAAGATGTCGCTGGCACTGTGCAGGCTTATCGGATGAGATGGGCTTAATTGTGGACACAGAAGGGTGGACGGAGTGGAAACCTAGGGATAGCAACCAGACTAAGATAGGATTAGCCAATGGTCAGCGTGGCTCTGATACCAAGGCTGTCGGGGCTGGATTTCGGGGACATGACAATCCCAGAAATTTAAACCCCCGGTGTCATCACCCCCAGCATTACCGTTACTGGTGGACACGTCCTTGTTACAGATTTCCAAGCTATTACAAGATGGATCAAGACCATACAGGTCTAATGATACACAGTGATTCCGGTGGTGGATGACGAATTGTCTCGGCGGTTCTTCAACGTCGATGGGGCTCCATCCCAAAGGAACGGCTTTGACCCCTGGTTATTAAAATGTAGTTGAAATGATTTGAGAAAACTACCAAAGCCACAATATTATTTCCAAAAATTGCTATATGGAGGGAAGAATTTGAAAAACAGAGGGCAGAAAATACTCCGAAAATAATAAAGGACTTGATATAATTCAAAATTTTATTTTCTGGCCAAATTTTAATTAATAAAATCATGGTTGAATTTTTGGGGTGTGCCAAACTCTACCCCCCTTAAGAAAATCTCGTCCTCGAGATTTGTTAAGGACGGAAGAATTAAATGCAAATTACAATAGACAAGCAATCATGCACAAGACAATAACACACAAGCACATCATTCAATCAAACACTACACACTGCAAGAAATATACACATATTCGTCTATGGCATGACGGTGGAATTTACACGGTAACAGGGTTGCTAAGGACATGGCAACTACTCTTGGCAGACTCAGTCCACTTCGTTGACGTCCAGACGGGCGTGTCTCGCGGACGTTGAGGCTTCTCCGGGGGCTTCAACGTCGGAGTTGACGGGAGTGTTATGAGGAGCTGCAGGGTTGGGGTAGCGATGATGACCCACGCGGGTTGTAGTGGCTACAGTCCCGTTGGAGGAAATCCCAAAGAGACGACGGAGTTCATCCGGGGAAGCGAATGCATTGCCCGGGTAGGCAACAGGGGCAGACCTCGCAGGCTCGATTGGTCTCCCGAACAGTACTATCGGGGTATCGGAGGCGGGTGCAGCTTCACTTCACACCGGGGTCAAGAGAGCAAGCATCCTGCGGGTCTCAATCAGATCATTGGTGACCTGATTGAACAGTGTCTCTTGCGCTCTCAGGTAGCGCACCAGATGCACTAGGGCAGGATCCGTCTCATGGTCTTCGTTAGCGACTTGGGTCGACCTACGATAGCCTTCACGACTAGGGTAGTAGTAGAAGGAGCGGCAGTTAACCCTCGATGACCGATGCCGGAGTTGAACTACAGCTTCTCGGGCTGCAAGTTGGATAGCTTGGGGCTCGTCGGTAGTCGTCCTCCCGGTGAACCGGTAAGGGCGCTCTGCGGTGATGCCCCTCCCGTAGATATGCACCGTGGCCCAGTAGTGGTGGATGGCATCACTCGCGTGCTCTTGGTACATGACATATTCCGGCGGCTCTTCGATACCGAGAGCACGACGGGTGAGATTGGCAAGGATGACTACAAAGCCTTCAAGCTCGGCCGCGGTGGTCTCGTTGTGCACGATGGGGCCTAGCATCTTGGTGGTTGGATAATGAACTGAGAGTGAGGCTGTGTTGTGCTGGGTTGGGGCAAGGCTTCTCTTATAAGCCAGCGGAGTCTTCCATCGCACGCTTGCGGATGGGACAACTCAGGTGTCAGCCACAGGCACATGGCCTATGGGCTAGGTTGATAGGTTGGCCACCGATGGTCAAAAGATGTCGGCTGGCACTGTGCAGGCTTATCGGATGAGATGGGCTTAATTGTGGACACAGAAGGGTGTGGACGGAGTGGAAACCTAGGGATAGCAACCAGACTAAGATAGGATTAGCCAATGGTCAGCGTGGCTCTGATACCAAGGCTGTCGGGGCTGGATTTCGGGGACATGACAATCCCAGAAATTTAACCCCGCGTGTCATCACCAGCCCAGCATTACCGTTACTGGTGGACACGTCCTTGTTACAGATTTCCAAGCTATTACAAGAATTGGATACAAGACCATACAGGTCTAATGATACAACAGTGATTCCGGTGGTGGATGACGGAATTGTCTCGCGGTTCTTCAACGTCGATGGGGCTCCATTCCCAAAGGAACGGCTGACCTGGATAATTCCTATCCCGCATTGCTGCCATCCTAGGCTCCGCACGGACATTGCTGTGGTACTCCTTGTAGAAGTCCTGACCTGACCAAGTAAATAGCCAGGGACAAGCCTGTGAGTACATTTGAATGTACTCGTAAACATCATGAACAAAAGATATACCGAATGCAACAATTAAATTATAAGATCATGATGAACCAAACTTTATGCGTATGCTTATGCTGGACTATATAAAATGCATGCTGACAGGGATTAATTCATGGCATGATAAAATATTCGCATGTGAAAATATATAAAATTGTTAGTGATAAACAAGGAAAGTCAAAGGAAAACAAAATAAAAGAAATGCCGGTCGGATGTCAAGTGACACCACGGTAGGTCTTGAAGAGAAATGCCAAACGGGTGTCTAAAAGAGAAATCGGACGAGACAGGACCATCCGAGAACTCAGGCGACGCCACGAGAGGTCTTGAAAATAAATGTCAGTCGAGTGTCAAGTGACGCCACAGTCGAACTTGAAGAGAAATGCCAATCGGGTGTCCACAAGAGTAGTGGCGTGATAAGCCGCCTGTTAACTCGAGGGACGCCACGAGAGGTCTTGAAAATAAAATTGAGTGCCCGGGGTAGTCTTGCCAGCCCCTGAGACACTCAGGAAAAACATAAAATGAGAGAAACGGGTTAGTCCTCAATATGATGCATAACCATAATAATATTTAACAAACATAAAAATATTCATGGTAGCAACAGGGTGACAATAATTATTCCGCAAAATAATTCAGGCTCAATTTAATTATTTTCCTTCGAAGACCGACACTTGACCAACCCAGACTGTAGCCCTTAACCGCGGACATGGCTATTCGAATAGGTTTAAACTCTGCAGAGGATGTACTCTTTACCCACAAGTAAAGGATTTCTTTAGTCAGTACCGTGACACTGACTAATTCCCATTACGGTCTTTGGGTTGAAAACACACCTGACCAGCACACACCAGATTAACTTTCCGGATGCCAGGAATCACCCAAGGCATCGTTCAAGAAAAACTCTGAGACGGAGAGACCAACGTCCTGCATGGGATCACTATTAATACGCGCGGATTACAAGGGGTGCCCCCCCTCTCAGTCACAACTGGAAACACCCATGCCCCCTGACCCGATGACAGGGTTTAGTCCCAGATCCCTGGGAAACCCTCATCGTGGCCCTCTGTACAGTGTGTGCATGGAAAGGGGTTATCAACTTACTGAACCATACCCTACCAGTGGCAGGAACCTGTGGCAGCACGAAACAAGTATGGGGTTTACCGGAACAAGACTCGATCTATGGTCGACTCAGGAGGCATTAAGTTTCCTGCAACGGTTAGCACAACAAGGTATTCCTTCAACAGCAATCCCAACAGGGCCACAACCCTTGCATGCTCCAACATGCACAACAAACAAGGCATGATCACGCTCCAACGTGATCATTCTCCTGCCGGTAACGGTATTTTTCTTATGCCTGATCCTGCAAGTTAGTCGTGGCAACACACGATGCATGGTACGATGAAACATGCCAACACTACATGCATGCAAATTTTACTCGAATTCAAACCATGCAAGCACTACTAGCAATATGCAATTTAGTTTGAATTTAACATAGTCATGTTTAAATTATTCTAGCAAATAAACTACCATGCATTCACCATATCAAGTGTTCAAGATGCTTGCCTTGAGCATGCAGAAATATTGGGTGCACTTCAAAAGTTTGAAAACTTTATCTTCCCTCCATTTCCTGTTTTCAAAAATATTTGAATTACCACATAATTCAAAAATAGTGCCAAAAATTGTTTCAAATATTTTTGAATTAAATACTAAAATAAAATAGACGAAAAATTAGAGATACCAGAAAAAGAATTAATTTATTTGGAGTTAATATGAATTACCTATGAATTTTCTAAGTTTAAATAAATGGTTAAAAGGACTTTTTAATTGATCCAGCAGAAACTAGGCATAATAAAAATATTCACCCTAGCTAGTTTGATAGAGCATGATTTTAGAAGCATGTAGAAATTTGAATCAGCAAGTTTGGACCTGTAAAAGTGGCTGTGTAATTATTTTAGTTTTGCTGGAAAAGAAAAAGAGGGAAGGTAGAGGTGTGCCCTGGGCGAAACTTAGCCGACTGGCTCTACTGGGCTGAGCCCAGAGTTGCAGCCACGCGGGGGCGAGCTGATGGCTCACCGATAGGTGGGGCTCACCTGTTGGGTTCGTCTTCAGTCAAGCGCGCGCATGGAAAGGAGCGGGGACGCGACTCCGGCGGCAGTTGCCGGCGATTGGTGGCATCCCTCCGCGTGTTGAGCACACCCTCGGACTCAGGAGATCACGGCGAACCTCTCGGTGTGCGGCACGGTAGCCAGGGAGCCCTACCTCATCGGCGGCGAGGTCTCCCCGAAAGGCTCCGGCCGAGGCGAATTGGGGCTTTCGCCTACGGTGGTCCCCGAGCCAAATTGGTGATGGGGATGGACCGGTGAGTGCTCAAGGAGGCTCGTGGTGGTGATATTTTGGAGAGGGAGGGCCGGATGGCGTCAGAACCATCCGAACGGTGGCGGCGGCCGCGGTTTACGGAGGTGAGGAAGAAGGCCACTTCCGACCGTTCTGCTGCTTTGGGTGGCTTCCAGGGGAGTGTGGAGGGTTGACAGGGAGTGGGGCGAGCTCGGGCATGCTTATATAGCAAGGGGAAGGTGATGCCGTGGCGCCGGCGGCCATTAATGGCAAACCGCGGAAGGTGGCGAGGTGGTTGAGGGCAGTGGGGGTCGGTGGGGAGGTCGTTGAGGGGCGGTGGTCATCATTTAAGGCGGGGGATGCGTTGGCGGGGCCGGCGGCTCGGGTCGGTGGCTGGCCGGCGCTAGGCAACGGGGGAGGGTGTCGGCAGGTTGCTAGGGGGTCGTGGTGATCCAAGAGAGGGCTAGGTCGAGCGGAGGAAGTAGTGGGGACACGGCAGTGGCTCGGGCGCCGTCGGGTGCAGCGCGGACGCTCTGGCCGCGCTCTGGCCATGCTTAGTGCATGCATGCTACATGCTCGACAGAATGCTAGGGGGCTCTATAGTGATCCAATGATGCTGGGTTTTGGCAGGTGGATGCTCCTGAAGATCCCAGAGATGATGGACAAGATGGTTTGGCCATATGATCAAGTCTCTAATGTAGTTTTGATAGGTAGCCAAATTCTGTCATGCACATGAGCTGTTTGATAAAATGCTAGGGCAATCTAGGGGACTTTGCTGGGTGTGGAATTTACCAGGATGGTGTCTCCTTAGTGGGTATAGATGGTGGGGGAGTTGTTTTGGCAAAAAGAGATACTTGCTAATGCAAGTTTTAACAGAATTCATTGCTGGACAGAAACTAAAGGAGAATATTTGGTGGACTTCCAAAATGCAACTAAGCTGATCTTTTGGACTTAAGGGTTTGGTTGGAAGGACTATAAGTGGGAAAAATTTCTAGATTTTTGGAGTAAATAAAAATGGGGTTGCAGTTGAAACTCAAAAATAAGACAGAAATGAAAGGAGGTTGTTTCACTCAAAATTTCCAAAAGACCAAGTTGGGTTTTTGTATAAAAGTGATATATAGGCATCACATGACACCTCATAATTTTTGTGGGGTTTTAAAACAATTATTTAAAGTGGTTACAGTGCAACAGAGGCATTTAAAGTATCGAAAATGCTATTAAAAGAATTGTTTAGAGGCAAATTTTATTCTGAAAATAATTCTTACTGTTATTAAAATGTAGTTGAAATGATTTGAGAAAACTACCAAAGCCACAATATTATTTCCAAAAATTGCTATATGGAGGGAAGAATTTGAAAAACAGAGGGCAGAAAATACTCCGAAAATAATAAAGGACTTGATATAATTCAAAATTTTATTTTCTGGCCAAATTTTAATTAATAAAATCATGGTTGAATTTTTGGGGTGTGCCAAACTCTACCCCCCTTAAGAAAATCTCGTCCTCGAGATTTGTTAAGGACGGAAGAATTAAATGCAAATTACAATAGACAAGCAATCATGCACAAGACAATAACACACAAGCACATCATTCAATCAAACACTACACACTGCAAGAAATATACACATATTCGTCTATGGCATGACGGTGGAATTTACACGGTAACAGGGTTGCTAAGGACATGGCAACTACTCTTGGCAGACTCAGTCCACTTCGTTGACGTCCAGACGGGCGTGTCTCGCGGACGTTGAGGCTTCTCCGGGGGCTTCAACGTCGGAGTTGACGGGAGTGTTATGAGGAGCTGCAGGGTTGGGGTAGCGATGATGACCCACGCGGGTTGTAGTGGCTACAGTCCCGTTGGAGGAAATCCCAAAGAGACGACGGAGTTCATCCGGGGAAGCGAATGCATTGCCCGGGTAGGCAACAGGGGCAGACCTCGCAGGCTCGATTGGTCTCCCGAACAGTACTATCGGGGTATCGGAGGCGGGTGCAGCTTCACTTCACACCGGGGTCAAGAGAGCAAGCATCCTGCGGGTCTCAATCAGATCATTGGTGACCTGATTGAACAGTGTCTCTTGCGCTCTCAGGTAGCGCACCAGATGCACTAGGGCAGGATCCGTCTCATGGTCTTCGTTAGCGACTTGGGTCGACCTACGATAGCCTTCACGACTAGGGTAGTAGTAGAAGGAGCGGCAGTTAACCCTCGATGACCGATGCCGGAGTTGAACTACAGCTTCTCGGGCTGCAAGTTGGATAGCTTGGGGCTCGTCGGTAGTCGTCCTCCCGGTGAACCGGTAAGGGCGCTCTGCGGTGATGCCCCTCCCGTAGATATGCACCGTGGCCCAGTAGTGGTGGATGGCATCACTCGCGTGCTCTTGGTACATGACATATTCCGGCGGCTCTTCGATACCGAGAGCACGACGGGTGAGATTGGCAAGGATGACTACAAAGCCTTCAAGCTCGGCCGCGGTGGTCTCGTTGTGCACGATGGGGCCTAGCATCTTGGTGGTTGGATAATGAACTGAGAGTGAGGCTGTGTTGTGCTGGGTTGGGGCAAGGCTTCTCTTATAAGCCAGCGGAGTCTTCCATCGCACGCTTGCGGATGGGACAACTCAGGTGTCAGCCACAGGCACATGGCCTATGGGCTAGGTTGATAGGTTGGCCACCGATGGTCAAAAGATGTCGGCTGGCACTGTGCAGGCTTATCGGATGAGATGGGCTTAATTGTGGACACAGAAGGGTGTGGACGGAGTGGAAACCTAGGGATAGCAACCAGACTAAGATAGGATTAGCCAATGGTCAGCGTGGCTCTGATACCAAGGCTGTCGGGGCTGGATTTCGGGGACATGACAATCCCAGAAATTTAACCCCGCGTGTCATCACCAGCCCAGCATTACCGTTACTGGTGGACACGTCCTTGTTACAGATTTCCAAGCTATTACAAGAATTGGATACAAGACCATACAGGTCTAATGATACAACAGTGATTCCGGTGGTGGATGACGGAATTGTCTCGCGGTTCTTCAACGTCGATGGGGCTCCATTCCCAAAGGAACGGCTGACCTGGATAATTCCTATCCCGCATTGCTGCCATCCTAGGCTCCGCACGGACATTGCTGTGGTACTCCTTGTAGAAGTCCTGACCTGACCAAGTAAATAGCCAGGGACAAGCCTGTGAGTACATTTGAATGTACTCGTAAACATCATGAACAAAAGATATACCGAATGCAACAATTAAATTATAAGATCATGATGAACCAAACTTTATGCGTATGCTTATGCTGGACTATATAAAATGCATGCTGACAGGGATTAATTCATGGCATGATAAAATATTCGCATGTGAAAATATATAAAATTGTTAGTGATAAACAAGGAAAGTCAAAGGAAAACAAAATAAAAGAAATGCCGGTCGGATGTCAAGTGACACCACGGTAGGTCTTGAAGAGAAATGCCAAACGGGTGTCTAAAAGAGAAATCGGACGAGACAGGACCATCCGAGAACTCAGGCGACGCCACGAGAGGTCTTGAAAATAAATGTCAGTCGAGTGTCAAGTGACGCCACAGTCGAACTTGAAGAGAAATGCCAATCGGGTGTCCACAAGAGTAGTGGCGTGATAAGCCGCCTGTTAACTCGAGGGACGCCACGAGAGGTCTTGAAAATAAAATTGAGTGCCCGGGGTAGTCTTGCCAGCCCCTGAGACACTCAGGAAAAACATAAAATGAGAGAAACGGGTTAGTCCTCAATATGATGCATAACCATAATAATATTTAACAAACATAAAAATATTCATGGTAGCAACAGGGTGACAATAATTATTCCGCAAAATAATTCAGGCTCAATTTAATTATTTTCCTTCGAAGACCGACACTTGACCAACCCAGACTGTAGCCCTTAACCGCGGACATGGCTATTCGAATAGGTTTAAACTCTGCAGAGGATGTACTCTTTACCCACAAGTAAAGGATTTCTTTAGTCAGTACCGTGACACTGACTAATTCCCATTACGGTCTTTGGGTTGAAAACACACCTGACCAGCACACACCAGATTAACTTTCCGGATGCCAGGAATCACCCAAGGCATCGTTCAAGAAAAACTCTGAGACGGAGAGACCAACGTCCTGCATGGGATCACTATTAATACGCGCGGATTACAAGGGGTGCCCCCCCTCTCAGTCACAACTGGAAACACCCATGCCCCCTGACCCGATGACAGGGTTTAGTCCCAGATCCCTGGGAAACCCTCATCGTGGCCCTCTGTACAGTGTGTGCATGGAAAGGGGTTATCAACTTACTGAACCATACCCTACCAGTGGCAGGAACCTGTGGCAGCACGAAACAAGTATGGGGTTTACCGGAACAAGACTCGATCTATGGTCGACTCAGGAGGCATTAAGTTTCCTGCAACGGTTAGCACAACAAGGTATTCCTTCAACAGCAATCCCAACAGGGCCACAACCCTTGCATGCTCCAACATGCACAACAAACAAGGCATGATCACGCTCCAACGTGATCATTCTCCTGCCGGTAACGGTATTTTTCTTATGCCTGATCCTGCAAGTTAGTCGTGGCAACACACGATGCATGGTACGATGAAACATGCCAACACTACATGCATGCAAATTTTACTCGAATTCAAACCATGCAAGCACTACTAGCAATATGCAATTTAGTTTGAATTTAACATAGTCATGTTTAAATTATTCTAGCAAATAAACTACCATGCATTCACCATATCAAGTGTTCAAGATGCTTGCCTTGCCGTGATGTGTGGGTGATAGTCTGTTTGGCCCGATGCGCGTGAACAATTGAGCCATGTCTACTCCCTTCCAGCGCATTTCAAGGATCAGACACGACAGTGGGGTTGCATGATGTGTATGGAGCCGTCCGGATGCCAAAAACACAAAGTGCACTGAGCCAGACTCCTACAGTGCATTCATAGCAGACGGCCACTGGGTGCAATTGTGTTGACCTGTTAGGAGCCTTCTGTGTAGCCAACAACGATGCATTAGGGCCAAACTCCATCTAGCGCATCCTCGATCAGGTGGTCAGCTAGGTGAACACATGATAACCGTAATATATCCTATTTAAGAATATGTTAAATATATCTGACTCATTTTATCATTAATTAAAGTAATCCCAAAGAAGACACCCAATACGACATAATACGACCCACTACGGGGCAAACGTATTGCCAAGGAAACATACTACCAATCATTATCTTGTCAAAACATAGATATAGATAAAGTAATAAATCTAAATTGCTGCCCATAGGCGCTTTTATCACTCGAAATGAGTCGTATGATGGAATCCAATGGCCTCCACTGGTTTGATCAACCCCCATCACGAACGAGGTCCACGCACACACGGCAATAGCATATCATTTTCATGTGTTCATATTTTCAATACTTTTTTGAACAGAGTACAGACATGCGCTCTATAATGAGCCCCATACACCTCACCCCTATGAACGCGTACCACTTGATCGTGGTGTGTCTCCGGCGGGTGGATTCACATCACGGCAGATGCCACACGGGGCTTGAGGTGAGGGCAGCTGTGAAATGGAGATCAGGGGACAGGATAGGCAAGCAGCACGTGGCAGTCCCCAGGTGTGGCGGGGCCATCGCTGGGACGTAAACCACCCCAACTTCTAACATGTCTGAAATATATGTGGAGTTGTAGCAGTCAGAGTTGCTCCTTGGAGCTATATTCAGATGGAAGCTGTAGGAGAACGGTGCTCTGCCAGTTGCATCATGCGTGCGGAGCAATGTGTGTTCCTGAGTGATGGGCGGCGAGCCCGAGAGATGTAGAGTGTGGTGGAAATAGGCCTCCGTGGTCCCTATAAAATGGGTGCCCAAGGGACAAGAGGGTGGCCCACATGGCCTTAATGTCGGGGCTGGATTTCGGGGACACGACATATCCCGAAGTTTTAACCCTCGTGTCATCACCAGCCCCGGATTACCGTTACTGGTGCGCACTCCTTGTTACAGATTTCCAGCTATTACAAGAATTGGATACAAGACCATACAGGTCTAATGAATCCAACAGTGATCCGGTGGTGGTGACGGATTGTCTCGCGGTTCTCAACGTCCGATGGGCTCTCCATTCCCATAGGAACGGCTGACCTGGATATTCCTATCCCGCATGGCTGCCATCCTGGCTCCGCACGGACACGCTGTGTCTCCTTGTAGAAGTCCTAACCTGGCCAAGTAATAGCCAGGACAAGCCTGTGAGTACGTTTGATGTACTCGCAACATCATGAACAAAGATATACCGAATGCAAACAATTAATTTATAAAGATCATGATGAACCAAACTTATTGCGTATCTCAATGCTGGACTATATAAATGCTGCTGATCAGGGTTAATTCATGGCATGATAAAATATTGCATGTGAATATATAAAATTGTTAGTGAAAAACAAGAAGTCAAAGGAAACAAAATAAAAGAAATGCCGGTCGGATGTCAAGTGACACCACGGTAGGTCTTGAAGAGAAATGCCAAACGGGTGTCTAAAAGAGAATAGGACGAACAGACCATCCGAGAACTCAGGCGACGCACGAGAGGTCTTGAAAAAAAATGACAGTCGGGTGTCAAGTGACGCCAACGGTCGACTTGAAGAGAAAGCCAATCGGGTGTCCCAAGAGTAGTGGCGTGATAACCGCCTGATTAACTCGGGGCGCCACGAGAGGTCTTGAAAATAAAATTGAGTGCCCGGGGTAGTATCTTAGCCACCCTGAGACACTCAGAAAAACATAAATGAAGAAATGGGTTAGTCCCTCATGGATGCAAACCATAATAAATTTAACAAACCTAAAAATATTCATGGTAGCAACAGGTGACAATAATTATTCCGCAAAATAATTCAGGGCCTCAATTTAATTATTTCCTCCGAAGACCGACACTTGCCCACCCGACGTAAGCCCTTAACCGCGGACACGGCTATTCGATATAGGTTTAAAACTGCTACAGAGGGTGTACTCTTTCCCACAAGTAAGGATTCTTAGTTAGTACCGTGACAACTGCTATTCCGCATTACCGGTCTTTGGGTTGAAAACACCCTGACCAGCACCACACCAGATTAACTTTCCGAAGCCAGGAAACTCACCCTACCTGTGAAAGGGGTTATCAACTTACTGAACCATACCCTACCGTGGGCAGGAAACCTGTGGTAGCACGAAACAGTATGGGGGTTACCGGAACAAGACTCGATCTATGGTCGACTCAGGAGGCATTAAGTTTCCTGCACGGTTAGCAACACAAGGTATTCCTCAACGCAATCCCAACAGGGCCCAACCTTGCATGCTCCAACATGCACACAACAAGAGCATGATCACGCTCCAACGTGATCATTCTCCTGCCGGTAACGGTATTTTTTCTTATGCCTGATCCTGCAAGTTTGTCGTGGGCAACACACGATGCATGGTACGATGAAACATGCCAACACTACATGACTGCAATTTACTCGAATTCAACATGCAAGCACTACTAGCAATATGCATTTAGTTTGAATTTAACATAGTCATGTTTATTATTCTAGCAAATAAAACTACCATGCATTCACCATATCAAGTGTTCAAGATGCTTGCCTTGAGCATGCAGAAATATTGGGTGCACTTCAAAAGTTTGAAAACTTTTCTTCCCTCCATTCCCTGTTTTCAAAATATTTGAATCACATAATTCAAAAATAGTGCCAAAAATTGTTTCAAATATTTTTGAATTAAATACTAAAATAAAATAGACGAAAAATTAGAGATACCAGAAAAAAATTAAATATTTGGAGTTAATATGAATTACCTATGAATTTTCTAAGTTTAATAATGGTTTAAAAGGACTTTTTTAATGATCAGCAGAAACTAGGCATAATAAAATATTCACCCTAGCTAGTTTGATAGAGCATGATTTTAGAACATGTAGAATTGAATCAGCAAGTTTGGACCTGTAAAAGTGGCTGTTAATATTTTAGTTTTGCTGGAAAAGAAAAAGAGGGAAGGTAGAGGTGTGCCCTGGGCGAAACTTAGCCCTGGCTCTACTGGGCTGAGCCCAGTTGCAGCCACGCGGGGGCGAGCTGTGGCTCACCGTAGGTGGGGCTCACCTGTGGTTTCGTCTTCAGTCAAGCCTCGCGCATGGAAAGGAGCGGGGACGCGACTCCGGCGGCAGTTGCCGGCGATTGGTGGCATCCCTCCGCGTGTTGAGCACCCTCGGACTCAGAGATCACGGCGAACCCTCGGTGTGCGGCACGGTAGCCAGGGAGCCCATCACTCATCGGCGGCGAGGTCTCCCGAAAGTCCGGCCGAGGCGAATTGGGGCTTTCGCCTACGGTGGTCCCCGAGCCAATTGTGATGGGGATGGACCGGTGAGTGCTAAAGGAGGCTCGTGGTGTTGTATTTGGAGAGGGAGGGCCGGATGGCGTCAGAACCATCCGAACTGGCGGCGGCCGCGGTTTAACGGAGGTGAGGAAGAAGGCCACTTCCGACCGTTTGCTGCTTTGGGTGGCTTCCAGGGAGTGTGGAGGGTTGGACAGGGAGTGGGCGAGCTCGGGCATGCTTATATAGCAAGGGGAAGGTGATGCCGTGGCGCCGCGGCCATTATGGCAAACCGCGGAAGGTGGGCGAGGTGGTTGAGCGGCAGTGGGGGTCGGTTGGGGAGGTCGTTGAGGGGGCGGTGGTCATCATTTAAGGCGGGGGATTGCGTTGGCTGCGCGGCCTCGGGTCGGTGGCCTGGCCGGCCTAGGCGACGGGGAGGGTGTCGGCAGGTTCTGGGGGTCGTGGTGATCCAAGAGGCAGGTAGGCTCGAGCGGAGGAAGTAGTGGGGACCGGCAGTGGCTCGGCCGCCGTCGGTGCAGCGCGGACGCTCTGGCCGCGACTCTGGCCATGCTTAGTGCATGCTGCTACATGCTCGACAATGCTAGGGGGCTCATAGTGATCCAATGATGCTGGGTTTTGGCAGGTGGATGCTCCTGAAGATCCCAGAGATGATGGACACGAGATTGTTGGCCATGATCAAGTCTCTAATGTAGTTTTGATAGGTAGCCAATTCTGTCATGCACATGAGCTGTTTGATAAAATGCTAGGGCAATCTGGGGACTTTGCTGGGTGTGGAATTACCAGGATGGTGTCTCCTTAGTGGGTATAGATGGTGGGGGAGTTGTTTTGGCAAAAAGAGATACTTGCTAATGCAAGTTTTACACAATTCATTGCTGGACAGAAACTAAAGGAGAATTTTGGTGGACTTCCAAAATGCACTAAGCTGATCTTTTGGACTTAAGGGTTTGGTTGGAAGGACTATAAGTGGGAAAATTTTAGATTTTTGGAGTAAATAAAAATGGGGGTTGCAGTTGAAACTCAAAAATAAGACAGAAATGAAAGGAGGTTTGTGTCACTCAAAATTTCCAAAAGACCAAGTTGGTTTTTGTATAAAAGTGATATATAGGCATCACATGACACCTCATAATTTTTGTGGGGTTTTAACAATTATTTAAAGTGGTTACAGTGCAACAGAGGCATTTAAAGTATCGAAAATGCTATTAAAAGAATTGTTTAGAGGCAAATTTATTCTGAAAATAATTCTTACTGTTATTAAAATGTAGTTGAATGATTGAGAAAACTACCAAAGCCACAATATTATTTCCAAAAAATTGCTATATGGAGGGAAGAATTTGAAACACGAGGGCAGAAAATACTCGAAAATAATAAAGGACTTGAGATAATTCAAAATTTTATTTTCTGCCAATTTTAATTAATAAATCATGGTTGAATTTTTGGGGTGTGCCAACTCTACCCCCCTAAGAAAATCTCGTCCTCGAGATTTGTTAAGGACGGAAGAATTAAATGCAAATTACAATAGACAAGCAATCATGCACAGCAATAACAACCAAGCACATCATTCAATCAAACACTACACACTGCAAGAAATATACACAATTCGTCTATGGCATGACGGTGGAATTTACACGGTAACAGGGTTGCTAAGGACATGGCAACTACTCTTGGCAGACTCAGTCCACTCGTTGACGTCCAGACGGGCGTGTCTCGGCGAGTTGAGGCTTCTCCGGGGGCTTCAACGTCGGAGTTGACGGGAGGGTTATGAGGAGCTGCAGGGTTGGGGTCGCGATGATACCCACGCGGGTTGTAGTGGCCACAGTCCCGTTGGAGAAATCCCCAGAGACGACGGAGTTCCATCCGGGGAAGCGAATGCATTGCCCGGGTAGGCAACAGGGGCAGACCTCGCAGCTCGATTGGTACTCCCGAACAGTACTATCGGGGTATCGGAGGCGGGTGAAGCTTCACTTCAACCCCGGGGTCAAGAGAGCAAGCATCCTGCGGGTCTCAATCAGATCATTGGTGACCTGATTGAACAGTGTCTCTTGCGCTCTCAGGTAGCGCACCAGATGCACTAGGGCAGGATCCGTCTGGTCTTCGTTAGCGACTTGGGTCGACCTACATAGCCTTCACGACTAGGGTAGTAGTAGAAGGAGGCGGCAGTTAACCCTCGATGACCGATGCCGGAGTTGAACTACAGCTTCTCGGGCTGCAAGTTGGATAGCTTGGGCTCGTCGGTAGTCGTCCTCCCGTGAACCGGTAAGGGCGCTCTGCGTGATCCCCCTCCCGTAGATATCACCGTGGCCCATAGTGGTGGATGGCATCACTCGCGTGCTCTGGTACATGACATATTCCGGCGGCTCTTCGATCCGAGAGCACGACGGGTGAGATTGGCAAGGATGACTACAAAGCCTTCAAGCTCGGCCGCGGTGGTCTCGTTGTGCACGATGGGGCCTAGCATCTTGGTGGTTGGATAATGAACTGAGAGTGAGGCTGTGTTGTGCTGGGTTGGGGCAAGGCTTCTCTTAAAGCCCAGCGGAGTCTTCCATCGCACGCTTGCGGATGGGACAACTCAGGTGTCAGCCACAGGCACATGGCCCTATGGCTAGGTTTGATAGGTTGGCCACCGATGGTCAAAAGATCGGCTGGCACTGTGCAGGCTTATCGGATGGAGTGGGCTTAATTGTGGACACAGAAGGGGTTGGACGGAGTGGAAACCTAGGGGATAGCAACCAGACTAAGATAGGATTAGCCAAGGTCAGCGTGGCTCTGATACCAAGTGTCGGGGCTGGATTTCGGGGACATGACAATCCCAGAAATTTAACCCCGCGTGTCTCACCAGCCCAGCATTACCGTTACTGGTGGACACGTCCTTGTTACAGATTTCCAACTATTACAAGAATTGGATACAAGACCATACAGGTCTAAGATACAACAGTGATTCCGGTGGTGGTGACGGAATTGTCTCGCGGTTCTTCAACGTCGATGGGGCTCCATTCCCAAGGAACGGCTGACCTGATAATTCCTATCCCGCATTGCTGCCATCCTAGGCTCGCACGGACATTGCTGTGGTACTCCTTGTAGAAGTCCTGACCTGACCAAGTAAATAGCCAGGGACAAGCCTGTGAGTACATTTGAACTGTACTCGTAAACATCATGAACAAAAGTATACCGATGCAACAATTAAATTATAAGATCATGATGAACCAAACTTTATGCGTTGCTTATGCTGGACTATATAAAAAGCTGCTGACAGGGATTATTCATGGCATGATAAAATATTCGCATGTGAAATATATAAAATTGTTAGTAGAACAAGGAAAGTCAAAGGAAAACAAATAAAAGAAATGCCGTCGGATGTCAAGTGACACCACGGTAGGTCTTTGAAGAGAAATGCCAACGGGTGTCTAAAAGAGAATCGACGAGACAGGACCATCCGAGAACTCAGGCGACGCCACGAGAGGTCTTGAAAATAAATGTCCAGTCGAGTGTCAGTGACGCCACATCGAACTTGAAGAGAAATGCCAATCGGGTGTGCCCAGAGTAGTGTGCGTGATAAGCCGCCTGTTAACTCGCGGGACGCCACGCGAGGTCTTGAAAATAAATTGAGTGCCCGGGTAGTCTTGCCAGCCCCTGAGACATCAGGAAAAACATAAATGAGAGAAAAGCGGTTAGTCCTCATATGCATAACCATAATAATATTTAACAAACATAAAAATATCATGGTAGCAACAGGTGACATAATTATTCCGCAAAATAATCAGGCTCAATTTAATTATTTTCCTTCGAACCGACACTTGACCAACCCAGACTGTAGCCCTTAACCCGCGACATGGCTATTCGAATAGGTTTAAACTCTGCAGAGGATGTACTCTTTACCCACAGTAAAGGATTTCTTTAGTCAGTACCGTGACACTGACTAATTCCTCCATTACGGTCTTTGGTTGAACACACACCTGACCAGCACACACCAGATTAACTTTCCGGATGCCAGAATCACCCAAGGCATCGTTCAGAAAAACTCTGAGACGAGAGACCAACGTCCTGCATGGATCACTATTAATACGCGCGGATTAAAGGGGTGCCCCCCCTCTCATCACAACTGGAAACACCATGCCCCCTGACCCGATGACAGGGTTTAGTCCCGATCCCTGGGAAACCCTCATCGTGGCCCCTCTTACAGTGTGTGCATGGAAAGGGGTATCAACTTTGAACCATACCCTACCCAGTGGCAGAACCTGTGGCAGCACGAAACAAGTATGGGGTTTACCGGAACAAGACTCGATCTATGGTCGACTCAGGAGGCATAAGTTTCCTGCAACGGTTAGCACAACAAGGTATTCCTTCAACAGCAATCCAACAGGCCACAACCTTGCTGCTCTCAACATGCAACAACAAACAAAGGCATGATCACGCTCCCGTGATCATTCTCCTGCCGGTAACGGTATTTTCTTTATCCTACCTGTCCTGCAGTTAGTTCGTGGCAACACAACTATGCATGGTACGATGAAACATCCAACACTACATGCATGCAAATTTTACTCGATATTCAAACCATGCAAGCACTACTAGCAATATGCAATTTAGTTTGAATTTAACATGTCATGTTTAAATTATTCTAGCAAATAAACTACCATGCATTCACCATATCAAGTGTTCAAGATGCTTGCCTTGAGCATGCAGAAATATTGGGTGCACTTCAAAAGTTTGAAAACTTATCTTCCCTCCATTTCCTGTTTTCAAAATATTTGAATTACCACATAATTCAAAAACATGCCAATTGGTTTCAAATATTTTTGAATAAATACTAATAAAATAGACGAAAATTAGAGATACCGAAAAAGAATTAATTATTTGGAGTTAATAGTGATTACTATGAATTTTCTAAGTTTAAATAAATGGTTAAAAGACTTTTAATGATCCACACAGAAACTAGGCATAATAAAAATTCACCCAGCTATGTTTGATAGAGCATGATTTTAGAAGCTGTAGAAATTGGAATCAGCAAGTTTGGACCTGTAAAAGTTGGCTGTGTAATTATTTTAGTTTTTGCGGAAAAAAAAGAGGGAAGGTGAGGTGTGCCCTGGCGAACTTAGCCGACTGGCTCTCTGGGCTGAGCCCAGGGTTGCAGCCGAACGCGGGGCGATGCTTGGCCTCACCGAGGCTACCTGTGGGTTCGTCTTCAGTCAAGCGCGCGCATGGAAAGGAGCGGGGCGCGACTCCCGGCGGCATTGCCGGCGATTGGTGGCATCCCTCCGCGTGGTGACCACCCTCGACTCAGGAGATACGGGAACCCCTCCGGTGTGCGCACGGTAGCCAGGGAGCCCTACCCTCATCGCGAGGTCTCCCCAAGTCCCTCCGTAGCGAATTGCTTTCGCCTACGGTCGTCCCCAGCCAATTTATGTAAGATGACTGCTCAAGGAGGCTCGTGTGGTGATATTTTGGAGAGGGAGGGCCGGATGGCGTCAGAACCATCCGAACGGTGGGCGGCGCCGCGTTTAGGAGGTGAGGAAAGGCCACTTTTCCGACCGTTCTGCTGCTTTGGGTGGCTTCCAGGGGAGTGTGGAGGGTTCAGGGAGTGGGGCGAGCTCGGCATGCTTATATAGCAGGGGAAGGTCGATGCCGTGGCGACCGGCGCCATTAATGGCAAACCGCGGAAGGTGGCGAGGTTGTTGAGGGCATGGGGGTCGGTGGGGAGGTCTTTGAGGGGCGGTGGTCATCATTTAAGGCGGGGATGCGTTGGCGGGGCCGGCGGCTCGGGTCGTGGCTGGCCGCGCTAGGCAACGGGGGAGGGTGTCGGCAGGTGCTCGTCAGGGGGTCGTGGTCCAGAGAGGGCTAGGTCGAGCGGGAAGGAAGTAGTGGGGGACACGGCAGTGGCTCGGAGCGCCGTCGGGTGCAGCGCGACGCTCTGGCCGCGCTCGTCCATGCTAGTGCTGCATGCTACATGCTCGACAGAATGCAGGGGGCTCTATAGTGATCCATGATGCTGGGTTTTGGCAGGTGATGCTCCTGAAGATCCCAGAGATGATGGACAAGATGGTTTGGCCATATGATCAAGTCTCTAATGTAGTTTTGAATAGGTAGCCAATTCTGTGTCATGCACATGAGCTGTTTGATAAAATGCTAGGCACTCTAGGGGCTTTGCTGGGTGGGAATTTACCAGGATGGTGTCTCCCTAGTGGGTATAGATGGTGGGGGAGTTTGTTTTTGGCAAAAAAGATACTTGCTAATGAAGTTTTTACAGAATTCATTGCTGGACAGAAACTAAAGAGAATATTTGGGACTTCCAAATGCAACTAAGCTGATCTTTTGGACTTAAGGGTTTGGTTGGAAGGACTATAAGTGGAAAAATTTCTAGATTTTTGGAGTAAATAAAATGGGTTTGCAGTTGAAACTCAAAATATAAGCAGATAAATGAAGGAGGTTTGTTTCACCTCA